>CM076583.1:1076202083-1076530647 GCA_034641835.2 Pinus albicaulis
TTATTGTGATATCCACTCCTGCTATCCTTCTTTGGAGGCATTTTCGCTTTCTGATACCCTTCACTGAATTACCAAAACAAGACCTTGAACTGTACTGAAAAATAGACCCCTTATTTGAGCACTGATTTTCTCTTTAGTTGGCAAACAAGTATTTGTTAAATGAAAACAAATTTACTTCTCCAGCACTGTGTCTTGAGCAAAGATGCCTTTAATAAGATCTATTTGTGGTTTTTGAAGACAAGTCCCCTTTTGTTTTTGACACAAAACTCTTTCCCCTCAATCACTGCTTTTTGAAATCACTGTTTAAGAGGTGAGAAAACCCCTTATAAACTGATCAAAACTCTTTCCCCCAATCACTATCTTCCTTTGTATCTAAGAAAAGAGTACACTCTTGAAAAAACACTATGTTTCCCCTTTGAAAAAGACTGTCCTTTCTTTCATAGGCAAGCAGATAATTTGTTGGATGAAGTTTTAGCTTGTTTCTCTAAAGTAGTATCTCCTCTTGTTACTGAGAAAAGGTCTTCAAAACAATCCCAGTTTTCTCTCTATAAGACTGTGTTTATCTCCCTTGACTTATTTATAATAAGAAAACCCTCTTAAACTGATAAATAGACCTTTCTCCTTTAATCACTGTTGCTCTGTATTTTTAACGAACAAGGCGGTTTTAAGAGTAATTGTATTTTCTTAGGGCACTGGAAAACAATTTTTTTGATCTTGAGTAGAGGACTGTTTCTCTCTTTAGCACTCAATTGTTCTTCTTCATTTGACAAACAAGTCTTTGCAAACAAATATACTTCTAGCCCTTCTCAATATCACTGATCTCAGAACTTTTCTATGCCTTTCAAAATATAAAACTAGGTAAAAAAACATAAATACCTTCTTAAGAAGCTTCTCAGTAGAATTTGAAGATAGAATCCTTGTGCAAAATGTTGGCCTTTAACACTTTTGAGGCTCCTTTGAAAATTTGTGTTGACAGTGGCCCGGGCGCTCGGGCAGTGGGCAGTTCAGGGGTGGCCTAGGCGATGTTGAAAATGGGTGTGCAGAGGCAGATAAAGAGGAGTTCAAGGGCTGAAAAGGGAAGCTGATAATGGCGAGGGCACAAGGCAGTTGGGAGGAGTTGTATTAAAATCCAGCGCTTGAATAATGGCAAAAGAAGCATGGGCGCAACGTTCAGGAGTGGCCTAGGCGGTGGGCCATTCAGAGGTGGCCCAGGCCATTCAGAGGTGGCCCAGGCCATTCAGAGATGGGTTATACAGAGGTGAAATAAGACAATTGCAAGGGCTAAATATGAAGGATGGCAAGGGAAAGAGTATAATGCAGGTGGGAGGAGTTTGATACATAGCCCGGGCACTTGTTTGAAGGTAGAAATGGCAAACGAGCCGCATTCAGATGGGCGCCGAGCACAAGCGCGCCGCGCAATGTTACAAGCGTGTCGCGCCTTTCAGAGATTTGCACTGTAGAAACCTATATGTGTGCCGCGTGTAAATCAAGGCTGAAAATGCTAGTTAAACTCGCTCCTTTATTCGTGAAGTGTTTGCATGATGATCATGAAAGTTTGCTCGTGCCCTCTTATAGTCATAGGGATTTTTAAAACACTGTTCCCTCCTTTCAAGAATTTAAAACATCTTCCTTTAGCCTTTTCTATTTTTGGTGTAAGCTCCTTTGACCGAATGTGAAAACATATTTTAAAAGCTGTTTATTCCTTTGTTTGTCACTTTGAAAGAAAACTTTTGAAAAGAACTGATTCTCAACCTTCGATTTCCACTGCAAATTCTTCCTAAATAATATATTGACACCTAATGATATTTTCAACCCTCTACTTGTCATGAAGGAGGTTTTTTAAACTGTGTCATGCTTCTGTTTGTCTACAAGGGAGGTCATCATAAAAACCACTACTGCAGCCTCTTAAAACCGCTGTGAAAATTCACTGTTTATGAAGTGATGAGATTCTTTCCATATGTGTCTTTTTTCCTTCTGCTTGTTTACCAAGAAAGTCACCCTTGAAGTCCTTCAAACAAACAGTCCCTTTGTTTTTCATAAAAATTTACCTGTGATACCTATCTCCCTTAGAACTATGTCTCTTTGAAACTTTAGACAAGAAACATGTGATTTGATTATGAAAAGTGTTCTTTGTCTATCCATTGGAAGAGGTATTTAGATAGATTGTAATGGTCTTCTCCAAAACTGTGACCTAGTACATCATCTGAAAGAAGTTCATAAAAACACTACTATTTCAGCCCTTTGAAACCATTAGGTAGATTCACTGTTTTATGAAGTGAAAGAGGTGTTTAAACCATGATTTGACCTTTTGCTTGTATGATGAAGGAGGCCTCCAAACTGTGATTTGATCCCTGATTGTTCACCAAGGAGGTCATCCTTTTAAAACCACTACTGCAGCCTTTCAATACCATAATGTAAATCTTCTGTCTATGATGAGAAGGAGGTCCTTTCAATTATGTTTTTCTATGTTGCTTTGAATAGACCTTTAGGGGAAAATATTTGACCTTTTCCACTTGTTCCTGAAGGAGGTCATCAACCATGATTTGACCTTCTGCTTGTTTCTCAAGGAGATTACCTTAAAACATAAAGAGTTATCTTTATCAGATAGTGCGCCTTTTTGTCCTTTTGAGGGTGGCCATTTCAAACTTGAAATTTGAATTTATCCTCATCACTGTTTCTCAACCTTTCTTACCAACAGGAAACTTGTCTTAAATACAACATTAAACCCTGCTAATGCACCCTCTGTTCATCCTTTGGAGGAAGTAGCGCCAAGCAGCCATTGAAGTTACTCAAAAACATGTTTGACCCTCTGCTTGTTTGTGAAGGAAGCCACAACAATGTTCTTCTAACCCTCTGCTTTTATATGAAGGAGGTTCCATCAAGTGTTTCTAACCCTCTACTTATCATTGAAGGAGGTTATCATCATTGTGTTTCTAACCCTCTACTTATCATTGAAGGAGGTTATTTTAAACACAGGATCTTCATCTATTTCAATCATTGTACCTTGCTCTGTATGTTTGCTTGAAGAATACCAATAGGAAAAAAAGTGAAATTTGACATTTATCATTGATAAAATCACTTGAACCTAATGTCCTCTTGCTTTATGAGGCCTTGTCTGAGATGTATATCCTTTTTGTAAAATATCATTTTGAACACTAGACCAGAAGCAATGTGATTTGTATATGGAGAGTGTTCGCTGCTAGACATCATTGAGCTAATTTTTCCCTTGAATGTGTTTTCAGAGGTATATTGAAATTGCCTTTGACCAATTTTCACATCTCAGGTTCAAAGTAACATAAGAAGTAGCTGTCTTCTTATGCCCTACATGATGATGCCCTTTGGAAAGATTATGCAGCACTGCTTTTGGAAGAGATTATGGAGCACTGCTGATCAACATCACTCAATATTTTGTATTTATGTGACTTGGAGAATGATCTCTGTTCTTCAGGTAGCTTTTGGATTTAAAACCATATATATTAGTTGCTTTTTACTCATTTCACTTCATTTGCCTCATTGATGGCAAAACCCCTTCAACATGAGGGACCTGTTTGAACTTGTCCCTTTGCTCTTATTTGCCTACTTATCATCATTCAATTACACCCCTGCAGAGATGTAAAAACATATGCTTTTGAACCTTGGAGAGCTCCTTTGATGTTTCATGGAGAGTTTGCCTGATCTAAGCATATTTCTTTAGACAGTGAACATCCTCATCTTTTCCTGATTTGGATCTTTGTTGAACTTCTTCTGAAATGAGACAAAGTGACCTCTTAGTGGCGTGCAACCTATGGATAGATCAAGGTTTGTTTTGCAAACTAGGGAAAGATTCATGGCTGATTGGTACTAGACACAGGCTTTTTGGCTTAGGATATCTTAGCCAAGGAAACACTCCCTAAACACCACTATCTAACTTAGAGACAAATTTCACATATTCTGAGTGTTTTCTTAGGCATGATCAGATTGTCATATGACAAGATGATCAAGGATAGAAGAGCAGACACTTTGTCAAATTTTGGACAGTGAATTGTATGAGAAATAAGGGAAAATGATTACAATGAAACAAAGCTATGACAGCTATAGACAGGGAGACTTTGCTGAAGTGAGATAAGACTTGAAAACTAAATATTGTTCTCATCATGGACTGACAGGGAGGGGTAGGAAGACAAATTTTTTTTTGGGGTGTTTTCTAGATGACAAATTGACAGATTGAGATTATCTTCTAGAAAACTTAGCTATGGAATCTAGTTGTCAACAACATGTAAAAAATATTGATGACTAATAGAGCTGGTTGAACAAGTTGAACAGACTGTTGAGGTTGGGTAGGCTGTCCCTTCGGAGCAGGTTGGCCTGGATACTAAGGGCCACCAGGTTTCCCTTGTGGAAGAGGTTGGCTTGATGGTTGGGATGGACCAGGTTGCCCCTGAAAACCAAGTTGACCCGAAGCAAGATCGTAGGGTTGTCCTTGCTGTACAAAATCTTGGCCTTGCTGAATGTAAGGTTGCTGCTATTGCACAAAAGGTTGTCCCTGTGGTGGATACATTTTCCCCCTAGGAACATAAGATGCTCCTGGTTGAAACTGAGGTTGACCAGACGTACCGTATGGTTGTCCTTGTTGGAACAAGGGTTTTCCTTGTAAGTTTTGGCCTTGTAGACCGTAAGGTTGTCCCTAAAGACCAAAGGGTTGTCCCTACTGGACCAAAGGTTGTCTCTGCAAAGGGTTGTCCTTGTAGGCCCGAGGGTTGTCCCTGTAAGAATGGTTCTTGATGAGAAACGATCTGATAGAGATCAGCCGGAGGAAAATAAACAACTTGATTAGGAACAATGGGAGGAAAATATACAAGATTACCGTAGACATCATAATGATGGGGAGGATTTCCAGGAGCTTGCGGATGCTGAGAACCATGAGGTGTGGAATTCTGCGGCTGAGAATCTGGAGAGGGAGCATACCGTCGTTGAATATCCAACACATATTCATCAAATGTATAAGTGGAAACCATAGGCGCAGTGTACGTAGGATGGGTTTCCACAACGCGAGGTTGTGATCCACTCACGACAGGCCTAACAGGCAACATGGGATTGATAAAGATAGACTTGCAAACATCAGCAGACCTTGTCGACTGAGTCATACTAACAACCAGTGCAGATGAAGCCACACAAATTGTAGGTCAGACCGAGACAGATCTAACAGTGGCCGACGAGATGGGTGTCGAAGGCGACATTCCTAATGTAGGAAACACTGAGCTTCCAGTGGGAGCCACTGTACTGAATTGCACCATGGATGCTACACCAGAAATGATCTAAACCAAAGTACAATAACTAGGTGGAAGAGACACTGATTGGGGGGAAGATTGGCTGGAGACATACGAGAACTCTTCTAGGAAAAGTTGATATTCCCCTGTAGAAACATGCAGCTGTTCACTACCAACAAGACTGGAAGAATCCATATCTGACGAGGTCGTAAGATCGTTGAAAATATGACGAGGACTAGGGGGTAAAGCAACGACTAATAATGGAAATCCTGAAGTAAGAGGAGGGAATTATTCCTCGCTCCAAAAACCAGACCAAGCACCCTGAGATGGCCAATTGAAATCAACTGACCCTTTAGGAGGAGACTGGGTAGCGAGAGGAAAGACACTCAGGAGAATAGGCTGCGAAAACTCGACATACCTAGTGGATTGAGGTGTTTCCAAAGAAACGTCAGGAAAAGGACTACCACTAGGAGGCAGTGAAGAAGATGACGAAACTGGTGGCTCCACCACGGTGACAATATTTCAACACAGGAAGGAAATGAGATAGCCTATTCGAGGCTTCAAGATAAAACACTAAGTAACTACAAAAAACAAGCCAAGTAGAAAAATTTAATGGACATGTGATCATAGGTAATTAATTTTATGACATTGAAACGAAACTTTGCTGTTTCATGTTTTAAGAGTCGAGAAATAGGCAAAAGATGACTCTAGTCACTTTCAAATTGAACGAGCGTGAAAGGAAAAGTGCTTGATTGTATTTTCACTTTTAGAGAGTCACGAAAAGATCAAAATGACTACTCAGGTAATCAAAGCAAGAGGGTGTACCAAGTTTCCATGAATTGCCATATATAACTTCGTGATCAAATGAAAGAGAAATGACCAAGGACTTGACGTACATGCAGGTAGTCTCCCTGAATGCTGTGTTCGGTGTATCACGATTATAGGGCAGCAGATTCGGCTTCCTATGGATAAAGGATTGCAACCTATGAGGGTCTCCCTTTATATACACGACGGTACTAGGAGCACAAGTTCGTACTAGTGCTGTCTAATGTCAGGTAGCGAATGACAACTACTAGGTTTAAAAACACCAGAACACGTCACTAGCCTAGACCTCTAAAATATGTGCGTTAGGTTTCAATGCTTCCTTAAGTTGATTGAATTTATTTTTAAGGTTGATATTGAATTAATGTTTCAATTTCAAGGCCTTACCGAATGTGATCTCGAATTCCTAAATGCATACTACATGCAAAAGAACACCATTTTCGTCGATGAATGCTAGCTAAGAGAAGGATATGAATCTTTAACAAAGTAGCAATCAATGAAAGCATAAGAATAATTTCACTAATGCAACTAATACAACCAAACAAGAAAGCGAAAACTCTTTCCTAGTTCGCTAAAAGCTAGTTATGCAAAAGAAATTTTCATTTTTGATTCAAGAAAAAGAATGCAATTTTTTTTTTGTTTTTTAGCTGAATGAAGCACACAATGCACTGTTACACTAAAAATAAAATCAAACACTAGTTTTGAGCACTACGAATTTAAATATCTAAAACGAATAAATCAAATGAAATACAAACATAAAACACACGCAAAACAAGGATGCACTCTTCCAAGAAAACAAAAGGCTTTCAAAATGATCCAACGAGCAATGTGATCTATGCTCGAAGTGACGAAATGGAGAGTCAAACGAAAACATAAGCGATCATCCAACAAACCAAAGATACGAAGAATTGATAAAGACTAACACAATTAGTTAGCGAATTGAAATGACAAAAATCAAAGTGACTCAAACTTCACTTAGAAGGCTCAGTGAGGAGAAGGCCGAACAAACAACACAAGGCACCTAGAAACCCTAGGGCTACAAAATCCATTGATAAGATGATAGATAAATAGCCGAGAAGACCAAGTCTATAGAGTCAAAACAATCTCAAAAGAACAATTGCAAGGAAAAGAATGAATCTAGAGCCAAGAACTACTGACAAAAACTCAGAAAAGAGGTTAAATAAAATCCTACAGGATTCTGCGCTAGTGTCACGCTGTAATTCATGCCTAATAGGGTTTCGTGCACCTGTGACAAAAGCAACAAGCGCCAATTGGCACGAATATTCAAGGAAAAACCATGCTAAGCTAGAAAACTATGGGAAAAAGATGAAACCACTAAGAAAAGGTCAGACTTGACACTCTGGAACTAAACAAGATGGTTTAAAACAGTCAGGTAAGTCAAGCAAAGAAGAAAAGCAATCAAACGACCAAAGTTGACTCGACAAGTCAAACGCTCAACAAAAAACGAGACAAAAAACACACACTGATCCCCAGCAGAGTCGCCAAATTGTTGTGTAGGTAAATCCCCTCTGCAGACAAAGGTGATCCCTCTAGCCCTAGGGTGGGTCTAGCAACAAGAGGACATGCTAATGTGTCGATTCCTAGTTAATGAATGAAATGAGTTGGGATAGATTGTCCTACCTGTGATCCAACGTGGTTGTCGAAGCTATAGCAGTGGTCTCCTGATCCTCGTCCCGACACGTCGCGATCCTTCAATAATGGTACTCAGGTGCCTACACGAAGATCAAAGGATGAAAGCAGTATACAAGACAATAATTGCATTCATAACTAGCTAATTAGTCAAGGAGAATTAAACGTATTGCATAAGATAAATCACATCAACACAAGACGGGAACTAAAACATCAATCGTGTATATATTAAGAGAAAGAAAGAGATTACAACTAGAGCCTTGACGTCACAACCTCCTTCAGCGGGTTCAGTCAAAATGCGTCTCGAGCATTCGTCGGGGAATTTAGACGTGGCGATGCACATAAGCCTAAGCTCTCTCTCGACAAAGGTCTCTCTCTACTCTATCTCACACTAGCTATATCAGACTGTTTCAGCAAAATGTTCAGCAATTCCTATTCAGCTAGCTGCATCTATGTGAGAGAGGTGTATTTATAGAAGGAGAGGAGGAGGTTGGGATCTCTCAAATGGTGGAAGGGAGGCCTTATCCTTTTGTAGGTTTCCCCAAAATGAGGAAACAAGAAGCCAAAGGAAGGTGCTCGACGTTATTCAGTCGAACAACCCAAGCTGACTCATTCACGAAGTAGTTAGCTTGGAAACTTCGCTTCTATATTTAAAAAACTTTGCAAAAACAGCTTGGCGTGGGCAGTTCACTGAGACAGAGTGCCAATGGGCACAGGGCCT
This sequence comes from Pinus albicaulis, assembly GCA_034641835.2. Classification (NCBI taxonomy): domain Eukaryota; kingdom Viridiplantae; phylum Streptophyta; class Pinopsida; order Pinales; family Pinaceae; genus Pinus; species Pinus albicaulis. The sequence continues at coordinate 1,076,210,523 of CM076583.1, forward strand.
AATGTTAATTTCCTTTATCAATGCGAGGCTATAACTTCCTACCAGCGCCAACCAAAAATCATGTGTTTTGATTGTCTGTTCTAGGAAAAATCAACAAAATAAATGTTCTTCTCATGGCAATGGATGCAATGATACTTTTTGCAAGGTATGACACTTCATATAAGTCACAGAAATGGTCCTCTAATGTGCAGGATGGGGATTTCAGGGACGATGAAAAAATGCTGTGTAACACCCTCTCTTTCCCTCTTCCCTATATCCCTCCTCCCTTCTCTCTCTTTAAATTCCCCACTATCCTCCCCTCCTCTCGCTTTTTCTACCCCCTCATCTTCTATATTTGATCCATGTTAGATAATTATATTTTTTTTCATCCATACTAATTATTTCAGAGTGGAATAAGTGGAGGAATCAAATTACAGGACATTTCCATTGGTGGGACCTTATTTCGAAAATTACGGTCTAAAATCTTCTCAGAGCATTTTGAGGCATCAATTGCATTTTTTTGGGGGCTAAAATTTTGTTCTTTTAGCATTGCACCATTTTTTCTTATTATACACATAGATACCTTTCCAACAATGCAAGAATCACCTCAATAATAGTTTGTATGCAAAAGTTATGCCACTCAGAAATTTACCTTCCTGTTTTAGACACCATAATTCTGGAGGATGCCATGTCAACCCCCATTCTTCATCGAAAGGGGCTATACATGTGATCATAATGAAGAAAAATATAGAAGAGTACATATTGTAACTCTAGTTAAGAGTCGAAGGAGTCAAACCTAACTACTAGCAATCTATCATGTTGTATTATAAGTGGGCCACTAGGAGGGAAAAGTGTTCCATTTTTTCGAGTGTATTTTGTTTCCATAGATGAGAAGAGTAGCCAAGTGCTATAGGGATAGAGCACACAATGGGGATTTTTTCATTGTAGCAACCCACAGGCCATAGGCCTTACTTGTTTTTAATTGCAACCATTTTCTATTCAGATAAAGATAGTAGATCATCCTCACTTTCCAAATGGGTTTCCTCTTGAAATGGTTTCCCAACATATATCTTGTGTCATTTGTGGCTTTTGGGTTTGTATTTCATTTTTCTCTATTTTCTGCATAATTCTAATTTGTATGCATACAAAATAAATAGTAATTCATAGATTTAGAAATATAAATATAAATAAACCCTCATAGTGTAGATTTTGGTTTTTTAAGTAGAATTTTGTTAGATCTCTCGTGATGCATTTTCCAGTGGAATATCCACGAAATTTTATGAATCATATTGGTGTCAGAGTATGTTTTATCAAGTATATTTTGGATATTTGTATGGGATCTAGATCAGCTAAGCCAAAAATCATAAAACCCCATTCATGGCTGACAAATATGCGAATAACCCCTGTGATCCTACAAAGGAGAGGTTTTATTGGTTGGAAGTATAAGTTGAAAATATAAATGAGGGTTCTAACACAGAGGTCTGATCAAACGAGAGAGCAAGAGATTGGGAAGAAATAGAGAAACATACAAAGCAATGACCCGAAAAAGATCAACCTAGTTTTAGTATTGTGAATCATTCGTAGCCCCTATTAAAAATTGAAGCGAAGGTAAATATATAGTCGTATTAGGGTAAGATCCATGCGTTGAAGTTAAATAATTGGTTGCAACAATTAGAATTTTATTTCATTGTTCATCATATAGAGGAAGAGAAAAGTATTTCATTTATGTAGCTAAAATTAGAGGGCCATGCCCTAACTTGGTGGGAAACCCATATGGAGACCTTGAGGTTGGAGGGATATCATCCATTGATTGAGTGGGAGGACTTTAAAACCCTCATAATGTCATAATTTTACCTTATTGGGTATGTAGAGGACTAGTGGATCTAGTGGTACTGCTCTAGGCTGAAGCAAGGGCAGAGTGTACATGAGTACACCATAGAATTTAGAAAGATGGCCATAATTTTGGGTATCTCCCAAAATAACCCAAATGTACTCTTCAAGTATCTATGGGTCTACACAATCACCTACAGAAGAAAGTGGTGTTTTTCAAGCCAAAATTGATGGATGAGGCTTGTGCATAGGCACAATACCTAGAGAACGTAGGCCTAATTAAAGGAAAATCAAGTGGATAGAAGTAGAAAGAGCACTAAGAAACTTGTAAGGAGGGGAAGAAAAAATGGAATGGGGGGAAGATAAAAATATGGTAGCCACAACCCACCAATGCAATTAACCCAATAATTGTTTCAATCATTGTAACATTGACAACCATACAAAGGAGAAGTGATGGAAGTTGCATCAAGAGATTAAATAGGAGAATTAAAAGAAAGATAATAAGAAGAAGAATATCATGGTCATTGATTTGAGCAACCAAGTTGAAATAAACTCGGATGTGGATGAGAATGTCATATGTACATTAATGAGGAAAGTGGTGAATATGAGTAGCCTTTAGCAATAGCAGGAGAATTGACAGACCAAGCACTTCCATATAAAAATACATGTTAAAAATAACAACATTGATACTCTATTTGACTTAGGATCGCAGGAGAATCTCATTGCAATATATCTATTAAAAAAATTGGGATTGGAAGTTCATGATAATCCAATCCCATATCCATTGGGATGTTTAAATACAAATGTAGAAATAAAGGTAGCTAAATAGTGAAAAAACATATTTTCTTATCAATGTTGATTTTATTTATGAAGTAGAGCCAGATGTAGGTTCCCTTGATGAATGTGGGGTGGTTTTTAGAAGTCCATATATGTACATGTGGGATGAAATTTTAATTTGGAGAGCCAACTAGCCTCATCAAGTATGGAAAATCGTTCAAACTCAACATGCACAAAGGCAAGTCAAAAATTTTGTTGGTAATTTCCAACCAACCAAGAAAATGATCAATTCTAAAAAGAAGTATGTTTTACTATTTGTAAGAGAAAATCAATGTGTACAAGAGTTAGTAAGAGGAATCAAATCCCTGGAGTGGTGTACTAAGAAATAGAACAACAACTATAAGAGTTCGTACAAGCACATTGGTAAGTTTTCTAGGAGCCTAAAGGGCTACCACCCAAGGGGTAAGTGGAGCACGAGAATTAGCTATTATCGAACTCATGATTGTTGTACATCAGGTTGTATAGGTAGTATGTTATAGAAACAAGTGAGGTGAAGAAACAATTGCAACAACTATTGGGACAAAGTTTCATTTGACTGAGTACATAACCATTTGGTTCACCCATCATCATTGTTCCAAAGAAGGATGGGATGTGGAGAATGTGTATAGATTATAGGGCATTGAAAAATGTTATGTTGAATAATAGGTATATTATTCCTAGTATAAATTATTTGTTGGATTAGTTGCAACTAAAAAATACTTCGCCAAGATTGACTTAAAGTCTAGATTCATAAAGTTTGAGTCAGAGAAGAAGATACCTAGAAGACCACATTCGAAAGTAGATAAGGTTTGTATGAGTGGTCAGTCATGCCATTTTTATATGTATTGCACTAGTTACATTTATGAGGTTAATAAATGATATACAACACCCTTTTATATATTTGTTTGTTATTATGTATTTGGATGAGTATACTAGTATACAGTTCTACATGAGAGGAGTAGATCTCACATTTGACGTAGGTGTTGGAAATATTAAAGAAGCACCAACTGCTGGAAAATATCAAGAAGTGTGAGTTTGCACAAAATTCTTTGGTGTGTTTTGGGTATATGATAGGTGGAAGAGAGCTTAAAATATATCCTACCAATATGGAGGCCATCACGAAATATTCAATGCCTATTAATATTTTTAAGGTTAGGAGTTCTAGTGGGAAGCACAATGACTAATTGTTAATCAAGGTTGTCATTGATGTCAATATGGCATTGAATGAGATGTCAATATTGTTGAGATGCCTAGTACCATATGATGATGTCATGACTCTTGTTTGACAAGGATGCCATCAATGAATAGGTCAAACCATGAAGATGTCAAACCACTAATGAAGAAGTCCTAAGAAGTCCTTGAACTAGCTATAATGTTGCACATGCCTTGATGATCTAGACCTTAACCCTTGATGACATATGGATTCATACACTTGATGGTGTCATACACTAAATGAATGAACACAATTGATGATGGCACTTGATGAAGGTTTAAAGACTAGATGATTACATGGAAGATACCATTTGATGGTTGGAAGACTATTTTGAAGTTCTCCTAATGATGCAATACTATGACATATTACTGCACTATTATTGATCAATACATGATGCGATACCTTCATGATGATGCTAGATACTATCATGATGACATGGATGTCCTACATGATGACACTATGATCCTATGATTTATAAGCCAAACAAAGGAGAATCCAAGCAGTGGAAAGGCATGCTGCCCTATTCACCTCCTGCACACAAAAATTAAAGACAGTCACAAAGAAAAAATGTTTTTTCCACCTTAAAGGTATCCTTCCAGATTGACTCATATACCATATTATAGAGTATATTTTTCCCTTTCCAATGAGCCCTTATTTGTCCTGAAAATCCTAGTATTTTGCGAGATAATGAATTTTCAAGTTGAAAAAATATATTTTTGACATTGAGCCGACCTATTCTCAAGGACACAAGTTGGCCCTTTTCCCAACAGTCACATCCTTTCAAAAATGACAAACCACTATAAATATAAAGTTAAACTCATTCAGTTCAGTCAAGGAATTTCAGTGAAGTGGACACAAAATTTGGTCAACAACTTCAAAGATATCTACAGGAGGTCGAGGAGCAAGAAAATATTGTTTTGGGGAAATTCTTTTGAAGCAGTCTTGTGTTAAGGGGTCATGTTTCTTTTAGGCTACCATCTTACAGTGTAGACCTTGCTGTTTCTCAGAAAACCCTCAGACCTACAGTAATTTCTGAAGTTTTGACTCTTGAAATTTGAACTGTGGTGAAATTTGAACTCCAGTGACTCCTAAAATCTGGACTGTGGTTAAATTCAGACTACAGTGCCTCCTGAAATTTAGACTGTGGTGAAATTCAGACTGCAGTGACTCCTGTGGTGGATTATAATGACTCCCGTGGTGGACTGTGGTGGTTCCATATTACAGTGACTCTTGTGGTGGACCTTGGTTGCTGAAATTTCTTTGACTGTGTATCATCATTCTTGGCTTGGATTTCCTTGTGGAAAATTACAACACAGTATTACCATTTGCTCAAACTGTGTCTATGGTGCAGTAGCTTGGTCCCTCTCTTCAAACTGTGGATTGGATAGTGAAGATCTTGGGTAAGATACCTCTTAGTGTGGACTGTAAATCATCAAGTTTGATCAAATTCTTCTTGGAAAATAGCTCAGACCTTATATGTTTGGACTACCTGTGGTATGATCAAGGAAAGTGAATAGTGGCTTAGAAGATTCAAATTGTATGAAGAATTGTGTATCTAAAGCAACTCTCAGATTGTGGAGATCAAGCCTATTTCACACTCCCAGATTCAAAATTGATTCGTGTGAATGGCTTTGGAGACTTTGACTGAAGTCTTTGTGGAGTGACCTTGAAGAAGCTTCCAAATTGAAGATAGTTTGTTGAGAATCCTTGAGTGATCTTGGAAGACGATGATGCATTGATGAAGCCATCATGAGGTAACTTGGAGAAATTTTTTGGGTACGATGAAGAGAAGTTGTGAGACCTTATAAGAAGAAAAGGTTGTCATTGATGATGTGATGTGGAGACTAAGTGTGACAACGCTCGTTGAATAAGACTTTGGGAGTCATGAACAATAACCAACATATTTTGACAAAGTGAAGTTGAGGGTTGGAGCCTCATAGAGACAAGGTCGGTGCCTTGGAAGATAGTGTTGGAGCCATAGAGTATTGGAGTCCTCAAGAAACCAGGTCAGAGCCTGTACCAGAGATATTGTTGGAGCCCTAGAGGTTGGTGCCTCAAATTCACAAGGTTGGAGCCTTGAAAATACCAAGTCAGTGCTTGGCACAATATAGGTTGGAGCCTAGAATATTGGAGTCTTCATCTAGGGTTGGATCTCTATATCATTATTTTACTTTACTTATTGTAAAGAAGAAATTAATAAAAGTATCTATTCCATCATTGTTCATTTTGTGTTCTAAATATAAGTGATCTAACTGGGCAAATTAACAATTGAGAAGAAATATTGATTCACTCCCCTCTTAGTATTTCCAACAATTAGAATCAGAGCCAGTACCTTCACTCAAAGCCTAATAGCTTGAAGGTTGATCATTAGAAAAAAAGGCAAAGCCAAGGAAGAAAGTCTCCAATCCTCCTAAATATGTGTCTTCCTCAAACATCGAAATTGAAGTAAATCAATTTTTGAAGGCTCCATTGTTCAATGGAAATTCTGATATATGGAAGGCAAGAATGAGGAATTTCTCGAAGACTCAAGGAATTGAAGTTTGGAAATCAACGATTACTGATGACATGAAGGACGAAGAATCCAACAAGTACAATAAAAGAGAAATGAAGGCAATTTTGAATGGGTTACCAAATTCAGTGAAGGCCAATTTTGAAAAATGTTCGTTAGCAAAAGTCATATGGGAAAAACTTCATGATATTCACTAAAAAGGAACGTTGACAATGATATATAGTCAATAAGATGATGGAAAACAAGAAAGAAGTCCAGAATCCATCAAGGAAGTTTAAGATAAGAGAGATAACAACAAGGTTAAAGAAGACTTAGAAGATGAAGAGAACAAAGAAGACTTTGAAGAAGATCTCCTGAATAAACTTATGGCTTCCATGGAAGAGATTAACAGTTTGAAAAAGGAAAATGAGGAACTTAAGAAGAAAGCACAAGATGGTAACCAAGACAAGATAAGGAAGGAAGTTGACTTTGTCAAGCTTCAAGTACAAGAAAGAGATGAGGAGCTTGCCAAAATTAAAGAGGAATTTCATCAAAACAAAAGAAAGCATCATGAAGAATTAATATCTATGAAAAATCAATTCGATAAGGCAAAGAAAAGGGAGGAAACTTTGTCAAGCCACCTTGAACAAAGACTTAAGAGATTGAACAATCTTGAAGCAGAGATTGGTCAATAAAAGGAAGAGGTCTGCTCTCTTAAATCTCAACTAGAAGAAAAGGATGAAGAAATATTCAAACTAAAATCAGACATCAATTTTCTCAAGGCCGAAGCATGTGAAGCTACAAGAATAAAAGAAGAAATGGAGAGCATTCTAGCAAAGGAGAATGAAGAAATTTTCATAATGAAATCAAATATCATCTCCCTTAAAATCGAAGCACACGAAGCAACAAGGATGATGGAAGAAATGAAGAAGCAACTAGTCATGAAAGATGAAGTTTGTGAAAAATTTAAAGGAGAAATTATCTCTCTTAAAAAGGAAGTTGACTTGCTGAATAAGAACTTGAAAATTTCTCAAACCCTATATGACATCCTAAGTCATCAAATATCCCCCCTTGATAAATCATGTATTGGCTATGCAGGTGAACCCTCAAGCAAGAATGATAATGCTTTAAACAACAAGGATGTGAGGAAGCCAGGAAGAAATGATGCTCCCAGATCCAGCAAAGGCAAGAGTCAATATGACATTAGAAGAAACCCTACTCCAAGGAGATTTACAGATGATGTCAAGAATATAGAAGGAAATGAATATCATCAAATATTTCCAAGGCAAAAAAACTTCATAAGTATTTCAAGGAACTCTTCATCTCCCAGGCACCAAAGTATATTTTTTGGTTATTTCTATTCTTGTGCAAACTTTGGGCACATGGAGAAATATTGTAGGGCATATCACAAAGACCAATATAATGGTCCTCATCAATATCCTAAAATAAATTTTGTAAGAATGATTCATGATTTGTTATTCACGAAAAAGATAGAGTGATTCAATTTCCATAACATTGGACATATGGTACGTGATTGTAACTTGACTTGGGCCCTTACACAAGCTAGAACCATGCCAGAGAAGAAAGTTACACAATTATGGAGAAGGAAGCAAATTGCCTCTAGAAATATTATGAACACTCCAACCAGCAACACATGTTGTTGACTTGATGAAGTCATCCTTGATATTCCAAGTGATTGATAATGAAACTCTGCCAAAATGAGACCATGCATACATTTAGGGGGAGTTTGTGATTATTAATATTTCTTGCAGAAGCTATCCGTGAAAGGTCATATGAAATCCTTGATGAGTTATACATGGACAATCATCTTTTGATAGATCATCTCTCGGAAGCAACTCCATTGAAGAACATAATCTCTTCTCATTCGATGGACCATTGTTGAAGATGTCTTCCATTAGATCACAAAGAAAGCAATCTTTCTTGAGCTAGAGGTGTTTATGCAGGCATGGGGAGTTGTTTCATCACATGAAGAAATGCAATCTATCATGGACCACATTGCCAAAATGAAGAGCACCATGACAGGGGGAGTAACATTCCTATGAAGAATTACTGTTGACGTAGAAAATAAGCATCTTGACAGGGGGAGTACTTGAGCACCCTGTTTTCCATTGATGTCAAAGGGGGAGAAAATGTTGGAAGGGAAAGAATACTTCCATCAATGGCAAAGGGGGAGATTGTTAATCAATGTTATCATTGATGTGAATATGAATTGACCTAAATGTCAATATTGTTGAGATGCCTAATACCAAATGATGATGTCATGACTGTTGTTTGACAAGGATGCCATCAATGAAGAGTTCAAACCATGAAGATGTCAAACAACTAATGAAAAAGTCCTAAGAAGTCCTTGAACTAGATATAATGTTGGATGTGCCTTGATGATCTATACCTTAACCCTTGATGACATATGGAGTCATACACTAAATGAATAACCACAATTGATGATGGCACTTGATGAAGGTTGAAAGAATAGATGATTATAACGTGGAAGATATCATCTGATGGTTGGAAGACTATTTTGAAGTTCTCCTAATGATGTTGCATTATGACATATTAATGCACTATTATTGAATACATATGCTATAACTTCATGATGATGTTAGGTACTATCATCATAACATGGATGTCCTACATGATGACACTATGATCCTATGATTGATAAGACAAACAAAGGAGAACCCAAGCAGTGGAAAAGGCATGTTGTCCTATTCACCTCCTGCACACAAAAATTAAGGACATCCCCAAAGAAAATTTGTTTTTTCCACCTTATAGGAATCCTTCAAAATTTACTCCTATACCATCTTACAAAGTATATTTTTTCCTTTCCAATGGGCCCTTATTTGTCCCAAAAATCCTAGTAGTTTGCGAGATATTGAATTTTCAAGTTGAAAAAATATATTTTTGACATTGAGTCGACCTATGTTCAAGGACACAAGTCAGCCCTTTTCCCAACAATCACGTACTTTAAAAAATTACAAACCACTATAAATATAAAGTTAAACTCATTCGGTTCAGTTAAGGAATTTCGGTGAAGTAGACACAGAATTCAGTCAACAAATTCAGAGATATCTAGAGGAGGCCGAGGAGTAAGAAAATATTTCTTTGGGGAAATTATTTTGAAACATTCTTTTGTTAAGGGTAAGGTTTCTTGCAGGCTTACATATTACAGTGGAGACCTTTCTATTACTCAGATTACCCTCAGACCTACAGTAATTTCTGAATTTTGGACTCCTGAAATTCGAATTGTGTTGAAATTAGAACTGTAGTGACTCCTGAAATCCATACCGTGGTTAAATTCGGACTGCAGTGCCTCCTAAAATTAAGATTGTGGTGAAATTCAGACTACAGTGACTCCTGTGGTGGATTATAATGACTCCCGTGGTGGACTGTGGTGGTTGTAGATTACAGTGACTCCTGTGTTGGACCTTGGTTGCTAATTTTTTTTTGACTGTGTATCATCATTCTTGGCTCAGATTTCCTAGTGGATAGTTACAACACAGTATTACCATTTTCCCGAAATGTGGTCGTGGTACAGTAGCTTGGTCCCTCTCTTCAAACTGTGGATTGGATAGTGAATATCTCGGGTAAGATACCTCTTGGTGTGGACTATAAATCATCATGTTGGATCAAATTATTCTTGGAAAATAGCTCAGACCTTTTATGTTTTGACTACCTGTGGTATGATAAAGTGGAGTGAACAATGGCTCGAAAGATTCAAATTGTTTGAACCATTGTGTATCTAAAGAAACTCTTAGATTGTGGAGATCAAGCCTATTTCACACTCCCATATTCATAATTGATTTGTGTGAATGGTTTTGGAGACTTTGACTAAAGTCTTTGTGTAGTGACTGTTGAGCCCTAGAATTGCCTTCTCTTTTACAAACCTTCACTTCATTTCATCATTATTTTATCACTTCATAAGCCTAAAATCAATGAAGAATGATTAGGATTGTTTAAAGGTTACATGAAATTGATTAGCATATTGTATTTTCATGGTTTTTTCTATTTTAATAATTTTGTGCAAAATAGCTACAGAATACAGACGTTCCGTAGCCGATCACGCGTTCCACAGCTATTTTAGTGTTTAAACGGGTTACAGGTGTCGTCTGAAGGAAAAAATCATATGGTTGAATTCCAAAACTCACCTACATCATTCCTTGCTCTCCACGAAGTCTGAACAAAAATCTCCAAGTGGTTATGCACGTGGAAGAAATCAAAACTAAGAGGTAGACTTCTACCGGGACAAGAACTCTACATATGTCTTCAACAAAAGAACGAGGCCTCCACAAGAGTTCTAATTTGATTTTAATTGGGAAAGACACTTATCCCTATTTATTCTCAAGGGTAGTTATGTATTTTTCTTATAAAAATAACTCGGTGAACCAAGAGATGGAGTTAGTTGATGTTTTGTTGCTAGATCTCAAAAGACCGTAATACTCTATTTTTAAAATACTTTTCCTTTAATGAAAGAAGTACCGCTTTATTGCAAGATCTGAGGCAATCTTGAGGAGATTTGTATGCTAGTCCGGTGGTAGAGGGCCCCTACTGCCCGAGAAGCTCTGTGCACATTGTTTAGATAAGTAACTTTAGCCTTGTTGCATTCCTAGCTTAAGCAATTTTCTGAACTTTGTGTTTTATACTCACTTGCATTGGATGCTACAACCAATCTTATTCTTACGAATTGTTCCAAAATATCACTAACATTGAATGAGATATAACTGTAGTATTTTAGGAATTAGTTGCATTCTTCTGAACTTTACGTTTTTATGCTCAATTACATCAATTGTTACAGCTAGTCTTGTTCTTACGAATTATTCCAAAATATCGCTAACACTGAATGAGACATAGCTGTGGTGTTTTAGAGCTTAGTTGCGTTTTTCTGAACTTCATGTTTTTGTGGTCACTCACATTACATATTAAAGCCAGTCTTGTTCTATGAATTGTTCCAAAATATCACTAACAGCGAATGATATAGAGCTGTATTATCTTAGAGATTAGTTGCATTTTAGTTTAGTTGTAAAACTCCGGAGGTTAATGGCACTCTAGTTCAATTCTGTTCACTGTATTTCAAGTTTGAATGATTTCATTCTAGTTCAGTTCTATCCATTGTATTTTTAGTTTTATTAGTCAGTTGTATTCTAGTTGTTAAGTTAAACTTTATGGCCTTCATTATTTACAAACCACTCCTGTTCTTAATTTCTACTAATACATCATCATCATAGGAACAAGAATTGGTAATGTCATTATGAAGTCTTGAATGTTCTGCAACTTCTCATAATTTCACAAATTGCCTCTTTTCCAAAGCTATTCCAAAAGATTTCTAATTCTTGAATGAGGTTTAACAGTGATATTTTGAGTTGTAGAATGGATTAATTTCAGTGTCATATGTTAATTTAGAGTAGAATTCTTCACTAGGTTGCAGACTATCTTTTTTCCAAATGTGTTCTAACAAATGTCTAGCCATGGATGAGATTTTCTCTGTGACATTGTAGATTGTTGTTTACTTAGAAGAACCTCATTGCATTAAACTTATCCTTTTCTCAAGTTATTACAACATATTTCTAATGAATGAATTGGACTGAGTTCATGTTATGAGTTATTGAGTTCATGTTATGAGTTATTGAGTTCATGCTATGAGTTATTTTTCTTGTTAAAGTACTGCATTTTCTATTCTCAAGTGCCATACATAGTTTAGAATAGGTTTTGCTCTGTTTTAGTGTGACCAAAAACTTCTCTTTATCAACACTTAGTTATTTTTCCCTTGGAATAAAAACACAAAACCAAAAACATTTGAAAAACACTAAACACAACGTAGTGAGAAACAGATACCTAGGCACATATAGTGCACTTCACTTCAACAGTTTACTAGCCCTGGTTGACAATTTATGACATCAATTTAGGAACACTAAGTTGAGCAGACAGTGACCTTGAAGAAGTTTCCAAGTTAAAGATATTTTGTTGAGAAGCCTTGAGTGATCTTGGAAGATGATGATGCATTGATGAAGCCATCATGAGGTAACTTGGAGAATTTTTTTGGGTACGATGAAGAGCAGTGGTGACACCTTCCAAGAAGAGAAGGTTGTCATTGATGATGTGACGTGGAGACTAAGTGTGATAGGTTGTTGAAGAAGACTTTGGGAGCCATGAAGAAGAACTAAACATATTTTGACGAAGTGAAGTTGAGGGTTGGAGCCCAAGAGGTTGGAGCCTCATAGAGACATGGTCAGTTCCTTGGAATATAGGGTTGGAGTCCTAAAGGATTTGAGTCCTCAAGATACCAGGTCAGAGCCTGTACCAGAGATAGGGTTGGAGCCCTAGAGGTTTGTGCCTCAAATTGACAAGGTTGGAGCCTTGGAAAGACCAAGTTGGTGCTTGGAAAAATACATGTTGGAGCCTGGAAGATTGGAGTCTTCATATAGGGTTGGGGTGCTATATAATTATTCTACTTTAATTATTGTAAAGAAGAAATTAATAAAAGTATCTATTCCATCATTGTTCATTTTGTGTTCTACATATAAGTGATCTAACTGGTAAAATTAACAATTAAAAATAACTATTGATTCACCCCCCTCTCAGTATTTCCAACACTAAGGAAAATCATCATTTTCAATGGTAGCAGCACCACTCCATGTTATAAGAACAAGTGGTAGGAGTTTCTAGTGGGGAAAAGTTCAATAGAGGGCCTTGGAGGAGCTAAAGAACAATATTGATCAAGAACCAATTATGGCATTATCAAACTTGTAGTAGTCCTTTGAGGTGGAGACAATTGTGGTTAGGTATGATATAGGAGAAGTCTTGACGTAGGGAATAAGGTTGCATGTATGCTACCATTATGAATCATTTTAAGGGGGAAGTTATTAACCACCCTACCTACAACAAGGAGCTTTATGCCTTGATTTAAGTTGTGAATAAGTGGAAACATTATTTGATGGGAAATGAGACAATAATCTGCATAGACCATTATCTATTACACTATGTGCAAGCCCAAAGTGAGCTACAACAAATAAGGAACTACAAGTGGATGACATTTTTACAACAATTTCATTTAGTGATTAAGTATAAGAAGGGAAGCACAAACAAGTTGGATAACACGATTTCATGGCCGCCCACATCAAAATATCATGTCTTTGGGAACCTTGATGTGCATCAAACCATTCACTCACACTAGCACATTTGGCCCAATTTACGAAGGCCAAATTGTTGCTCTTGCGACACATAGGCGTCCCAAGAGTGACACTTTGAGGTTGGGAAAAATGTTGTTTCCTTTCCCGTCTCAATTTCGACACTTATAATAACTGATGGTAGAGTGACACTAGACACGACAAGTGTCTTCATTTAGTCAATCTTACAATCACACTATTTATTATAGTTATTCTTACACTTTTTAGGTTGTGTCGTTATTCTGACGCTTTAAGGTGGTGTTGCAAGAGCGACGATGTTAAGGCAGTGTTGCAAGAGCGACAATTTTTTAGTAGTGTCACTATTTTGACGTTTTTAAGGTAGTGTCGCAAGAGAAATGATTTTACGGCAGTGTCGCAAGAGCAGCGATTTTTGAGTAGTGTCACTATTCCGACGCTTTTTTTATGAGAAGTGTTTGTGTTGCCTCATAAATTCATTGTATTTTTTACGCGTATGTTAGCATATTTCCTTACATATTTTTGAAAATAAAATTTATGGCTCATAATTTCTCATTTTTTTCTACATGCCTTACATATGTGATATTTACCATACCTTTAAGTATTTTGAGAACATGCCAAACTTGCAAGCACCTATTCATGCAAAATTGAGGTACATTGGAAATAGTTCTTGTATACATTCTCTATCTAGAATGTATTTCAGTGAAATTTTTCCTTTTCCATCTAATCCGTAAAATTTCTTAAATTTTTCCGTCCTCGCATTATGTGGAAGTTTTGCATGTTTTATATGATATATTAGCCAGAAAATTTGGAGCTTGTTGCAGTAATCATAAATCCTCCTTTGACATTTCATTCATTTCAGATGTTTGAGAAACCTTTCCTCCAATTGCCTAATACATAGCCCATTTTGTAATTATCTATGGATATGCCCAATTACTAATACACACAACATGTACCATGCTCCATTCCTCTGAAGAGAATTCCGAAGACATGAACCAAATTACTTCTTTTGTAGAAGACTATTTTGTGTTGCTTTTGCAACCTATCCACTATTTTCAACCACTTTCTAATAAAAAAAATGTCATAATACCGAATCCATGAGTTCCATGTACACTGACAAGGAATCTAACCTATCTACAATTATTTGAGTGTGTACCATTTTTTCTTGTGCCAATTGTAACATTTGGGAGGGCACTTGTAATTTTCCTCCTTAAAATTCTGAACGCATAACCTATTTAGTAACTATGGCTGGATGTGACCAATTACACACAATATGTACATGTTCCAATCCTCTAAGGAGAACTCCAGAGACAGAGGAACCAAAACGTGATTTTGTGGTAGATTGTTTAAGTGTTGCTTTTGTAACTTACCCAATATTTTGAACCGCTTTTTAATAAAACAACTGCAACAATAATGAACTCATGAGTTCCATGCACAATGCCAACCCCATCTAGAGTCAATTTTTCCCATGCCAATTGTAACATTTGGAGGGGAACTTGTAATCTTGGTAGAAAATTGGGTATTGTGACAAACCCCCAAGCCTCTACTTGCCCCGAGCAGTGCTAATATCTATCACTGAGGATGAACTTCATAATTTTTTTTATGTTGATCTAATAGGCATTGACATTTCATTGATAATCTAGAATCAAAATTCACAAAAATTTCATTCATTCAACATCATGACTCATTGATAAATTTGGGAGGGGGGCTTGTGGGCTTGTAATTTTGGTAAAAAATTGGGGGTTAGGGAAAACCCCCAAGCCACTATTTACCTTGGATAGTGCTAATAGTTATAACTCAGAATGGACTTCACCAAAAATTTCATTTTTATTGATTCAACATCGATGTTTTGTGGATATTATAAATGAAATTCCTCAAAATGTTCATCCATTCATCATCGACGGTTCATGGATACATTACATTAGAAATTGATAATTGAGCATAGATAGTTCATGGACAAAATATTGAACAAACTTGCCACTAAAATTTTGACATTGATAGCTCATGGATAAATCATCCAAACTTAGCTCACCGTTGCAAATTTTATTCTCAAGTTAATGATTAAATCTAGCCTAGAATGTTAGCTTGATGCTTGTATAAGACAATGAAAAAGAAAATGTTATTCTATATCTATAACAACTTGTTACAGACTGAAAGTGCCCTCCTTGGACCATGAAAAACATTGACATCTACAAACCAGGCTTCCCTCCAGAATTTGAAGTGTCCAAAAACTAATAAATGTATGCACATAAGTCACTAATTCACTACAAAAATTTCCATTCTCCAATATCTTTTTCCATTTCTTTACAACTGTTAATCCCAAGTGCTTGTGTTCTTGGATAAGACTCGTTGAATTCTGAGGTCCCTCCCCTGAAATACAAATGCTCAATCTCACTCCTCAGAAAAAATAAATAAATACATACTCGTTAACACTGAGCCTAATTTAAGAAAACAAGAGGAAGGGAAGAAAGAAAAAGTGGAGAGCAAAGTTACTATTAACGTAGTTGGCTGACAAGTGAATATAATTGAATAATCAAGCATGCATAAATATTGAACTTACAGTCAACCAAATTTAACTGTCAAGCACTTTCTAAACCATTTAACTTGCCAACCATTCATGTTGTGAATAGGCAGAAAGAATGGAAAATGAATGGAATTTAATTAAATTTTCACGTTGTGGATCGGAAAAAAGCATGGAAAACGAAGAAGAAAACCTAGAAGGAATATATGGAATTGATATACATTCAAAACTATTCTGATGTCCAATGGCTGAAGACTTTAGGCATGAGAACCTTAGGTCCCAACCCGAAAATATAATTCAACACTCGATTATTGACATCAAAAGCCTGATAATCCTATGCTTGGCATGTAGCACACTGGAAACAACTAAAGGAAGAATGATTGCTGGAAATATTTAGTTGTTCAAAATTTCCATTTCACAATTGTGTCTTTACTTGCTAGAGAAGACACACAATAATTGATAGTGACAAATTTAAGATCCCATGCAAGCCTCAAACAAGCATTTCCAATCGTCTCAACATTACCAGCAGCTTGTTATCAAGCACATTATTCCACTTAAATAAAACTATGGAACAACTAAAGGTAGATATGTTCATTTAGTTCAAACATTCATCTCCACATTATTACATTCCACCATATTGATTTTTTACCTTCTCCAAGAGAAGCAGGAGCCACATGGACAAAATCCTATTTCTAGCAATATTATCAAGTATGAACGAGAGGTTAGTAGTATTGTGAAGTTTTCAATTATTTATCAGTAGGCAGTTCTACAATATACTGTTATAACACAAGGCTCATACATGTCCATATATATTAGTAAAATCAGTACACAAAGTATGGATTACAGAGGAAGAAATCGTGTTTGATTGCAAGTATGCACATGTTGAAATGTATTAAAAAATCACTAGATTCCTAAAACTCAAACAAATCCATTAATAAGGGTCTGGGCATGAACTTCCATGTACTATTCAATACTACCAAGTTCTACATGAAATTTTCATGGTAGAATACCTTATATGATATGGTGAGCATACTAGGAAATATGCATAATCTCAGCTCTAAGTTCTGCAACATTCATCAGTTCTTCACGTTTCTTGAAACATTGAATAATATGTAAAAAGGATTTGTAGATATATTTTAGAGAAATTTATCTTTGTATACCATTTAAGGTTCCCATAAGGTGGATTGAATCTAACCTAGACTGTTAGCTCGATGCCTGTATAAGACAACAAAAAAGCAAATGTTATTCTATATCTTTAACAACTTGTTGCAGACTGAAAGTGCCCTCCTTGGATCATGAAAAAAATTGAAATCTAAGAAATGATTGCAGATTTATTTTTACCCAAAATATACCATGAAAGACACAACTGCAACCGGGCCCAAAGAAATTTAGTTACCTCGTATAAGCTATGCTGCCAACTTATTCTTCTACTTCATAGATCATTTGTAGGGATGGATAATGAGATAAATGACAACACACTCTTGATACCTATGATGCTAAATAAAATTGAGAAATAACGTCATAGATATATTTGAATAATTGGGAATATCATTCTCCCAATAATGACGTCATATAAGGGCTTGAAGCATTGGGAGAGAGATATAAAAATATCAACACATTTATCCACCCTTCTCATAAGTTAAATTAGAAGAGGAGAGAGCAGAATGCATCCTAGAAACCTCCTTTATCATATTCATTTGAAGTTCATTTAGTAAATGGAAAAGGACTAAACTACTCTAGAATCATATTTAAATAACAAAGGATAGAACAATTCAACATATATCTACACTAAAAGGACTTCTTATTGATACATAACCTCCAAGTACACTATGTAGTCCAGTATACAAGAAAAAGTTGGTTAAAGAAGTATAAATGATCATAAATTGAAATGGAAAAGGAAACCCGATAGGAATAAGGCTGAGTTGTTCTTTCGCACCTTCAAGTTGTGCATCCATCTCTCAATTTCGAATACCCTCCAAAATGCCATCCTTTCTTTTTCTAGTGCTTGCATTTTGAATAAAACTAGTGGTGGCCATAAAATAAGATTGTGATTGTTTTCCATTGCTTCAGGTGCTGAGAATAACTGGTATGATTTTTCATTATCTGCTGGAGAGGCATAGCTCCATCCCACCAAAACACATAATTCTTTATAAATTCCCAAGTGTTTTGATCACAACATAGGATTAGGAGCATTGTATGTGTTAGCCACCTATAATATTTGTTATAGCAAAAGGTGGCTAAGACTTTTTGAGCCTCCAAGGAACAAATTTTATTACTAAAAATTGTTGGCTCTTGAAGACTCTTGAAGGCCTCATGCCTCTGTCCAAAATATTCATTGTTGTTTCCCATTTTTTACTCAGAAATTATGCTAAATTTCATGAGAAAAGACTGCTGAAAAACCATCATTTTACCCCCCCCCCCTCTTCCCAAATTTAACTTTCATTTTCTCCCCTTTTCTCCATAAATTCCTCTATTTTTTATGTTTTCCCTTCTTCCATTCATGAAAATCATCTTTACAAGGTTCAAAACTCACTTTTTAACCTTATCGAACCCATCAAATTCCATTGAAAAACTCTAAAAAATTCATAAAAAACAAGTTTTCATTTACTATGGACCTAAGCACCTAGGGCTAAGTCCTAACCACTTCCCCACACATGCCCATGCGTTAAAAACAAGCGCTAAAACCTTTCGGCGCTAATTGCATCGCAAAAATCCAAAGAACACAAGTCTTTGCCATATTCGAAAGTTCCGATGCGATTAGCTTCGCATCATATAAAACCCGATGTGATTAAAACATTTGTATAAATATCCCATGGGCCCGCTTCGGCGCTTAAAAAACCTTGTAAATATTTCATTCCCGTTCGTTCTTTTTTTGTAAAGTCTTAAAAACCCACTTTTTTCAAAGTTTTAACTTAAAAACCCAAGTCACGTGTTGAAATATTTTAATGGGTAGATTGAAAGACCGATCGCGCAATCGCAATCGGAGAAAGTTCAATGGGTTGATCGAAAAGACCCACATCAAAAGTTCCAATGCGATTGGGTCTTATATATGTTTTTCCGCCCCACCACTGTTTCATATGACTTATGCCCAGGACCGAGTGTTGAAGTCCCAAGCGCTGAAATCGCATCGCAAGGTTAAATCGCATACATTCGTTTGTTCCGCCGATTGGCCATTCCCCGATTTATTCTCCACCGTCAATCTAATCTGTAGATTGACGGCCTGCGCTTCATCGCATCGCATAATTCAATCGCTCCATTCGCTCTCTACCCCCAATTGCGATCTGCCGATTGAATCCGAACCGTCCACGTGTCTGGATCGGACGGTCCAAAATCACTCTCCTTTTTTCTTCTCTTGCTCTCCTTTTTGCCTTTCTGCGCAGATCTCCACCGTTGGATGTTTTCATCCAATGACCATGCTTCTCCCCGACGCCTCCAATGCATTTTAAACCTATTTTCGCAGGATTTCATAACATTTTGTTTGTTTTGCAAGTTCCGAAGGTTTTGTCCATATTACAAAGGAAAAGAAAGCCAAAGGTCCCGATATTTCGGCCTTTGGTTATCAAAGGGACTAAAGGGTTCCGCTTCATGTTTTATCAACGTTCCATGGGTGCCGATACTATAAAGGCCTTGTGCGGCCCTGCACATCGACAAGACACTGTTTTATTAAGAAACACAGTTAAAGAGTATCAGTTTTGAAGACATAGCATAACAGAATGAAGATTTAAGATAGATTTTGGAATTACGGCTAAACATGCTTATCAAAAGCCTTATTCCCAGAATTAAAACACAATTAAAAGAAATCATAAGTGTTTAAACAGGCAAGCGGCCCTCCACCACCACATTTGAGGCGAATTGATTCCTTAGCTACCATAAGAGCCACCTGTTGCCTCAAAGCATTCAAACATAGGCTGAACTTATTACAGAATCAGATATTTTGCCTAAGCATAACCAGGGAGTTACTTCTGCAAGGAAATAAATGCAAAAATATCTACAGAGTTACTCCAAACATTACGCAGAGCCTCAAAGTCAAATAAATCTATCACCGAGCTTTGATATTAATTGTAAAACAGTTAATATAGAGAAACACCTGTAAACTTCTTCATCGAGCCCCTCAAAAGGCCCAGAAGTCTTGAATCTGTATTAATTGCCTTGAGAGATCTTTTATCAGATCTCACCTCCTCATCCTTCTATAAATACTTCTATAGAAGATGAGAAATTGTTGGCTGTTATTTGATCACAAGTTGTAATACTGAAACTCTTTGAAATAAATATACAGTCTGTTGAAGTTGAAGATGAAATTGAAGTTTTGGAGGTCTTGATGATGTTGTTGCATTTTTGTTCCTGAGAAGGCTCTATCATTGGATCCATGAGCTTGGCTGTTGGTGAAGTATTCTGAACTGTTTTATGTTTTTTTTTCCCTGTTTTCATTATGTTCCATAATTTCTTACCACAGTAGGTTGAAAGTTTTGGGCTAAGAAATGACTCTTGGAAGCACCTTAGACCTATTCATCCTTCACTGTTTTATGTTTTCTCCTACTGAAGTATTTTAGAGGCTTTAATCTTTCTCTTTAGTCTTCATGCTTGTTTATTTCCTTAATAGTTCGAACAGTTGGTTTCAGCATGATTTATGGTTTTCCCTACTTGTCTGATGCCACTTAAAAACAGTTATTGAAGTCTCCCTTTGAAGTTATTTGCTTACAGTGAATCAAAGAGGTCGGTTTTGATCTTGCCCTTTGTCCTCGCTTAAACAGTTGTCTTAAAGGTCATTTATAATTATGATCATAGATGTTTTTAGGTGTTCCCTCTTCTATGACTTTAATTATCAGTGAATCTTTTGTGTTTTCTAAGTCATTTGAAATAAAATCTTTGAGGAAATAGGGTGTTCCCCGAATATTAGATTTCATTTTAAAAGTTGTTTTGAGATCATTATTTGCTTAAAGCTGTGATTTGTAGAATTTATGGTTAGCCCTGTATATCAAAGAGCTCTTTATTTTTCAAATTATGCTTTCGAATTCCCTTTGTTGAGAATTAAACCTCTCTTTCCAAATCATTAATGTTCATCTCATTTCAAAAAACAAAAGGATCCTGTGGCCAAGTTAGATTTGCCCTTTGATATCCCATATCCATTGATGAGTTTGTTATGACATTTTCTTGACTCCATTGCCCAATGAATCAGATGTTTCTCCATTCTGTGTATCTTTCCTAGACGTTTCATGTTCTGCTGTATCCATTCCATCTAACCAAACAAAAAAAAACCTGCACTTAATAACTAGTCTAAAACCAATACTTAAAGCACACAAGATAAACCTTTGCAAACAAACTTTTGAGAGATCCCTCTCTGAGAGCAGGAGGACTAGATCCTGTAACTCTAAAGATTGGTTTTGATGTTTCCTTGTCTTTTGATTTTCCAAACTATCAAAACACAGGACACAAACATAATGGCGATCACGGTGGGACCTGAGTAAAATCTTTAAAATTAAATACTCACTGTCTAGCATAACATAAGTAACCTTCTTCAAGCACTACCAAGCATAATGGTAATCATGATAGGACCTTTTGAATCAGTGACAAACTAAGTAACCCTTAGGATTCTCATAAAGCCTTGTCAAAACATTGAAGATTTCAGTTACCAAGCCATAAGAGCAAGCTCTGTACGTTTTGAAACCCTAGCTAAGTGTTAAATCAGGCTTAGAACACTCTCTTAACCTATAAAGACCAAAATAACTCAGAAAAACCCAAAAAAAAAAAAAACTTTTCAAGTTTGGCTTCATAATAAACTTGGTGGTGGACCATAAAACCTTTTACCTCCAAAAGAGTTAAAAATTCCCACCTGGTGACTCCACAATCCTAAAAACAGACCTTAAGACTCCACTTGGAAGACCCCAAGTCTTAATAGCATCATACAAACTTAGCTTGAAGGCTTTAGCATTAAAAATTTCCTTCTTCTGAAAAGATCAGTTAGCCTCTCAAAGATTGTCATATTTGGTTAAACTTTTCTTTTTAACTCGGTCTGAAAAACATAGCATAGTGGCTCCTAGAAAGATTTATACTAGAGTCTACCCTAACCCAAACCCATCGGGAATAGTTGACAACCCTGAAAGTATCCTTAGGAAGTCTCCTAAGATAAAATTATCAACTGTTTTCAGATCACCCTTGAGAGCTAATTCAGTTCCTGAAAATCTTTCAGCTCTACAACAATCTCAAGCTGACTTAGTAAATCCTTTTAGAACTAGGTCTCTTGGTGATTTAGATCAGTTAGATTCTGAGTCTTCACTATCATCTCCTGAAACAAGTGAACCCCTTGGTAGCAGAGAAACAACCCCTCCTGATTTACATTTCGTTCACAACTTAGGTGTCTCTCATCCAAGATCAGCTCAGCGATCTATTCCTGGTCCATCCACTTCTGCTCACCCTACATCCACTTTTCAAACCACTACACCTCAGCCCATTGTTCCTGTTGTTAATCCGCTCCTTGTAAATCCACCCCCACCACCTATCATGGCAGCATGGTATGCTCCCCTAGTCCTTCTTGTACCATTAGTCAATATTCCACAGGACTATCAGTCCAAAATTCCATTATATGATGCCAACAATGCTACAACTGCATCACAACATGTGGATAAGATGAATGACTACTTTGACATAAATGAAATTGATGATGATTCTATCAAGCTTAGGTTATTTACTCAGAGTTTAGGGGGGGAAGCAAGAAAATGGTTCAAAGGCCTAGCCCCCCATAGTATTAATGATCTCCAAGCCTTCCATCAAATGTTCTTAAACAAATGGGAAGTAAAGAAAAATCCTCTCCAAGTCCTTTCTGACTACAAGAACCTCCATAGAAACTCTGGGGAAAGTGTGCAAGATTATTGCACTAGATTCAATAGTGTTTATAATGCATTATCCCCAGAGCTAAAACCTCCACAAGGCTCAGCTTTAAACAAATTTCCTGAAGGGTTTGACTCTGACATGACCTATCAGTTGAGAGAAAGAGATTTTTCAACTCTTGAAGATATGCAAAAGGGTGCTCTTTCTATGGAAGTCAACTTAATGGAGAAGAGAGCAAGAATGAAAACTGAGAAGAGAGTATCTTTTAGAGAGGAATCCACTCCTTCTACTTCAAGCTCAAAGATGGAGAGGATGTTGGAAGAAATGATGAAAGAGATGAGCATAATTAAGAGAGCACAAGCAAATCAAAACCAAACTGCTCATCAAAATAGAAACCAAAACCAGAATTATAGAAGAAACCAACCTCCAAACAGACCTAGGGAAGATGATCAACAGATCACTCCTCCTTTTCATCAGAACTATATAGATCAATATGAGGAAGATAGGGAGTTGGAAAGGTTGGAAGAATCTCATGTAAACTTGATTGGATCAAACAATGGGGATGATGTTTTCCTCACCGAGGAAGAAAAATATTTCTTCTCTTATGATCAAAATACAAACACCTATGAAGATTCTGATGACTATAGATTAGGTTTTGAAAATGAAATCATGGAGGTACACAAACAGTATGATCTTAGGAGCAAGGGAAACATAGATAATTCAAATGATAAGAACACTAGCACTGCTGTCAAGAAAAACGCAGAAAACCAGCCCAAAAAGACAGCAGAGAAAACCAACATTTCAGCTAAAAAACCAGACTTAAACAAAGATAAAGGTGTCTAGCCAAAGGTTGAACAGAGTACCCCTAGCACTTCAGCTAGTGGTCCTAATAAAACTGTCCCAATTACCAGTCCAAACAAAGTTCAGCAAATCAAAGTTGCTGAAAAGAATCCAGTTGAAAAAACAGATGTAAATACAAACAAGTCAATTATTCCTTTCAGCCTTGAGGGAGAGATTGCTAAGATAAAAATTACCATCCCCCTAGCTGAACTAGTAACCCAAGAAGTGTACAAAAACCAAGTTTTGAAATCTTTGAACTTAGGAAGTGATACAAACACTTTAAACTTGACAGATGACAAACCTGAGTTGTTGTTTGGTCTAGAAGTTGAAGGAAAATATCAAGAAGGGGCTGTCCCTCCCTTCTATGTTAGCTTGAACATACACGAGAAAATTTTACACAATGCCATGTTAGATTAAGGAGCTTCACACAATAAAATGCCCAAGGTGGTAATGGAAAGCTTAGGCTTAGAGATTACTAAACCATACAAAGATTTGTATTCTTTTGACTCAAGCCAAGTCAAATGTTTGGGTTCAATCAAAGATTTATGTGTTAATCTAGCTCAGATCCCTGCTAAGAGTCTAGTTATGGATATAGTTGTAGCTGACATTCCCCCTAAGTATAGCATGCTCTTATCAAGATCTTGGGGACCCAAACTTCAGGGAAGCCTTCAAATGGACATGTCTTATGCCACCATCCTTGTTTTTCACCAAAACAGAAGACTATACAGGGAATCTCACATGAAATACATGGTGAGCAACCTAGAAAAACCTAACAACACTCCAATTTATTCTACCCATTCAAGTTTAGATTCCTTTATCTTATGTAACAAAGATGAAATTACTCAACAAGATAAAGAGAACATAGACCCAACTGATTCACTAGAAAAATCGAATCTGCTCTCAAATCAACTTCAAAACATCGACAATCAACAACAACAAGAAAACGAAAATGAGTCAAGCGTAATGTGGACAATAAACTTTGATGCTCCTGTAATAAAGCAAGCGCAGGTGCAGGCGTATGGATCCAGAATACGAATCAAAGCTTCTCATACAAATTGAATTTCCCATGCACTAACAATATCCCTGAGTATGAAGCACTTCTCCTAGGTTTACAATTACTCAAATAATTAGAAGCCCAAAAGATAACGATCTTAGGAGATTATGAACTTATCATAAAACAAATCAAAAGAGAATACTCAGCCAGAAATCCGAGGCTTAGGGAATATCGGAATGATGCCCTCGATTTATTGAAAACCTTTGAAAAATATGAACTTATTTTCATTCCTAGAGCGTTTAATCATTTAGCAAATGAACTCGCTTTCAATGCCAGTAACTGTCGAATACCTAAGATAAATGAACAACTTAGCGTAAAGGTAAAACATAGGCCTGCAGTGTTAGATAATGAAGAACACTGGCAAGTGTTTGATTCAGACAAACACATAGATGATTTCTTGAAATCAGAAAATGATTTCAGCATACCAACATCAGAATCTAGCCATAATGAAAACTGTCCATATATCGAAGAAATCCCAGAAGCTGAAATAACACACTCCGCTGATATAAATCATTATGAGAACCCGTTTGAAGCAGATTTAATTGAGAACGTGGACCAAAAAGACCTCGAAGTTTTAGAATGTAAAAACGGTTCAATTCCAAGAGGTCTTTCACTTTTGGAACACCTTTTCGACTTTAATGATGTAGCCAAAGAACCAAAAATGGAGCCTGTAGAAACAAACGTAGAAGAACACAACATAGGCTCCCTAACAGAACCCAAGATGATTAAATTATCCAGCACTCTTCCAACTCACATAAAATCTCGATACATTGATCTGTTTAAGGAGTTTAAAGATGTTTTTGCTTGGGCATACACAGTTCTGAAGTCTTACGATACCAACATCATTCAGCACAAGATTCCCTTGAAGGAAAATCAAAAGCCCTTCAAACAAAAACTAAGGAGAATAAACCCACTTTTATTACCTTTAGTTAAAGCTAAAGTTGAAAAGATGCATGATGCTAGCATTATAGTACCAATTAGATTTTCAGAATGGGTATCAAACTTAGTTTCTGTTAGGAAAAATACAGGGGAGATCAGACTCTGTATCGACTTCAGAAACTTAAACAGAGCATCCCTAAAAGACAACTACCCATTGCCCAAGATGGATCATATACTTCATAGGGTAGTTGGGTCAAAAAGGATATCACTCTTAGATGGGTTCTCGGGTTACAACCAGGTGTTAGTGCTTCCAAGTGATCAAATCAAGACTGCTTTACCACACCTTGGGGCACCTTTATGTATGTCAAAATGCCTTTCGGGTTAATGAATGCAGGGGCCACCTTCCAAAGGGCCATGGACATATCCTTTTCTGAAGATATTGGCTATTTCATAATTATTTACCTTGATGACATAACTGTCTTTTCAAAATCTGATGAAGAACATTTGACTCACTTGAGAAAAGTTTTTGAGAAGTGTAGGAAATTTGGCTTGTCACTGAATCCCAAGAAGAAACTCTTTGGTCTCCAAGAAGGTAAAATTCTTGGTCACATAATTTCAGAGGAAGGAATCAAAATAGACCCTACGAGGATAGATGGCATATTGCAAATTAGCCATCCAAGAAGCCTCAAAGAATTACAATCTTTCATTGGAAAGATTAATTTTTTGAGAAGGTTTATCCCCAACCTTGCTGAGCTATTAAAAAACATTACAAACATGCTTAAGAAAGATGTGGGTGTAAAATGGACTTTACCAGCTAAACAATCATTCGAACTAGTCAAACAAGCTCTTACCCAAACACCAGTCCTGATTAGTCCAGATTTTACCAAAGACTTTTACATTTTTTCTTTTGCATCTGAGCATACAATAGCTGCAGTTTTACTTCAAAAGAATGATTTGGGGCAAGAACAACCAATATATTTCTTTAGTAGGGCCTTAAGAGATGCTCCTCTCAAATATAATATCATGGAGAAGCAAGCCTTAGCATTAGTGAAAGCATTAAAAGACTTTAGGGTCTATATTTTACACTCTCACATAATTGCTTTTGTTCCACATACCGTTGTCAAGGACATTCTAAGTCAAGACCCTGATGGTAAAAGGGGAAAATGGATTGCAACTATTCTTGAATATGACTTAGAAATTAGGCCCACCAAACTAGTTAAAGGGCAAGGATTAGCAAAACTTATGGTTGAGTCTAACTTCCAAGCACTAGACATGAATATGGTGGATGTGTTGGAAGAAATAGAAGAATCTACTGCTCCTTTTATTGAAGAAACATTTTTGAATTCTCCTTGGTATTCTGACATTATTTATGTGCTTTTATATTTAAATTCCCCTCCTTCTTTGTCCAAAACTAAATATAGATTTATAAAACAAAGGGCTTTGAGTTTTTGTATCTTAGATGGATTATTATATTGGAAAAATGCTGTTGGAATTTTTCTTAAATGTTTACTTGAAGATGATGCAGGAAAAATCATGCATAAATTGCATGACGGAGAATGTGGAGGACACCTCTACTGGAAGGCCACAACAAACAAAATTCTTAGATCTGGTTACTATTGGCCTACCCTTTTTCCAGACACTCAAAAGTTGGTCATATCTTGCCATAAGTGTCAAATCTTTGATGGCAAAAGAAAACTCTTTCCCTTACCTTTACATCCTATCAGAGTTGAGTCACCTTTTCAACAATGGGGGCTGGACTTCATTAGGGAAATTCATCCATCCTCCTTAGCTCAACATAAGTGGATCATCACAGCCACTGACTTCTTTACCAAGTTTATAGAAGCTATACCCTCCAGAAATGCTAACGACTCTGTCATTACCAAGTTCCTTGAAACAAATATCCTATCCAGATTTGGTTGTCCCAGAAAAATCATAACAGACAATGCTGCTACTTTTAAATCTAAGAAGATGGTTGATTTCTGTTACAAATACCACATAACCTTGGGCCATTCCACTACTTACTATCCCCGAGGAAATGGATTAGCTGAATCCTCCAACAAGAGTCTCCTCAATATAATCAAAAAAATGTTGGAACAAAATCAGAAATCATGGCACAGTAAGCTAGTTCATGCCTTGTGGGCTGATAGGTTAACTACAAAGAAATCAATAAATATGTCCCCCTATCAGTTAGTTTATGGCATGGATGCAGTTTTTCCTACCTCATTAGGAGTTCCAGTCATGAAACTCCTTCAAGAAGTGCAGATTGAAGAGAATGATATGGAGAGAAGAATCGACCAAACAATCCATTTACAGCAGACCAGAGAGGAAGTCTATGAAAGAACACAGTTAGTCCAAGAAAAAATGAAGAAGTTATTTGATAAGAGGACTAAGGAAAACAATTTCCAAGTTTGAAATGTTGTTCTTAAATGGGATTCAAGAAGAGAAGAGAAGGGAAAATATGGCAAGTTTGAGAACTTGTGGAAAGGGCCATATATTATCCATGTTGAGAGGGGTCACAATGCATTTTTCTTGAAAGAATTGGATGGAGAAGATCTATATGGAGGTCCTATCAATGGCAGGATGCTCAAGCATTACTTCTGCCAAGAATCTTAAGTTTCAAAGAATTTTATTTTTCATTGTAAATATCACAGTCTAACCATTGCATTCAAAGTTAGAAAAATAAAAAATACAAAGACAAAGAAAGAAAGAAAAGAGGGAAAATTGTAAAAAGTAATAAAGGTACAGCCCCATACCAAAAGAGAGAAATAAATTCTGAAAGTGTGCAAGCTTAAATGCCACTACTGAAAAACACACTTCTAGTTAGTCACACTGCCTAATATTGACTAATTAGCCTTTAAATTTTCTGCTGATAGGATAGTGAATTTGATTTGCCAAACTGTTTAATCTTGGCTTATCAGTAGATAGATTAGGATAGAAATCAAAGGTTCAAACATACTCAAAATCTAAACCTAACATTTCAAAAAGAGAATGACTCAAATCTGTTTTGTTTTCTGAGTCAAAAAGGATAAAAATTTGGTTCTAATTAGCTCAAAATCTGAACCAAATGGCAAAGGAGAAACAACTCAAATAAAGTCAAAACATAGCTGTAAAGAAAAAGAAGGCCATGATGAGTAACTTTCAGATCTTAAGCCGTCCATTTTGATTTAATTTTCTGCAAATAATAATCTATGTGCAGCTTGTTTTTATGCCATAGATCAACATCAAGTTAGACTATTCAATCCTAACTTACATGCTTTTTAAATTTCTGCTTTAGCAATTAGAGAATAAAAATCTGTTAGACTGTTTAATCCTAACAGATTGATAGATTAGGTAGAGAAACATATGGGCTCAACTGTTTAATCCGAGTCCGTGGAGAAATAAGGAGTAAAAATAGATTAGATTTCCTGCTTTCAGGAGAATAAAATGTTGAGAAAAGAGTTTGCCAATCCAAGTGCACTCTAATGAAGAAAAAATGCTAGATCAGTAGGATTGGGTAGGTAAAAATCTTGTTGATGAAAGATCCATTGTTTTCCATGGATGTTAACATTTCCAGAGCAAAAGAAGATCATTCAATCAAAGAAAGACAACCCAATGGATGAGGCAACTGATCAGCCTCCCAGAGAATGCAAGTCTGAAGTTCTTGATACCTTCAAGAAGGCATCATTCCCAAGTGGATCCATTGTTAGCCACCTATAATATTTGTTATAGAAATAGGTGGCTAAGAATTTTTGAGCCTCCAAGGAAAAAAATTTATTACTAAAAATTGTTGGCTCTTGAAGACTCTTGAAGGCCTCATGCTTCTGTCCAAAATCTTCATTGCTGTTTCCCATTTTTTACTCAGAAATTCTGCTAAATTTCATGAGAAAAGACTGCTGAAAAACCATCATTTTACCCCTCCCCCTCTTCCCAAATTTAACCTTCATTTTCTCCCCTTTTCTCCATAAATTCCTCTATTTTTTATGTTTTCCCTTCTTCCATTCATGATAATCATCTTTACAAGGTTAAAAACTCACTTTTTAACCTTATCGAACCCATCAAATTCCATTGAAAAACTCTGAAAAATTCATAAAAAACAAGTTTTCATTTACTATGGACCTAAGCCCCTAGGGCTAAGTCCTAACCACTCCCCCCCACATGCCCATGCGTTACAACCAAGCGCTAAAACCTTTCGGCACTAATCGCATCGCAAAAATCCAAAGAACGCAAGTCTTTGCCATATTTGAAAGTTCCGATGCGATTAGCTTCGCATCATATAAAACTCGATGCGATTAAAACCTTTGTATAAATATCCCGTGGGCCCGCCTCGGCGCTTAAAAAACCTTGTAAATATTTCATTCCCGATCGTTCTTTTTTTTTAAAGTCTTAAAAACCCACTTTTTCCAAATTTTTAACTTAAAAACCCAAGTCACATGTTGAAATATTTTAATGGGTAGATTGAAGACCGATCGCGCAATCGCAATCGGAGAAAGTTCAATGGGTTGATCGAAAAGACCTGCATCAAAAGTTCCGATGTGATTGTGTCTTATATATGTTTTTCTGCCCCACCATTGTTTCATATGACTTATGCCCAGGACAGAGTGTTGAAGTCCCAAGCGTTGAAATCACATCGCAAGGTTAAATCGCATACATTCGTTTGTTCCGCCGATTGGCCATTCCCCGATTTATTCTCCACCGTCGATCTAATCTGTAGATCGACGGCCTGTGCTTCATCGCATCGCATAATTCAATTGCTCCATTCGCTCCCTACCCTCGATTGCGATCTGCCGATTGAATCCGGACCGTCCACGTGTCCGGATCAGACGATCCAAAATCACTCTCCTTTTTTCTTCTCCTGCTCTCCTTTTTGCCTTTCTGTGCAGATCTCCACCATTGGATGTTTTCATCCAATGGCCACGCTTCTCCCCGACGCCTCCAATGCAGTTTAAACCTATTTCCACAAGATTTCATAACATTTTGTTTGTTTTGTAGGTTCCGAAGGTTTTGTCCATATTACAAAGGAAAAGAAAGCCAAAGGTCCCGATCTTTCGGCCTTTGGTTATCAAAGGGACTAAAGGGTTCTGCTTCACGTTTTATCAATGTTCCATGGGCGCCGATACTATAAAGGCCCTGCGCGGCCCTGCACATTGACAAGACACTTTTTTATTAAGAAACACAGTTAAAGAGTATCATTTTTGAAGACATAGCATAGCGGAATGAAGATTGAAGACAAATTTTGGAATTACGGCTAAAAATGCTTATCAAAAGTCTTATTCCCAGAATTAAAACACAATTAAAAGAAATCATAAGTGTTTAAACAGGCAAGAGGCCCTCCACCGCCACATTTGTGGCGAATTGATTCCTCAGCTACCATAAGAGCCACCTGTTGCCTCAAAGCATTCAAACAGAGGCTGAACTTATTACAGAATCAGATATTTTGCCTCAACGTAGCCAGGGAGTTACTTCTGCAAGGAAATAAATGCAGAAATATCTGCAGAGTTACTCCAAACATTACGCAGAGCCTCAAAATCAAATAAATCTCCCACCGAGCTTTGATATTAATTGTAAAACAATTAATACAGAGAACCACGTGTAAACTTTTTCATCGAGCCCCTCAAAAGGCCCAGAAATCTTGAATCTGTATTAATTGCCTTGAGAGATCTTTTATTAGATCTCACCTCCTCATCCTTCTATAAATACTTCTATAGAAGATGAGAAATTGTTGGTTGTTATTTGATCACAAGGTGTAATACTGAAACTCTTTGAAATAAATATACAGTTTGTTGAAGTTTAATATGAAATTGAAGTTTTGGAGATCTTGATGATGTTGTTGCATTTTTGTTCCTGAGAAGGCTCTATCATTGGATCCATGGGCTTGGCTGTTGGTGAAGTATTCTGAACTGTTTTATGTTTTTTTTTCCCTGTTTTCATTATGTTCCATAATTTCTTACCACAGTAGGTTGAAAGTTTTGGGCTAATAAATGACTCTTGGAAGCACCTTAGACCTGTTCATCCTTCACTGTTTTATGTTTTCTCCTGCTGAAGTATTTTAGAGGCTTTAATATTTCTCTTTAGTCTTCATGCTTGTTTATTTCCTTAATAGTTCGAACAGTTGGTTTCAGCATGATTTATGGTTTTCCCTGCTTGTCTACTGCCACTTAAAAATTGTTATTGAAGTCTCCCTTTGAAGTTCTTTGCTTACAGTGAATCAAAGAGGTCAGTTTTGATCTTGCCCTTTGACCTCGCTTAAAAAGTTGGCTTAAAGGTCGTTTATAATTATGATCATAGATGTTTTTAGGTGTTCCCTCTTCTATGACTTTAATTATCAGTGAATATTTTGTGTTTCTAAGTCATTTGAAATAAAATCTTTGAGGAAATAGGGTGTTCCCCAAATCTTAGATTTCATTTTAAAAGTTGTTTTGAGATCATTATTTGCTTAAAGCTGTGATTTGTAGAATTTATGGTTAGCCCTATCTATCAACGAGCTCTTTATTGTTCAAATTATGCTTTCGAATTCCCTTTGTTGAGAATTAAACCTCTCTTTCCAAATCATTAATGTTCATCTCATTTAAAAAAAAAAAAGGATCCTGTGGCCAAGTTAGATTTTCCCTTTGATATCCCATATCCATTGATGAGTTTGTTATGACCTTTTCCTGACTCCATTTCCCAATGAATCAGATGTTTCTCCATTCTGTGTATCTTTCCTAGAACTTTCATGTTCTTATATATCCATTCCATCCAACCAAACAAACAAAAACCTGCACTTAATAACTAGTCTAAAACCAATACTTAAAGCACACAAGATAAACCTTTGCAAACAAACTTTTGAGAGATCCCTCTCTGAGAGTAGGAGGACTAGATCCTGTAACTCTAAAGATTGGTTCTGATTTTTCCTTGTCTTTTGATTTTCCAAACTATCAAAAAACGGGACACAAATAGTATGCATGCATAATAAGGTTGTGAGTATTCAAAAAATCCTTAGATTGACTAAATGACACAACTGTACCAAGTTAGACAAATGTAAAATAATAATCTGAACAAAAATTTAAAGAACAAAAGATAAAAAGTTAGAATTGTAATTCCCTCGTACCAAAAGTAAGCTCGTAATGATTTAAGATTACACATTCTAAAAAATGTGGATATAGGCCAACAAAATTGTGTCGATCATTATGTGTATAGGAGTGGATTAAATTGAAACAAGCCATGGACTAAGGCCTTTGCAAGTTGAAAACATGGTTGATGACAACTGAAAGATTTAAATATTCACAAATTACAACAACAAACATCCATAAAGAAAAACAACATGTGTGTGAAGCAACATATATACCCGTATAAATGAGAGAAATCAACCCCAGTTACAACTTCCTTCTCGTTAATGCCAATTCCTCAAATGTAAATCCATATTTACTATGCATCCCAACAAAAGACTTCAAATTTTGTTCCATATAAATTGAGAAAATATGTATACAATATAATATTTCAAATTAGGGCAAGCGTTGAGTTATCCATGGACAAATTATAATATGTTTTGCCAAGACAAAGCAATCTGGTTCATGCATACATCTTCAACTTTTGAAGAATGCTTAACATTTCAGGCACATTATGTGTGTAATCTATAAAAATCAAAAGGTCAAAGAGTTTTACTATAAATTAAACAATTAAAAAACCAACACAAAAAAAAGCTTTAGAAAATCTGGAATTCCCCTTTCAGTCGTACATATGCGCCTACTCAATACAAGCTTCTTGATAAGAACATTTCAAAGACCAATTGTTCATAACAGTCATTAGTTTCAAATACAACTTGAAATTTTCAATTACAACTTGAATGTCTCAGACACTTTCGTAACACTAATCCGCTTAGTTTATTCAGAAAGGTTGAATCAAAAGATTGCATTAAACATATTCATTTCTCTGAAATGCCAAAATCATTATTGATTACATCTACCATCAAACCGCCAATGAGAAAATAGAGTGATGCATCACAGTTCCTTGTCATTTTCTAAATTAAAATGTTTCAGATGGTGACTTACTTTTAAGCAAGTTTCCCATACTATTTTGACATTTTAATTTGTGTTTCTCTCCTTTACATTGGTTCCTACCTCCTCATATATCCAGAGCACCTTTTGGATTTCAGAGACTAGATTGCAAGTGGGTATTCTATGTGGGTCACAAAATATCGAAAGGTGCTTGCAGTTATTCAATAAAATGCAAGATGGTGTTTGAGTCAAGGAGGAAGTAAATAAAACAGGTCCATAATAAACAAGAACCATCCAAGATCATTCTACTCTGAAACCTATGATAAATGCATGTCCAAGGCCCAATACTAATAAACTACATAATTTGAGTAAAAATGATAACGCTAGTAAAGAAAAAAAATGATTGCAGATTTCTTAGTACCCAAAAGGACTTGCAATTTTTATTTCTTTTACAGAAACCACCCCTTGTTTGGCAGGAGAAACTCCTAGGACATGTGCCCTCGAGGATTTCCATTGGTTTACCATTAGAACCCAGCGCAATCAACAATAAAAGGTAAGGCTTAAGGTGAACAAGGGATGGACTTCAGTCTAGGGTCATGAGCTCTCTATGGCATAAGTTCACCCCAACCTTCTGGTAACCAAATGATGAATGAAGGTTCCAAATGAAACCTAGTCAAGGTATTGGGTAAAATACAATAAAGGGACTTAACAATTACAATCAAATATTTCAAGCAATGGGGAAAAGCAGGGGATAATGAAAGAGGGCATACCAAGCGGGGGGATGGAAGCGGCCCTGCATATAACTTCTCTGCCTCTTTTATCCCAGTCTGCAGGACACAACCCCATTATCTTCATCCCCCTCATCATACTCAACGTGAAAAGACACAATATTCCTTGGAATTGAACTTAGATATATTTATTCTCTCACCATAAAATTTAAATTTTTTCCATCAGTAGTGTCCACACTAAATGTGATCATAAAATCATCCAGCTCGCGCACATGGTCGAGAACTCGTTCCCTAACATCCCACAACATTTGGTTCTCCAGGTTCCTTCCTCGGGCCACCTGATTATACAGCACCTCAGAGCTCGTAAAAGCATGGATTCAGCTCACACCCTGCTCCAATGCAACAAAAGAAATGGAAGGGTCGAGTCGTGTTCAACCCGAGTCTGCGTGCAGAACATTGACAACACTTTCAAAACAATGATTCGAGTGACAAACAGTTTCTGGATCAAGTTGGGCAGTGCAGTTAGAGCCGGAGAAAGCACATGGTTACACTTGCTCCGAATCCTGAAGGGTGTATTTTTTGCAGGCGAGAATAGGGAGGCTGGGGTGAAGGGTGAAATTTTTTTGTGGCGAGAATAGGAATTAAAATAAAAAATAAAAAATAAAGTGTAAATAATAATATTAATATATATATATATATATATATATATATATATATATAGTATTAAATTAAAAATTGAATATAAATAAATAAGATATTAAAGTGTATATAAATTATTTAATATGTAAAACTTACAACTTTCCACACACATGACCCGAACCGACCCGAACCTGTTTCCTTGGGTGCCCTCACAGGACACAACCCGACCCGCCCGAACTAAGGCAAAAGGGAGCAAACAACAAACAACTCGAATGCATGTGCAAATTAAGGGAAACAGATGATCACAACTTAGTATTTTTGATATGGTTTCCCTCACACAACCCGAAACGACCCGACCCAAATGCGTTTCCTTGGGCACCCTCACACGACACGACCTGACTCACCCAAATGAAGGCACAAAGGTGCAAATGGAAAATGTGTTGCACGAATGTGCACAAGGCACACAGGTGGTCACAACTTAGCATTTTTGATATGGCCACCCTCACACGACCCGATCTGACCCAACCCGAACGTGTTTCGTTGGACGCCCTCACACGGCATGACCTGACCCGCCCGAATGAAGGCACAAGGGAGCTAAAGGTAAATGAGTCACACGAACGTGCACAAGGCACATGGTCGGTCACAACTTAGAATTTTTGATACGACCACCCTCACACAACTCGACCCGACCCGACCCGAACGCATTTCCTTGGGCACCCTCACACGACACAACCCAACCTGATCCAACTCGAACGCGTTTCCTTGTGCACCCTCACACGACTCGACCCGACCCACTCGAATGAAGGCATAAGGGAGCAAACAACAGATGGGTCACACGAACGTGAAAAAGACACATGAGCGGTCACAGCATAGCATTTTTTATACAACATCCCTCACACGACCTGACCTGAACGCATTTCCTTGGGTGCCCTCACATGGCACAACCCGACGTGAACGCGTTTCATTAGGCGCCCTCACACTAACAGACGCGACTTGACCCGCCCTGAACGTGATTCCTTGGGTGCCCTAACACGACTCGACCTGACTTGAATATGTTTCTTTAAGCGCCCTCACACGACCCTACCCGACCCTCCCGAACGAAGGCACAAGGGAGAAAAAGGAAAATGGTACCACAAAGATGTGCCATAAGGAACACGGGTGGTCACAACTTAGCATTTTTGATACGACCTCCCTCACATGACCCGACCCGAACACACCCTCACACGACACGACCTAACCCTCCCAAACAAAGGAACGAGGGAGAAAACAGAAAACAGGTCGCACGAATGTGCACAAGGCACACTGGCAGTCAGAACTTATCATTTTCAACATGACCGCCCTCACACGACTGGACCCGACCCACTTGAACACACAACCTAAATGCAGGCATGAGGGAGAAATTGGTAAACGGGTCGAACAAACGTCCACAAGACACAAGAGCGGTAACAACTTAGAATTTTTAACATGGTCCCCTGAAACGACATGACCCGACCTAACTCGCCCGAGTACATGACCTGACCTGCTCGAACACATGACTCGACCCACCCTAATGCACGACCCGACCCACCCGAATTCATGACACAAATGGCAACACCCAACCTGCCTGAAAGCATGACCCGACCCGCCCGAACGCATGACCCGACTCGCCTGAGAAAATGACCCGAACGACATGACCCAACCCGCTCGAATGCATGACTCGACCCACCTTTACGACACGACCCGACCCGCCCAAACTGCACGAGCCGACCTGCTTGAACACACGACCCAAATGAAGGCTCGTGGGAGAAAACAACAAACGAGATGTACAAACATGCACAAGGCACACAAGCGACCACCAATTAGCATTCTTGACATGACCACCATCACACGACACAACCCGACCTGACCCACCCAAACGCATTTCCTTAGGCACCCTCATACAGGTGAAGCACTAGCACCACTACTGCTTCGTGATAGATAATATCAGAGCTTGATTCAGGGTGAGTTGAGATTTGTTGAAGATTGAAGATTGAAGCAGGAATACAACGACAGAGCTATAGTTGGTATCGAAGCTTGGACATTATATTGGTTGGTATCAGTGAAATATTGGCAGGGGCAAGACATTGGTCAGGGTCAAAGCTGCATAACAAGACATGGCAAGTTGAGAAGAATGTCAAGGGAGGATTTTTCAGACCTTGTACAGGTTGAGGCGTATGAAAGAAGAGCACCTACAGATTCATGTTGAACTTGAAGTCTTGGAGGAGAATGTTGAATTAGAGATTCTTTGACTTGGTTGGGCAATGGATCAGGATGGAGCTATAGATTGCAATGAAGAAGAAGAAGTTGAGACATGTGAAGAAGAGGATGTTGCAGATGTGTCAATGATATAGGAATAACTTGATGAAACGTTGGACCATGATCGTGAAATTTTCAAACATTGATGATGGAGGACACTTATAGGGGTAAGGGATTAGGGTTTAGGGCGTTAAATGGGTTTAGGTTTTAGGGGTTTAGGGGGTTAAATGGGTTAGGGGTTGGGAATTAGGGTTTAAGGGGTTAAGGGTTAAGGGTTTAGTGGTTTAGGGTTTAGGGGGTTAAATGGGTTAGGGGTTTATGGGTTTATGGGTTAAATGGGTTAGGGGTTAAGGTTTTAGGGGTTAGGGGTTTAGAGGTTTAGGGTTTAGGGGTTAAATGGGTTAGGGGTTTAGAGGTTTAGGGGGTTAAATGGGTTAGGGGTTGGGAATTGTGGCTAAGGATTCAAGATCCATGGAAAAATATAAAGTCATCAAAAACCTTAATGGTTTGGAAGAATTTTCTAAAATACCTTTCTTAATAGACAAAACCCATTGGATATAGGATTCCAAAGTTGTATTTGTAGCAAGTAGTTCATTTTGAAAGGTGGAGGGAGATGAACACAAAGTGGAAGGAAAAAATATATTGATTAAAAATTAAGACTAATTGTGGAAAACTCTCAAAAGGAATATTTGGGGTTACATGGAAAAATAAGTATCACAATGAAATGGAGCCTTAGAACAATAGGGAGGCTCAAATATAGTTCACCCATGAAAATTCTGGTTCCGACAAAGTGAGAGGGCTATGAGGTGCCCATCAGAAGCTAGCCCACAAAATAGTGCTTATCATTTACAAAGAAGATATAATAATAATACTGGAGCCTGCTACCCACTAACCTGTAGAGTAGATCTAGAGGAGTCCTCAAGATACCAATCAGGAAAAATTTAATTAAAAAAAAAAAAAAAAAATAATTGATGCACCACAAAAAGTTTCCATCAACAGATCAAGAAAGAAATTCAAATATGTCATTACAGAGCTAACCTTGAGTCTATCATATTCCCATTTTTTTTGTACTAAATTTCCATATCATGAACTCACATCAAGGAATCTTCAATTTATGTCAACATAATCCATTTGTAAATGGACAATATGCTTATAATGTTAGATGGAGCAAACTACACAAAACTGGGATTGTAGATCCTTGCATTGATAAATTTGGTTTCTTGGCTTATAATGCAGCCTAAGTAATGGTTCATTTTGTTCATACTTCGTTCTGAAATGTTGGAGGTGCTTTCTTCTATAGATTATATTCAGCTACCTAGTTCCCCAACATGACTTGATAAGAATGAAGTCTTGTTTGATTGTGTTTTGAGTTGTTTTTAGAAGGCATTGATGTTGGTTGTGTTGGCCTGTGATCGCACACAAGGTGGAGAAGTGGGCCCCTTATTGAATCAATGATTGCATATCACAAAACTCCATAGGTTTACCATTGCACTCCTTCGCAAGACCCCCGATGCGATTAAACCTTAGCCCTTTTAACCTTTCCGCATGAACCTTTATCATCAATAATTCACTCCTCTCCGATCTAAACTTTTATCAGCACCCATATACCTTTTTGCATTGCTCATCGCAGGGTATAAACCTTACCCTCTACTTCTTATCACAAAACACTTCCAATTTCAATTTGCAGGCGGGCCCCACTTATGTCATACCACTTCATCTGCCACTCACCGCACATCGCTCATTGCAGGGTATAACCCTTACCCTTCACTTCGTATCACAAAACACTTATGATTTCAATTTTCAGGTGGGCCCCACTTCTGTCATACCACATCATATCCCACTCACCGCACATAGCTCATCACAGGGTATAACCCTTAGCGTCCACTTCTTGTCACAAAAAACACTTTTGATTGCGATTTGCAGGTGGGCCCCACTTCCGTCATACCACATCATATCCCAGTCACCGCACATCGCTCATTGTAGGGTATAACCCTTACCCTCTGCTTCTTATCAAAAAAACACTTTTGATTGTGATTTGCGGGTGGGCCTCACCTCCTCGCCACGTCATCAAAGGACTTCCACGACCTCTGTCCCACTCTTTTCAGTGTTAATCATCCTGCTAAATCCACCATTACTTCTGCCATCTCCCCCTCATATCTGCTCCCTATCACACATATGATGAATCATGATATATTTCGGTCCCCCTTCACCTTCTCAAGGTTAACACCCTTTGGGGGGGGGGGGGGGGTCCGATATGGCTGGTTTTGGAAATCGCCTCTGGTGCTACATGTCAGCCTACAACGATTTCACACCCCCCCCCCCCATCCAATACCACAAACCGGAAAGGCCCCCCTTCGAAATCCGGTATCCGGTTAGAAAGTCCTACACATCATGGGTTTTCGGGTGGAACAACCACAGTTAGGGTTTATTCAGTTTGCTAAGAACTCTTCGTCAAAGAGTGAGGCATGCGCAACATGACTAGTTGTTCGGTAACAGTTAGTGGAAATCATGAGAACAAGGGAGTGGAGGCTTTCTGTTAGTCTTCAGTATTTTTCACCTGTTGTTGATGACTAAATTCCTAGCTGAGTTTTCTAGAAGTTGATCTCCATATGTCAATTTTTCATCTAGAAAACCCCCATAAACTTTTTTTTCCTTCTTACCCTTTTCAGTCCGCCCATGACGAGATGAAACCCCGTTATCAAACCCTATCCAGCCTCAGCCATACTAGTCTGCCCATCAGCTCTCAAGAGACAATCCAAATCCATTCAAACAGTCTCCCCTAAGTTAGGAAGTGGCGCTTTAAGGCATTTCTCCCTTAAAAAACTACCCAACAGCCAAAAACCTCCATCCGATACAAACCAGTCATAACAGACCTCCCACTCTGCTAATAAAGTTGGTTATAGCCCTAGGTCGCGCCACTAGTACACCCTTAAGTCTCAGAAATCCATAGACCATAAGTCAAGATGATTTTAGGTGTTTTTACAGTATTTGATGGATCTTTCAAGGACAGAAACATACCAGCATCTCAGAAGACAATTTTTGGCTCCACATGAGAAGACAACGACTTCCCAATGTGATCTTGAGCCTGGGATGCAGCGACAGAGCAAAGAGTTTATTATCAAGCTCTTGCGACCACATTCAAAGCCTGAAAGGACAGTAAAAGGAAAAATAGCACTGTAACAAGGCTGATGATACAACATGACTGAGAAAACCAACTTCATCTATAAGAAGAGGGTTTGAAGACTAAGAGCGCCTCCTTCATCTATAAGCAGAGGGAAATGGACAAAGTTTGATTTTAAGAGTTGCAACTCACTGTAAGACAAATTTGTTTTTAATAAATAGTGAGACAGTGACTAGGGTTTTCCTAAATTAAAGTGATGATTGAAGGCAGAGGTAAAAGCCGTAGTGTTTTTCAAAGTGTGTTTTCATGAATTTCATTATTATTTGAGCTACAATGTGAAACTAGTTGGTTCAGCATCATTGAAGAAAAACTGTTAAATAGATGGCCAGAAGATTCAAGAAGTATTGAGCTCAAACTAACCTCTGCCATCATATATAAGAGAAACCAATAAAATTTTGATTCATCAAGCATTCTGCATTTGATTGAGACAGAGGTTGAAAGAAACATCAGGCAGTTTGTCAAAAAGGGGCCTCCTTCATTCACAAGCAGAGGGCCAGAGTAGTGATAAATTTTTAGGGTTTTCACTGATTGAGGGACAAATGGTAAGAGAAATAGGAGGCAGTTGGGATGCTTCTGAACAGAGTAAGAATGTAAAAACAAAGGAAAGAAATCAGTACTATAACTATCAAAAGGATGGACTATCTCTTATCAGAATTTGCTTCCAAAGACAGTTTAGAGCTCAAACAAAACAGAGTTGAAGAATGATTAAGGGACAGGTCATGGCAAAGGTCAATGATGATAATTATTTGTCAAAGGGTACTCTTTCTTCCTATTCATGAGGGAATGTATTTAAAATATCTCATCATATTGAATACAAAGTGATAGTAAAATTTGCATGGCTTTTGAATCATAATACCTCTGCCACAGTAAAATTAGGGTTAAGGAGCGCCCGGGAATTTTGTTTCAAAATGTGTTTCTAACCAAACGGAGATGAAATTTACAAAAGTGAGAGAGGTGTTTGTCCCTCATAGGTTTAAAAAGAAAAACCCCCTTCATTTTCTACACAGGTGTCATGGTTTGTGAGAAATGTGAAAAATACATATGTCACGGGAGAATTTCTGCACCAGGATTCATCATTTTGACCAGTGATGGGACAGTCAGATTTTGAACAACCAAATGGACTCCAAATGAAAAAATTCAAATTTTTATGGAAATTATACTTCCATATCTTTCCGATGAGCCATATCGGGCCAAATTTCGACAACAGGAAGGCATCCAAAAGTAGCATGCAATCAACACTATGTTTTTTTTCACCAGCATTCACCATTTTTAACCAGTGATGGGACAGTACATTTTTGAACACCAAAATGGACACAAAATGAAAAAAATCAAGCATATATGGAAATTAGACTTCCATATCTTTCCAACGAGCCATCTCGGGCCCAATTCCGACACAGGGAAGGCATCCAAAAGTGGCTTAGAAACATCACTATGCATTTCTGCATTAGGATTCACCAGTTTTGACCAGTGTTGGGAAAATAATTTTTTGAAGACCAAATGGACACCAAATGAAAAAATTAAAGTTTTTCTGGAAAGTAGACTTCCACAGATTTCCAAAGAGCCATCTCACATCCGATTCCGACACTGGGAAGGGCTCCAAAACGGGCTGCAAAGTTGTGCGACGCGTTTGAAAAGTTGCGCGGTGCGTTTGGGAGATAAAATACAAAGGGTTAGTATTGATGCGCGGCGCGCCTGTAGCATCAGTCAAAAAATCACCAAAAACCTTCAAAAAACTCTTTCTAGAGCTGCTCAACCAGTCAAGTAAGGACTGCCATCAAAATTTCAAGGGACCTAACACCAAAGAAAACATGTTACGCAACATTTGAAACCATGGTTTCCTTGATCAAAACAGTGACTGACAGAGAAGGTAGAGTTTTGTTTAGCAGCATGAAGATGATGAACAAAGCCATGACAGTGATAGGCAAGGGAAACCAAGAGATGATACATAGAAGCTTCCTGATGAGGGAAAGAAAATACAAAACATGGATCATGAAGGGCATTCTCCAAAGCATGTGTTATCTGCCTCTCCTAGGCAAGGGGCCATGACTTCTTCACCAAAGCCAGAATGCCAAACATCAAAGAAGAAAACCCAAGAAAAGCTAAAGGAGGCTAAAGAGAAGCGCCCGGCACGGAAATTGAAGGAAGACACATTAGGACTTCAAATTTTGGCTTCTGCTTCAGAACATATTGCTAAGAACCCTTGAGGGTCATACTCACTGATTTTGGGCAAATTTTGACATACTTTGGTTTTTTGACATTTTTGAGTTTTTGGTCAAAACTCATGAAATTCGCCATTTCATTTTGGGGGATCGTCAAAGGAGGAGAATGGTATCATTGGATGCCATAATTTCGGGAGCACACACTCAGCGATTTTTAGGACATTTGGAGATCATTTTCTCCCCCAAAGTGGCGAAAAATGCTCGCTTTTTGCACACTCTGCCCGGTCTATCAGCAAACTGTAATTTTTGGGTTTTTACACACAGGCCTAGTTTTGGAGAACTTATGAGCATCATATTGAGAAAATTTCAGTTTTTCCAGAAATTAGACACTCAGAGCTTTCCAACGAGCTATCATGAGCCTCGTTTCGACATCAGGAAGACTGTCAAATGTTGCCGGCAAGTAAGGGGACCTTTTTCTGATGTAAATTTTGAATATTTTTGTAAAATTTGAACCTTTAAAAACTAATATTTCCTCATGTGCGTTTAGCTATTTTTGCACATGAGAAGTTATGAAAAGTCAATTTAATTCCCTTTTTTAGCATTTTTTAGATATTTTATGAGATATTTTGTGCCTTGGGCTTTGCAAAGCCTCAAGGACAAGTTTAGATATTTTGATTAGGCCAATGGGATAGCAAGTTGAACCATGAGGTTTTCCTCACTTGAGCCTATATATTCCAAAGGCTTTCATTGTAAAACAAGGCTGAACTTGAGAAGAGAAGCAATATATGGTCATATAAGCTTTGGAAGAAATACTTGTCTTGTGCTTTTGGATTGCCTCTTGGATGCTCTTGGATGAATGAAGAAGGATTGTTGTTGGATTCCATGACTTGGTAGAATGGTATAGTGTCTCTTGCTTTGTTGTTGTCTTCTAGTTTTCGTTCATGAATACATGTTTCTTGCTTGCTATAGATCAGTAGAGAACAAATTTGAGATATGCCCTTGGAGGCACCTCAAATTTCCTGTTTCTTCATAGCTTTCATGTTTTCCTCTTCCTTAGTTACATTAAAGAATTTTTAACTGCTCTTTAATAACTTGAGGATATTGTTGCTTGTTTCATTCATAGTTCTATGCATGATAAGTATGATTTACGGTACGCCCTGCTTACCTATGACTAGTTATAGTTCCATCCATGAAATTTCTCTTTGACTGATTAGATTATCATTTTGTTTGAACCAAGGAGGCCTAGTTTCGATCTAGCACTTTGCCTAAAACTATGCAAATCTCGTTGTTCAA
This sequence comes from Pinus albicaulis, assembly GCA_034641835.2. NCBI lineage: Eukaryota > Viridiplantae > Streptophyta > Pinopsida > Pinales > Pinaceae > Pinus > Pinus albicaulis. Next base: position 1,076,254,351 of record CM076583.1, read on the forward strand.
AGTGCCCAATAACTTGAAGTACTGTGTTTAGGCATTCCGGCATAGTAAGTTAAGTTGTTTGTCCGTCTTAAGTGTTTTCCCCAAAGTTTGATAGCCATTTCCCAAAGTTAGAGGGTCATATACTTCTATGCATGGCTTGAATGTTTATTTCTATGTATTGATTAGCTTGTAGTTACATTTTGCATGATCAATGGTTTGCCCTACTATGTTTATGTTATCTATTGAACTAGTTATGCTTGAAACTCTTTGTTGTTCACAAACTTGATGTCCATTTACTCCATTTTTCCCAAAGATCCTTTCTACCTTGAATCAAATCGACCCTTCAACAACCTTGTATCGCCGTCTGATAGCTTTCTTAACCTTTTCGACCCCATAGCCCAGTTGATCTGACATATTTTTACCTATCTTATATCTTTGATCAGTTTCATCCCTCACAACTTAAAAAAAAACAAAACCAAAAACATACTTCATAACTAGCCTAAAATCAAAACACAATAAGCAAACACACAGATATCCCTTACACACATAGAGAGAGCCCTCTCTGAGTCCAGGAAGGCTAGGTCCTTGGGCTCCAAATCTTGGTTTGATGTTACACTGTCATTTGGCTTGCCAATCAGCCAAATCACAGGACCCTAACACTTTCAACAGTAGGTTGAATCAAGTGATGGAAGTCAAACTACCCACTTGTTCATGGCCATTCCTTGCTGCCCCATTTTGAAGATTCCAGAATTTTTCCTCCGTGGCCAACTATGTAATTTATTTTTATTGTGTGATTGTGATGTTCTGCTGGTGAAATCTCGATTTCACTCGATTCTGTTTTGATTTTCTGATTATCGGAGTGATTTCTTGAAGCACGCTTTGTAAGTTAGTTAGGATATTTTAATTTTACATGTGTGGGTCGATCACGGGAATTTGATTCGTTCGTAAGCACTCAGAGGAACTCTATATGTAGAGAGTTTAGAGATGAAACAAAGGTTCTGAATTTTGGAGAATGTTTCTATAGTTCTGTATGACTGTGCTCCTTGTGCTCTGAGATACATATTTGGGAGAAATTTTTTGAGCTTAATATGATATACAACATTGTTTATTTGGATTCCAGATGCGACAATGAGTAGTATGTATCTATATTCTCTTTGTTTATCAGTAATCTCTTGTTTATGTATAATCATCTTTCCATGCTTTGCTGCTTTGATGATTCGTGTAATGTAGCTGCCAGTGGTATGCATTTTTATTCATGAATTCATGAATTCATGTATGAATAACACTCATGTATTAAATTTTCTGTTCTCCCTTAATTCACGCTCCACGAATCTCTATTGTTGGTCATATTCCACTTGAATCCACTTCCTCTAAGTTCACGGGAGACAGATTTTTAAGACTTTTAAGCCTATCTCTCGCAGGTTCCTCCTCCTCCGTTCCTTCTCAATACCTCTGCATATTTTGAAAGCCTCTGCTCATTGTTTCATATTTGGCCCATTTGAAATCCATCTAGCCATACAACCTCCTAAGCCCTCTCATAGTATAGGGTAATTCACATGAATCAGACTCCAAGGTCTTCTCCATTCCTGAACCACCAAAACCATTGTTCTCTTGATCCATATTTTGTTAGAGGCATCCTTATAATTGTCTACATTTAACCTCTAATTTTAAGATGTCCTAGGCACTGGTCTTTTGCAAATCATGGATGTCTCTAGGAGCTAAAACATCTTTCTGGCGTCATTGCGGGGGATACGAATGAAGAAATATTTTCCCTGGGAGACAACATAAATTCTACCCTTCAGATAGGTGAGCAGGAAGGATTTGGATTTGCGTATTCATCACCTTGGTGACTCCACTGTAAAATATCCCTAATCAGAAGTAATCGTGGATTTCACTAGGCCTCACACCAGATTCAGATCCACCATATACCCCCACCTCTAAATCAGATGGATGTGCCGAGTTTCCTTTTGAACAAGTATGACACCTTGGCCCTCCCTTAGCCTCTAAATGATATGCCACAAGATTATCTAAATTTCCTACCTCAATTCACTGGGGAAGAAAGTAATTTTACGCAGAGACATATTGAAAAATTCCACGCCTTTGCGGGAATGTGAATGTAGAGAACTTAGATGTGGTGTTAAGGATTTTTTTCCAATCCTTGGATGGAGAAGCCCAAAAATGGTTCAAGTCTCTAGCCGACAACACAATCCACACTTGGGAAGAAATGGAAAATTTCTTCACATTAAAATGGGGTGAAAGGAGGGACCATGGATACATTCTCACCGAGTTCAATGCTCTAAAGAAGAGACACAATGAGGATTTAAAAAAATTCATCAAGAGGTTCAATAATCTATATAATAATATTCCTGTTGAAATAAAGCCTCCCCAAGCAGCTACTAAGGTGGTCTTCACAGGAGCTTTTGAACCAGAGTTTGGGTTCACCCTAAGAGAAAGAAAAGCCACATCTCTAGATCATATCCAGACCGATGCATTGGAGGTAGAAGCAAAATTTGCTTCTACTGGTAAATTTAAGGGGAAGAAAAAACATGAAGTTAGAAGAAAGAACAAGGAGGAGGCTTCTACTTCAAATCAGGGAATGGAATCACAAGAGTGTAGAATTGAGAAAATGAATAATTTAATCAAGAACCTTTCAAACAAGTTGATTAATCTTGAATTGGAGGCCAAAAATTCCCCTTTTCATCCAAACCAAATGATTCCTAACTGAGGGTTTAATCCTTAGTATCAGAAGCCCCCTTTGCAGTTGTTGCAATGGTATAGGAAGGAACAACAAGACCACATTCAACCTCCTCTATAATAGAAGATAGAAGTGGAGGGAAAGGCAGAGGAATTCAGATAAAGTCAAGAGAATCAATTCCTCGCTTACTCTGATGATGAGGAGGTTAAACTCATCCTGCACGGGGAGCAAGAGGAGAAGGAAGTCCCTCTAGAGGATCAATATATTGACATATACCACAGACAGTTCGTGGAGTTCATGCAAGCTCAACTCCACAAGAATTATGACCTCACGTCCTCCAAGAAGAGAACCTGAGTGCAAGAGAAAAACGAAGAGTCGATATCAAGAGAACAAACCCCCTCTAGTCTTGCCAGTAAAAATAAAAAAGCATCAGAAGAGTCAGCTCCTCATAGGGCCACTACATCCACTTCCACAAAGCAAGACGCCGATCCTACCAAAAATGAGAAGTCCACATCTGTACCTGTTACACAACAATTTGTCACCGTCCCTGCAATCCCCCGTCCCGCACATTGAACGGCTTATTCCGTGACCTGTGAGTAGTAACATAACCTAAAAACACTTTTATGGCATCCCCCTGAACATGGACATTCATTTTCCTGAAGACAATTCCTTGTAAAAAACCCTAAAAATAGCCTTTTTGCATTGGCGCGGCCAGACAGTTCAGCCCTCGCGCCAATGGGAGAAATCCACCAAAGAGGGCGCGCCAACTGGCGCTCTGTCCCAGTGTTGCACCCACGCCAGGCTTAATAAGGAGTGTTTTTAAAAAATAAATGGTGGAAGATTGACTCCAACCAACTCCTGAACTGGTCTCTAAATTGAGTTGGGAGGTTTGGCTCCAGATCTCCATGTAGAGGAAGTAGTTTTCCACCTCTCATGGAAGCTTCCTTGAGGATAGGGCCAATCCCATGATTGTAGGGATCCCAACTCCCCTTCCACTGTCTATATAAGCTTTCCATTTTCCTTTGCAAGCTAATCTCCAAGAGCCTTCATAGCCTAAATAATGCTGCAATAGTCCTCATAGAGCCAAATCAGTAGCAAGGAGATTGACGATCGAAGAGAGAGGCTTGTCCCCATTCCCGACAAGCTTTACCGAGATGTATTCCGCTGACGACCCGCCGAAGGAAGATTCAGTGTCAGAGCTAGGTTGTATTTTCCTTTGTATTAATTAATGATAAGTGACTTTGGTTATGGTTCCACTCGTATTGTTCATTATGATCATGAGTTATGTCTTCTTTGACTGATACATAATTGCATATATTGGGTTTTACACTTGTGTTTGTTGTGTTTCTTGCGTGTGTAGGTGTTCTATCACGGTGAGCGTGAGGATTGTGATCTGCCGAGCAAGGGAACGGGAGTGCTACCTTCTCTACAAACGACAGCGTTGGATTCAAGGTAAGCCTTCTTCGCAATTTTGTTTATTGCAATTAGGAACTTGCACCATAGCGTGATACGATTGTTGCCAGACCCGATCTGGGCTAGTAGGGATCACCTTTGTTTGCAGAGGGGATTTACCTCTACAAAAAATTGGGGACTCCACTAAGGATCATTGATTTGGAGTATTTTCTTGTATTTTTGGTCGATTCTTGACTTTGCTTGCTTGATCAGCTCTTTTGGGTGGCTCTTTCTGTGTGTTTGGCTTTTGTTTAGCTTTACCATCACTAGTCTATTCCTTGGATTGCTCTTTTTTATTTTTCCTTAGTAAACTCGACTGGCGCGCTTATTAGCCTGAAAGTCATGCCCATTGGCGCATGTTGCCAGTGTATTACCCGCGCCAATCCTGTTCTAGCGCTAAATTCTGCCTGTCAGTCATGCCAATCCTGTAAGGTGCTAGGGTTTACTCTGTTTTGAGCTTTCTGAGCTTGATCTATGTGATTGGTCTTATTTTTACGACTGCTTGAGTGTTCTGGAGCCTTGTTTGATTGACTGTGACCTTCATCCTTTGGTTGTTTTCCCGTTTCTATCAATTTTACATTCTAGCCCTAGGGCATCTAGGTGCTATAGTGTGTCGAGCCTCCCATGGGAGTTTTTGGTTTCTATCTGCTTAGTCAACCTTGTGATTGCTTCTCTGCATTCATTTGGTGGTTGTCTATCATTTTATTGCGCTATTTGAGTGATTGGTTTCTTCTTCATTCGAATTCCGCATTGTCTTGCTTTGAGCTTAGATTACATGGTTCATTTGAGTCTTTGGGATTCTCTTGGTTTTGAGGGATTTTTTTGTCAATTTGAGGTCTGATTGTGTGTTTGCATTGAGTGAGATTTGCTTGTTTTTACTCCTTTTCTATCGCTTCTCAAATTTCTCTTTTCATTAGTTTTCATTTCATTTAGTGCACTTTTCTCTTAAACATTGAAAATACAAAAAAAATCTCTTTTGCTTTTGATTAGTTAGTGTGAGTTGAATATTTTCTGTGTTATTAGTGATTAGTAACTTTGAAAGAAAAGATTTTAGTTTCCATTAGCTGCATTAGAGACATTACTGGTTGTTGTCTGATCATTTTGTTATTGTGTGAAAAGCTCTTAACTCTTTCATAATTAGCTTTCATCGAATGAAATGATATCTTGTATGTAGTGTGCATTTTAGGAAGATTTTGAACACCTTAACACTAGCTAGGGCACAGTAAATATAGTGAAGATGAAGCATTAAAGGTATTAATTTATAAGGCAGGCCTGAAACATTAACAAAATATTTAGAGGTCTAGGCTAGAGACGTGTTCCGGCATCTTTAAAACTAGTAGCTATCGTTCGCCTCTTGGCTTTAGACAGCACCAGTATGGACTTGTGCACCCCATACTGTCACATATATAAAGGGAGACCCCACTAGGTTTCTATCCTTTATCCATAAGAAGCCGAGTTTGCCGCCCTATAGCCATGATACACTGGACACAACCATCGAGGAGATTTCCTGCATGTACGTTAAATCCTTGGTTGATTTCTCCTTCATTTTGAAACCAAGGTGTATATTGCAGTTCACGGTTATTTGGTACACCCTTTGCCTAGTACTCCTGAGTAGTCATTTTGATCTTATCATTCTTCAAATTGAAAGAATATAAAGCAGCTCTTTCAGCCTTCAAAACTAAAAAGTAGGTGGCTTTATCTAGTTTCATAAGGCTCTCTTAAAACATGAAACAGTGAAGTTTCTAAGTTTCAATGTCGTAAAATAAATCACCCGCGATCACACGCCCTGTTAGATTTTGCTTGTTGTCCGTTGATTGTGTGCGTTGATTATTTTTTAGCCCGTGTGTTTGTTTGATCTTTTTCTCTTGTCATTACTGTCACAGTGGCGGAACCTTCAATTTCATCTACTGGTAGTCCATATACGGATGATTCATTAGAGGCTTCTCAATCCTCTGCTGAACATCAGCAACCCATCATTTCCGAGTTTCCCGACAGGGGACCGGTTCTGTTTGAGCTTCCCTTTGGAGGACCAGTTGAGTTCAATTGGCCCTTATCCGACCCTTGGTCTGGATTTGGAGTAGGGGAACATTTCCATCCTCTTACATCGGGTTCGCCTTTTATAGCTGCTATTATTCCTCCTAGTCCGTGCCGTCTATTACGAGATCTAACAACAGGTTCAGATATGGGTGCTTCCAGCCATTCTCCTAGTGAGGAAATCCCCACGTCTGGTGAAGATTACCAGTTGTTCCCAGAAGACAACCCTAAATTATCTGTTATGTCTTCGCCCGGTCCTTCACTGCCAACAGGGTATAGATCTTTAAGTCAGATTATGACTGTCGTTGCCTCTATGGGGATATCAACTCCTTCTATGAGGCCGATTATTCCTTCATTGGGGATGTCTCCTAGGACACCCATCACGTCATCCCCTTAGGTCACTTCTGTACCTGTCAGACCCACTATTTGTGTGGCTGCATCTACACCTGTTGTTACCACTCAGTCCGTAAGGGCTGTGTTGCTTCCCAAAGACGTCTATATAGCATCTGCTATGCCGAAGAACATCTCTCCTGAGGAGTATCAATTGTCTTTACAACAATCGAACCTCGAGGTCGGACAATCCTCCCAAGATCCCAACCACTCATATTTTTTGCATTATGCACAGGATGGTACACCTGTTTACGTTTTTCCCTATCAATACGATGAGTACAGGAATCCTTTACATTTACCCGCTCCAGACGCTCACCTTCATGCTCAAGGTTTTCCGCCTAACCAGGCTGGGCAGTCTTATAACCCGCAAGGACAACCTTTTCAAGGCCAACCTTCAGGCCAGCCTGGCTATCCTTACGACCCGCAAGGAAAGCCCTTACAGGGCTACCCTTCGGGCCAGCAGGGGCCATTATACGGTCCGCAAGGACAGTATTACAACCCTTCAGGTCAACCTATGCAGCCTCTCCCTGGAGTCCAACCTGGGCAACCTGAAGGACTCATAGGTCAACCAAGGTACCAACCAAGGCCGGTATATGGTCCTGGGGGGCAAGTCCAACCTTCTCAACCCATGCAACCTCAATATCCTCTTGGTCTGAATGTTGCACATCAGCCAAGATCATCTTATGGTCCTGCTGTAGGTCAAACCAGTTACTAGTCACCACCTGGCTCCATTCCACCACCAGGCCAACCAACTCATCCGGTACAACCTGGTGTTCCACAACAGCCAGGTCAACCTGCACAACCGGCACAACCTGTTCACCCGGGTCAACCTGTTCAACAAGGGAAACCCGTTCAACCAGGTAAACCTGTCCAACCAGGCCAGCCTGCACATCATGTCAACCCTGCCCAACAGCTGATTTATTCAATGCTGCAACCGAATCAACTGGTGCGCCCTAATTATCAGGCTCAGCAGGGTCCCACCTATCAGCAGCCCGCTCAACCTCAAGTAGGTTACTATCCTCATGGTCAATACCGATCGAATTATAACCAGCCCCAAGGTTCTAACTATTATCCTCAACAACCCGGCTACAACTATACTCAGCAGCCGAATCCACATGCTGCTCAAACGGGGCCGATATATAATCAAGGTCCATACTCTGGTTATCAAACCCCGTACACTGGTTACTAGCAACCGAATCAGACTGGTTACACACCCTATACCCCCTATGGTCAGGATCCTTCGAGACAGAACTTGTGGGGGAAAGAATATGCTCAACCAGCGTGGAGTACAGGTACAGGTCCTTATCGAGGGCCTGGCATGCCATTCAATCCGCAATTGCCGTTCTTGGCTACCTTGGAATTACCGGACGTTTCTAAATTAACCAATGATCCGATTCTTCACAATCCTTATTGGCCTCCGGTTCCAACCAAAGTACCCGGTGATTGCCCTAAGTTTGAGGGTAAAGCTGGAGAGGACCCCCAAGCTCATGTAATGACTTACCATCTATGGTGTTCATCTAACTCTTGGGTCGATGATTCAATTCGTCTTCGTCTCTTCCAGCGCACTCTTACCGGCGTTGCTGCTAAGTGGTATATTGAATTACCCCGTGGCATCTTTCAGGATTTCAATACGTTAGCCATGGATTTTCTGACACACTTCCAGTTACCGGTTCGTTACGAGGCCGGGACTCATCTCTTGAATTCTTTGAAGTAGGATAAAGCCACCCACATATCTGATCACATTCATGAGTGGCAACGTCGTCGTAGACTGATCAAGTTTGATATGCCTGATCAGCTACTAACTCATTGGTTCACCACTTCCTTCGTTAGCAAAATCGCTCAAGATATTGCTATGGAGGCACGTGTGACTGAAGAAAAAGCCATAGCGCGTGCCCAGTATATTGATCTGGTATACTCTCAGTCCGACAGGCTTTATGATATTTTGACTGATGCTCCACGCCCGGGAACCTCTAAAGCTCCACCTACAATGGGAAGCAGAAGTCCAGGCCAATTGCATTATACAATACCATTTATAAGATTAGGTCCAAGATCATTGCCAATCAGTTGAAAGGGGTGCTATCAGACTACATTTCAGGGTAACAACATGGGTTCTTGAAGGGCCGGTCAATCCATGATGCTGTCGCTACCACCCAAGAGGTGATCCATTCAATTCACACCAACACAATGGATGCAATGATAATGAAGGGGCACCTATATAAAGCCTATGACTGTGTTGATTGGTATTCACCAGAATGCTCCTTCTCAAGCTTGGCTTCTCGATGCAAAACATTCGATGGGTAATGGCATGTGTCACTGGGGTCTTTTATGCCGTGATTATAAATGGAAAACCAACAAAGTTCTTCAAGGCAGAAAGGGGCCTTCGACAAGGATGTGCGCTATCGCTACTCCTATTCATATTAATTATGGATGTACTTAGAAAATTATTTCAGAGGGCCACAAGAGCTAGCTACATCATGGGTTTCACTCTTTCACCTTCTATATGCATTACCCATTCCCTTTTTGTTGATGACTTACTAATTTTTGGCAGAATTTTTCAAAACCAATGGTTCTACATTCACTACCTCCTCATCCGATTTGCTGTGACAATAGGCTTGCAATGCAACATAAGGAAATCATTGTTGATTCATGGTAAAGGGGATCTAACAGAGATCAATTTCATTGCGGAATTCTTGGGTGTCCTAATCAGGCCTATGAGAGAGGGCTTCTCATATTTGGGCTTTAGCTTGAAACCATGTGGTTACACATCGGCTGATTGGAGGTGGTTGGTCGATAAGCTAAATGCCAGAATCTAGAGATGGTGCCATATATGGCTATCACTTGGTGGCCGGTTTGTATTGATTCAAGCGGTGCTGGTTCAGTTTATGATATATTGGGGCCACTTATACTACTTTTCGAAATGTATTTTTGGGCGCATAAACACTGTCATTGCCAATTTTCTATGGTCTGTGGTCTCCAACAAAAGAAATATACATCTTTTCAAGCTCAACTATGTTTCGAAGCCCAAATAATATGGCAGATGGGGATTATTGGATATCAGGTCCTTCACAAACACTCTTCTCTTGAATTATGAAAGCTTTTGGTCAAGCATATTGCAGTTCATATACAATACGGGGAATCTATTATATCTGATTTATAAGGGGGGCACATGCCACCAGCTGGCTGAATCAGCCATCTGGAAAAGCTTCAAGATGATCATGCCAAGTGTGGGATTGAGAATATCATGGAGATTTGGGAATGATTTAAACATCTCACTGGGGGTAGACCGTGTAATGGGGATTGGTATTGAATATAAATTGGATGCTGAGATCATCCATCGACTGATGCATAGGGGCATCACTCGTTTTCATCAACTTATATCCCATTGGAGATGGGGCAATCCGATTTGGAATTCATGTGAACAAATGGGTCTAGAAAAAATGGATGCACCTGCTTGGGAACGTTTTACTGATAGTCTTCGGTTGCGTGGATTGTGTCTACACCAGAATGGCGATAGACTGGTATGGGACGGACACACCAAAGAGGGGAGTCTTGTGGTAAAAGACATATATAATGAAAATATGGATAGGCAATTTGGTGGAGGGGTGGTATCATCCTTTTTAAAATATTGGTGACGGAAGATCCCTAAGAAGATCATACTGTTTACATGGCTGGTATGGAAAGGGAGGGTTCTCACATGGGACCGACTCAACCGTTTTGGTTTCATTGGTCCAGGCCGCTGTCCTTTATGCGAGAAGCAAGAAGAATCGGTCTCACATTTGTTCTTATATTGCACTATGACGAAGAGGGTATGGTTGTTGTTCTCTGCTCATTTCATCGGCGTTGGGTGGAATCCAATTGATCCCTCCAACGATTGGGGGAATCTAAAGGGGCATACAAAACTCTCTTGTTCTACTTATTCTAGGAGATCTAGTTGGCTCGTAATAGACTCATATTTGAGATTGTGCCAATCAATCTATCCTGCATAAATGGGGTGATTTTGCGATGGATTATGGCCATGAGAAAGTCATTCCCATTAGCAAAGATCTCTCACATTGCAACCGACCCCATCCTATTTCCCTGCTTGCTGTAATTTTTGATGGGGCTGTTCTGGGGGTTTGTGGTTGTGGGGCTTGGATTAAGTTGTCTAATGTACTGGAATGGGTGTTGGGGCACTAACAATAAGGCATAAATTCTGGAAATATGGTCTGGTTTATGGATGGCTAATGAATTGGCTATGCAATCAATATTTATATATGGGGATTCTAAAATTTTCATTGATGGTATTTCTGGGAGGGCCTCCTTCCAGCAAAGAGGTCTACAGGGTTGGATGGATCAGGTTCATGGGCTCCTTGCTAAGTTCAATGCGCATACTCTGACTCACATCTATAGGGAAAACAATACTAGAGCATATCTGTTATTTAAAAAAGGGTTGAAGGTACCTCCGGGGCGCATCTTTGTGACTCTCATCAGGGATATGCAAATCATCCTCCAACAAGATTTCCCCATTCCATGAGGACCTGGGCTTATCCTTTGAATTCTGTTTTGAATGGTTCTCGGGCGACTCTCTATGCCTCTGGTTTTGCTACATCATTTTGTGCTTTGTTTTTATGCTGAGATCATGCGAGGCTGGATTTGATGGATCGGATCATAATTACCGATTCATATGGGACATATATATTTTTTGTTTATATTAACTGTTTACATTATCCTTTATATATTAGTTCCTGTTTGTTATCATTAGTGTAGTAATATCTGGCACATATGGAGGCTGATTTCAAACAATGTATATGGGACTATGGTAGAATATTTTCTTATAGCAGTGCCTGATAATGTTCTCTTGTAATGCTGGATGCTGTACTTATGTATGGACTGGAAGGAATCCACTGAGTGCAATGATACAAGATGATGTAACTGTTTTTATCCATATAATATCAGTGTTTTTTTTTTTTTTTGGAATTTTATTTATTTATTGTTAATACATAAATTTCATCTAAATTTTCCTTATTGTTAGCTTTGAAAAATAAACTAAACTAGCCCAACATTTAGAATGCGGAAGGAAAAAAAAAGTATACCTTGAAGAATGTGGAGCTTTGCACTATGTAGAGAGGTGGTTTCCATTGTGCGGAGCATGTAGCTCTGCAAATATGAAATGATTTCAACTATGTTAATACACATTTACATTATCTCAATCATATAGATATAATGTGACACATCATAAAGATAGCGAGTTGGATGATCTTGCACTTGGACAATATTTTCCTCGAAAAACCATAATTCATCTATTGGATTTAGGGTGCAACAAGTGAGACATGGTATGTGGTGAGTTGGTGACCACATACTGAAGGAAACACAAATTTTCAAGATCATTAGGACATGTATAGTTTTGTGGTTAAGTTCAAGTCATATTTGAAAACCCTTTCACTCACAAAAATTCAATATTTTTTGTTAAATAAAAAAACCAAAATCTCATCCAAAATGATCTATACTACGTGAATTGAATTTAACATTTATAAGGATTATTTATTTTTAGTTATCCTTCCAGTGGCATGGAAAAAAAATGGTTGCATGGAATAAAATCCAAGGCACGACTCGTGATATATACGTGTCCAGGAGCTTAAAAATTTATTTTATAATGAAATTCAAAATCATTTTCAGGTCAAAATCTTATGATCCCTAATGAATGGGGCATGAAAATAAGTTAATATACTTATCTTATGATCCCTAATGAATGGGGCATGATGAGAAACTTCCATTAGGACCTCCATGAGAAGTTGATTGTGTGGGAGTGCGTAGAAAACACCATTCTTTGCACTTTCGCACTCGGTCTCGGTCTTGGTGACAGAGAACCAGTGTGGAAAAAGTCACGAAAAAGTCACGATTTTTTCAAAAAATAGGGAGTTTTTACCGGCACTGATAACATCAATCGACTTTTTCATGATTTTTTCAAAATAAAAAAAGTTGTGATTTAATCGTATTACTCCCAACTTTTTGTTGAGTCGATCGAAAAAATTGTGATGCCCCTCAGCACTATTAATAAAATCCCTAAAATCGATTTTTATGAGTTAATTTTTGTCGATTTGCTGCGTTTAGCATTGTGGAGAGTCGAGGAGAGGGTTCAAACTTCATTTGTGATTTGCATTGTGCGTTGAAGATTTAATTCTCCACCGCTCGAGCTTGCAGATTGGGAGGTGCCGGACCACCGAGGTTTGCTGCTATTGCCAGGTAAGTTTCTTCCTTATTTTTTCTCAGTTATGATTTTGTTACATAAATTTTAACCAAGTTCTACTCTTCTTTTGATTTCAACTATGGAAACTCCTCTTGTTTGGTTGCTATCTTGTTAAATTTTAAAGTTTAAACGTTGAAAAATGATAAATCCCCTTGTTTGGTTGCTGTGGGGTACTTTGGAAGTATAGAACTTGGTTATCCAGCTCCTTTCCTTCAACCTGCAGCTGCAACCAATGTAATAAATATTAAAATTTTAAATTAAATTAATTAAATTCATCTTGTAACCCCATCGGAACTCAGAACTTCAGTGTTCACTATTATCACCCTTTCTCCCTTCTCCTTTATCACGAAATCCAGAAGCTCAGATCTGTTATCACAGTATGCCTTTTCTCCTTTGAAGTTTGCACTATATCACTGTTATAGATCAACATACAAAATGCACAATGGCAGTCCCAAAATTTGTGCTTAGAAATTAGAATCTAGAGTCTAGCTAGAATCCTAGATTGAATTAAATTTTAAAATTTCAACAGTTTAACTTTCAAGAATCAAAATTCAAATAAGAAAAATTCTAACCCTTGTTTACTATTTAGTGATTTTAATTTATGTGATGGGCAATTTTTATTTTTATTTTTAATTTTTGTTTTGTGCCCAGGTTCAAACATAAAAAAGTTTCAAACAAAATGCCAAGGAATTTGGACCCTATGTGAGAGTATGGTGAACTTGATCCTGTACCCGAAACTGGAGGTGTCAATAGAATGTATTTGACTTGCAATTTGTGTGGAAAGCATATGTCAGGGGGTGTCAATAGATTAAAATTCCATTTGGGGCAAATTCCAGGGCAAAATATAGAACTTTGCCCAAATCCATCTCCAGAAATTATTCGACAGGCCATTAAATCATTGATGGATAAAGAGGATGGCAAAGACACCAAGTCAGTAATGAAAAGCCAACTTGTAGGGACCTCAAGAGTGGGGGTAAGTGAGAGTGCTTCTTCTGCTTCAGCATCACCTTCCACTACCAACCCCTCAGCTTTCTCATCCTTTTTTGTCCCTAGAACCAAAACCGGTGAACAACCTGACATCAAATCAGAAATTAAAGAAAAGGAAAAGGCAGAAGCTGACAGGTTGGTGAGTAGATGTCTTCTATGGAGTGATGTTCCTTTCAACATTGCCAAGACAAACCCATTCTACCAACCTATGTTTGATGTTGTTGCTGTTGTTGGCCCAGGGTACAAAGCTCCTACCTTTGCACAGTTGAGAGGGCCTCTTCTTCAAGAGGAAAAGAACGATTACACTGCTAGACTGGAGGAGTTTAGGGCATCATGGGAACACACTGGATGCACAGTCATGTCAGATGGTTGGACTGACCAGAAGGGTAGGACCCTTCTTAACTTCTTGGTTAGTTGTCCCAAGGGGAAAATGTTTATGAAATCTGTTGATGCATCTGCACACATTAAAGATGTGCGCTTATTATGTGAGTTGCTAGACATCTTCATTAAGGAAATAGGCCCACAAAATGTTGTCCAAGTCATAATGGAAAATGCTGCAAATTATGTTGCAGCTAGCAGGTTGCTTATGGAGAGGTATCCTACCCTATTTTGGACACCTTGTGCTGATTATTGTATTGAATTGATGTTGGAGGATATAGGTATGATACCTATGGTGAGGCATATTGTTGAATCATCCAAGAGCATAACAAAATTTATATACAATCATGCATATGTGTTTAGCTTGATGAGAATATTCACCAACAACAAAGAGTTGGTGCGTCCTGCGATAACACGTTTTTCCACTACTTTCATATCTCTTTAGTCTCTGTTGAATTCTATGTGGGACGTGAAGAGCATGTTTCTTTCACAGGATTGGCGTGAGTTATCTATTAGCCAAAAACCAGAGGGAGAGGGCATATGCAGACTTGTTTCATATGATCAGAACTTTTGGGCAGGAGTAGAGGAGGTGTGTGCCGTTTCAGAACCTTTGGTAAGGGTTCTTCGGTTGGTTGATGGAGAGAAGCCTGCAATGGGCTACTTTTATGAGGCCATGGATAGGGCCAAAGAAGCCATTCGTGCTTATTATGAAGATAAGGGAGATGAGGGGTTAGAGAAACAACATGTCATATGGAGAGTGATTGATGACCGATGGAATAATACCCTCCATCGCCCGATTCATGCTGCAGGTATCTACTTCAACCCCGCATTTTCTTACTCCTGTGGTTTCAGATTTGATGCCGAGGTGATGGATGGATTCTTCACATGTGTTGAGAGGATGGTGGTATCTGAGCAAGAACGTGAAGATATTTCCAAAGAAATGGAAATATATAGGATAGCAGGTCGCACATTTGGTTTTACCATGGCTATTAAGAGTAGGACGACCAAAATGCCAGGTAAGCTTTAGTTTGTTTCAACTTTCAACTTTCAAATTTAATAATTCATTGTCTCTTCATAATTTTTGCTTCTCACTTTTATTTTAACTTGTAGATGCTTGGTGGAAAAGCTATGGTGGTAGAGTACCCCATCTCCAAAAGCTTGCCATTTGAGTGCTCAGCCAGACATGCAGTTCCTCTGGGTGTGAGCGCAATTGGAGTGTATTTGACAAAATACATAGCAAAAAGCGCAACAGGTAAAAAAATTTCAAATTAAAATTTTGAAATAATTTGATTATTTTTACTATATAATTTTTCTAAGTACTAATTTATAATCTATGACCCTTTTACAGATTGGAATCCCAACGCCTCAATGACATGGTGTATGTCTACTAGAATCTTCAATTGTGGATGAGACAAATTCAGAAAATTCCTGATATGGATGCCATCTCATTGGACAATATTGATACCACTGCTGCATGGAGGTTCGACACTGAGAGGTCGGCCATGGAATCGATCCCTGATTGATTAGATGTGGATCCAGGGGCACTAGCGCTAGAGGAGGAAGCAGTTGTAGAGTAGGAGGAGCCAGTGGTAAAGGAGGAGGAGCAGGGTCAGGAGGCAGAGCAGGAGGAGGATGTGGAGGAGGAGGTGACACCATCTAGGATGGGCAGTAGCAGTGGCAGCGACAGCAGCAGCGGAAGAGGACAGAGGCCACCTCTTTTTTTTGCTTCTAGAGGACGATTGGGTCCATTTGTATCCCGAGGGGTAGGGCCTTCTTCCTCTAGAGGAAAAGGCAAAGCCATTCTCTATTCCCATAAAAGGGGCAGGGGATCTTCATCTTAGTGACTAATTACTTTATGACATGGAGATGGCTCATGATATACATTTATTATATTTTTTGTTGATATTTTGACTCTTGAGACTGAGACAGGAGTCAGGACTCAAGATTCAGGACTCGATTCACTATTTTGATCTGTGATGTAGCACTAGACTTCATATACATATTATATATTAGTTTTCTTTACATGTTTCACTACAAAAAAAAAGCACATTGGTGAGGGTCATGCTTGTGACGGACCTTTAAGGTCCGTCACCAATGTCACATATGGTGATGGTCATTAAAAAACCATCACTGTAAGTGTATATAGTGATGGTCCTTTATGGTCAGATATAAAGACAGTTAGAGACATTAAAGGCCCATCACTAATTCTCTCTTTGGTGACACTTCTAGTGACGAACTTTTAATGACCCTCACCAATGCTCTTTTTGTTACTTTTGGTGACGGTAAAAAAATGTCAGTCATCATTGATCAGTAAAAACCGTCACAGTAAGTGTATATAGTGATGGTCCTTTATGGTCCGTCACCAAAGACATTTCACTTTTGGTGAGGGTTTTTAAAGGCCCATCACTAATTCTCTTTGGTGACATTTCTAGTGACAAACTTTTAATGACCTCACCAATGCTCTTTTTGTTACTTTTGGGGACAGTCAAAAAATGTCCGTCATCATTGATCATTCCAATGAGTTTTTGATGGCAATATGTTCTGTTAATATATTTTTGTCAAGATACTTGATTTATGCCATTGTTAGTAGACATTTTTATAATATGTCTAAGGCCATAGTGGTTCGGGTTAGTCAATTTTTTTAGAAGTAATTAGTGTTTATCATTTTCCTCAAGTAATGACTAGTCGAATAGAGATTTCCTATGAGTCAACACATGATTCATATATATTAAGTTTATTATCTAGAAAATTCCCTTTAGATAAAGTTCCACTATTGTGTGTAGGAAATATATTATTTAATACATAATCAAGCTTTGAAAATTCTATTAATGAGAAAGACCTAACAATCCTCAACAATCTGGGCACACCTTAAATTAATGCTTTGGCACACACTAACATTTCTTAGCACCCCACATGTCTTGGAACATCTTTGTACCTAGAACATCTTGTGATGACACTAACACCCAAGCACATGGTGGCATGCGCTAGCACAACATGGAACTCTCCTAGCATGTGTTGGCATGCTGCATATAGTCCCTAGCATGCCCTGGAACACCTTGGTTGAATGCATTGACATGCATTAGCACTTGCACACAATGCCACTTGGCATGTATTGGGACCTATTATTAGTGTGCCTAGCATGACCCTTTTCAAAAAGATAAAGTCTTGACTTATTAACCCTCTTATTAGTTCTTCCTTTTGTTTCCTTGACACATATTGACATACCCTGGCACCCTGTGCCACATCCTTAGCACCTAGCATGTATTGGCATATCTTGGCCCTATTAATTAGCACATGATATAATTAGCACACCCTGGAACTCCCAAGCACACTTTGGGAATTCTTAACATGCTTTGATATTCCCTAGCATGCCTTACCAATGCTTAGCATACCTTGTCTCTCCCTCCTTGGCATGACAACTAACACTGACCATTAACACTAGTCTCTAGCAGTACACGTTCCTCATATTCATTAACTTCCATGAATTATTACCTAGTGCTCCCTTAATGTTTTTTCCTAGTACTCATTAACACTCATAAACATGAATTATCACTCTCTAACACACCTTAATTAGCACTCTTCAACATTCCCTTCCACTTCATAACATGCATAACACTAGTCCCTGACACATATTGGCGCTTGGCACGTGTTGGCGCTTGGAAAGTCTTAGCATGTATGGAATACGTTGAGATGCCTTGGTATGATTTAGCATGGTTTAATATTAAATTTATTTGTGATGATCAATTGTTGGAAAGTATATGAGAAGCAACAAAGGAATACTTGGCACTTAGAATGCACTAAGACTTTGCACTTGGCACCTATTGCTGCCTAGTGTTGGTGTGCCTAGCATGCCCCTCTTGGAAAAGGTAAATTGATGACTTATTAACCCTCTTATGTGTTCATTTCCTTATAGTTTAACTTTTTTCTCCCTTTTGTTGTCTTGACATTCCCTGACATGCATTGACACACCCTTGCACATCTTGGCATGCCTTATCACTTGGCACATATTAGCATGTTTGACATGTATTCCCACTATATGGCACATCAAGGGGGTGAAGAGAGATGTAGTCCTAAAGTAGGTCGAGTACGAGGGCCGAGTAAGGGTTGCTAAAGGGAGGTCATGATCATCCTCCAAGAGCAAGATCATCATGTGAGGGTTCAAAAGAATGTTGCATACCTTAATGGTCAGTTTGTGCTAGGAAGTAGGATGGCATATTGTTGGTTCTCTTCTGGCAGATCAAGCTTAAGAGAGGTTTCTCATGAGAATATGGGCATGTGATTTCAATGGTGTCTTTGTGTGAAGGCCGCATCAAATTATGAAATGTTGAAATTTGCAACAAGAAACAGTGAGATTGGAAACCAGAAAGGACAAAAAAAAAATGCACCCACATTGGTGAGGAATTTTGATGCACCAGGAGTGAGGAATGTGGGGCGTCTAATTTATTTTTCCCTTAAATAAATTGGACAATAAATTGTAATTTCATCTCATAACAACTTGTGTCAGTTAATTAAGTCATGATGACCGAGTTAGCTCAAGAAATTCGAGTTGAGGGTCTAATATGAGGCATTTAGAGGGATTCTAATATTTTTGGGGTCCAGTTGAAGTTGATGCATTAGTGGGGTGCAAATGTAATTAACTCAATTAAATGAGTTAAAATCATTTTAACTAGTTCTAACTGAGTGATGAGCTAGTGAGAGGTCCAGTGAATTAAATTAGATTTAATTCACAATGAGTGATTAATTAGATAATTGATAATTCACTATTAATAGTTGCATGCATGTAGGTTTTGAGGAACACCCAGTTGAGATAGAGGTTAAAGGGAACTTAACTATCAGTTGTATTCAGAGAAAAATTCCCATGTACAATTATAAAGTCATTGGGATGCCATGATGGATTGTGCAATCAAGGAAGGTTGATTTTCCTAATTAATAAGGAGTTGATTCCCTAGGAATTGCATGAGCAAGGCAGGCTGAAGTAAGGATGAGAATTGGCTAAGTACTAGACCGAGTTTGCCTAGATCAACGAGAGACAATTGACAGAGTGCTGGAGAATCTCATGAGAGATTAAGCATTGTATTGTTTCATGATTCCTTGACTTAATACACAATAGAGATAGAGGGGTTTTGATTAGTTTCTTTCCCCAAATACATCATGTTGTTGTGCAATTGATAATTTATTTCTCTTACTTATATGTGATTGTGCGATCGTGTTTTGTTTCTGTAAATTGTAGGAAGGATTCAATATCTTGTTTTAGTAGATTACAAGATCAGATTGAATCTCGTGGGTTAGATTTTCTACATGGTATCAGAGAAGGAATTTTTGGGCAGTGATTTTGTAGAGAATATCTGAAGATTTGGTGTAAAATTTTTGAAAACAAATAGAATATTTGGATTCCTTGCAAAAATATACCCAAATGGAAAAAAAAAAATCGGTCAAATCGGAGCTCAAATGAGGGAGATATCATCGATTTAAAATCAACTCTTTTTTAGAAACTTTTTGTAACTTCGGGACAATTACATTGTGCATGAGTCAAGAACCTATATGCACTTGAGGTACCAGATGAATGCAAATCTTTGAGGAGAAAGGCAGAATTTAGAGACATGGCGGTTTAGAGGGAGCATAAATTACCTCTCAACATGCATCCTCATGAGAAGCAGTCTTAGAAGGTTGTGGAGTAGCTACCACAATTGGAGAAGCAGAGAGGAGACCGAGTGGAAACGTCCACTCAATTAGAGACCTCCATGAGGGGGAGATTTCAAGCCATATGGGAAGAGGGAGCAGCCATACCTCGAGGTGTAAGGTGGGGTTATGTGTAGAAATAATCCCAAGATAAGAAATTTGGGCAAGGTCCATTGAGATGGCGTGTCTCATGGATCGAACCTGGCTACAAGGAGCCCACAATACAGCAGTAGTAGGAAGGATCAGTTAGATTGATGTAGTTAGATGTCAACAATACAGAAATCAGAGTGACAGATGTCAAATACTGGAGCACAAATAGAGTTAGCAACAGTTCAAAGGGCACGGATGCAGATGTCAGCAGCAATGCAGAGAATTCATTAATAGACAGGTGCAGTAGCTAGCAGCAGTCAAAATACTCTGATGATAGATGCATTTGCTGATTTAGTTTTTCAGAGGCTATTCAGTTTTAGGATTTGTAGGTGCAAACAACACTAGAGAAGTGTAGCATGCAGAACATTCCAAAGGTATCGGATAGGGATAGATTGAATTCCTTTCTTGTTGAGAGGGAGTGTTGAAATTTGCAACAAGAAACAGTGAAATTGGTGACTAGAAAGAACAAAAAAAATGCACCCACACTGGTGAGGAATTTTGATGTACCAGGAGTGAGGAATTTGAGGCGTCTAATTTATTTTTTCCCTTAAATAAATTGGACAATAAATTGTAATTTCGTCTCATAACAACTTGTGTCAATTAACTAAGTCATGATGATTGAGTTAGCTCAAGAAATTTGATTTAAGGTGATCGAGGTGGATATTGGTGGCCACCCGCCTATTCCACTTGGGCCCTCGCCATTGTCTCTTTCAGTTTTTCAGTTTCCTTAATTATAGCACAATTTACTATTTTTGTCAGTTTTTCGGGTCCTGAACTTTCGGAGCCGTTTTGAGGCCCCAAAAAATGTTTTTTGGGCATGAAAGATTTGGTGATTTCATAGAAATTGTATTAGCAGTTGTAGTCCTCTGAGAGATCTTTCTAACGAGTTATCATGTGTGTCAAACGAAGATCATATGACCAAGTTACGACCCTGGGAAGTTGGTTGCCCAACTAACCCCAACGGAGCCCATAAACTCTTGGTGTTACATCTCCTCAGGTTAGGGTTTTGGTTTTTTAGGGTTTTATCTTAATTTAAATAATAAAAAGACCCTTGATCCTTATTGTAACATAGTTCAGAGGAATACAAATATCAGTTGTATTTATAGAAAATTTCCCATGTGCCATGATGGATTGTGCAATCAAGGAAGGTTGATTTTCCTAATTAATATGGAGATAATTCCATAGGAATTGCGTGAGCAAGGCAGGCTGAAGGAAGGCTGAGAATTAGCTAAGTACTAGACTGATTTTTCCTAGATCAACAGGAGACAATTGGCAGAGTGCTAGAGAATCTCAAGAGAGATTAAGCATTGTATTGTTTCATGATTCCTTAACTTAATACAAAATAGAGATAGAGGGTTTTGAGCAGTTGCTTTCCCATATACATCTTGTGTTGTGCGATTGATAACTTGTTTCTCTTACTTATACGTGATTATGCGATTGTGTTTTGTTTCCACAAATTGTAGGAAGGATTTGGTATCTTGTTTTAGTACATGATTACAAGATCATATTGAATCTCGTTGGTTAGGTTTTCTACATGAAATAGAAGAGAGGGTTGATACCATCTTGCCTTGTGGTGGTTAGTAGGCCGCAAGGTCTACGATAAATACCAACATAAATGGAGGAGGGTTTTCACTGTAATTTAGAGCCATAACAGAAGTCGACGCAGGCGTAATATTGACTGAGTTAACCCTAGTTTGAGGATCGACATTGAGATCTGAAGTTCATGTCAAGATTCGATCAAAGAAATGCCCAGAATCTATGGATCCATATGAGCTAGGTCGAGTCTCTTATGGAGGCAAGAGTCGTGTTTTTTCTATGTGTGGATAGGGTTTATTCTACAACAATTATAAGTACATAAGTAGAATGCCCTAGTTAGGACAGTTTCTTAGCATGTTTAGTTCATAAGGTATGACCTTAAGACTGTGACAAATTTGTGTAGAAGAAGATGGGTTGTGACCCTTAGAGCGAGGTTTATTTATGCAATAAAGACTGCAGATATGGAAGATGGTTTGCAGATTCAGTATGTGTGGAGACAACAGATCCAAAGGAGGGTGGAACCTGAGCAGAAGATTGAGCATGCAGAAGAAATGTGCCATATGAAGAATGGATTGACATGCAAAGGAGTTTATTTTGGTGGAATTTCCATAGAGTTTTAGACAAAGATTTGAAGAAACCTAAAAAATTAGTGAATGGAATGTTAGTGGCTGATTTGTGACCCTAGTTCAGTCATCTACAGATTGTTAGAAGTATGATAAGAGGAGTAGTTCATATTTGGTCATAGATTGGACAACAAATATCAAATTGTCGATACACAAGAACAACGATCTTGAGAGGACTCAAACCATTGTTAGGTGGCAGATTTGAAGAGCCCTAGATGAAGACAATATTGTGGGCCCTAGATCAGTAAAAGGAATTGACTGTGGTTGGGCAGATTGATGGTAGGCCAAGTATAGTTGGAGGGTTGTTAGGTTACTATCAAAGAAGAGCCCTGACTCTTGTTCTGGTGAAGGACAACAAAATTGGTAGAAGGGCAGGTGTATAGGGCCTAAGGATTTGCAGACTTTGAAGGACTAAAGTAACAATCAAGTGGGCCAACCAACTAGCCCTAGTTCACTATATTGTAGAGGATTGACTCAGTGAGAAGAAGGGCAGCCTCCATAGCCCTGGACTTCTCATCTTGGAGTTGTAGTATGGCAAAAGTGGGCATACCAAAGAGTTGTTCACAAATGGAATTGTGAACAACTTGTTACCACTCAAACTAGTAGTGGATCTAAAAGGGGTTCCTAAGAGGGAAACTGCTAGGACAAGGGAAACGATGGAGGCTTAGCCCATTGTCACCACAGCTAAGGCTCCTTGCTCTTCACGGACTTTCACTGATGGGTGGAGTCCCGGTAGTTTAGGAAGTCACTTGTAGAGTATAGGTCAATAAATAGGTGGGAAGTGACCCTCGAAACCCTTTCCCTAAGATAAAATAAAGAGTGGGACTTGCTTTCTTTTTAAGCAAGGGAATTATCTTCTAGGGAGAGAGGAGGGGGATTGAAGGGTTGAGGGAGAAGAATAAGACTTATGAAGGATGTTGGGATCCCTCATATGGTGGAAGGGAGGCCTTATCCTTTGGGAGGTTGCTCAAATGTAGGAAATAAGAAGCCAAGGGAAGATTTTCGACGTTATTCAGTTGAACAACCCATGCTGACTACGCTCACGAAGTGGTTGGGAATGGAAACTTTGCTTATATTTTATAAAAAAATCCAAAAACAGCTCAGCGCGGGCAGTCCACTGGGACAAAGCGCCAATGGGCGTGAGGCTGAGTGTTAATTTATCTATGGGCGTGAGGCCATAACTGCCTGCTAGCGCCGACCCAAAATCATATGTTTTTGAGAGCCTGTTCCAGGAATAGTCAAAAGAGAAAATGTTCTTCTCATGGCAAGGCATGCAATGACACTTTTTGAAAGGCATGACACTACATAGAAGTCACAGAAATGGCCCTCCAATTTTCGGGATGGGGATTGCAGGGACGGTGACAAAATGTTGTTTAACACTTAGTTTTAAGTTTGATTGGGTAGGTATATTACTCTTATGTGATAATAGTTTCAGTTGGTAGTAATATTTATAATGATATCAAATGTTTGGCATTTTATAGTAGCACCAAGCCAAAAAATGTTGGTTTGTTATTCCATCATACATAAACACAATAATATTATCATCTTTCAGTCTAAATATTTTAATGATTTAATATGAATGCCAAACACCAACCTATAAATGAGTGATTCAACCCCGAATAGAGTTATGCCAAAGTTATAAGTAACATAAATTGAATGCGTCAAGAGTTTGAAATATTCCTATAATCGTAATATTACCCTACATGGACATCTCTATGTAGCTTAAATACCAAAGGTATATAAGCTAGAAGCATAGCTTTAACATCTTTAGATCTACATACATCTTCTTTGAGCCAAAGGTGATTTAAAAAATATGGTCAATTTGGTAATTTGGGCAAAGAGTGGTATCTATTAGTGGTATCTGCTCTACCAAAATCATCAAAAGAGTACATCGAGCCTCATCTTGTAAAGTTCATGGCATGTAGGTGAGGAATGAAAAAAAAAGGATGCAATTCCAGTGAGCTACTTAAAACTCCCCCAACCTCACTAGTGAACCTCTGCCTATGAAAATATTTATCATTGTAAATCATATATAACCAAATGTATCAAAGCATATCTAATTCAATTGTAGATATATCTAAAATTGAGCTAGACATGTGCTCGTAATTGTTTGCCCAGAAACATAGAAATTGCTTCATTACCTTACATGTTAGATTTACAGAACATGCATTATGTAGACCTTAGTATGGACAACCATGCAGAAAATAATTTGATGTCTATAGTTTTAATATCCAAAAGATCCAGGGAAGAGAACAACCCAATGAGTTCCAAGATTTTCATATCTAAAATTGAGCTAGACATGTGTTCCTAATTGTCTGCCCAGAAACATAGCAATTGCTTAATTACCTTACATGTTAGATTTATACAATGTGCATTATGTAGACCTTAGTATGGACAACCATGCAGAAAATCATTTGATGTTTATAGTTTTAATATCCAGAAGATCCAGTGAAGAGAAAAACCCAATGAGTTCCAATATTTTCATCTTCACCATCTGTGGATAACATAATCTTGCTATCAAATGGAATCCATATGCATCAACAACCCCATGGAATCCCACAAAGCAAAATAAGAGAAAAATACACACAATGAACATGATAAAATCCTTCATAATCTTCCTAGCAAATGGAATCATGAATCCATGATGCATCAACAACCCCATGGAATCCCAAAAATCAAAATAAGAGAAAAATACACACAATGAAAATGAAAAAATCCTTCTTAGTTGCCCTTCCCTTCAAAGGACTCAAAATTTATTTTTCATTTTGGAGAGAACCTAAGCATTAAATTTATAGAAATTTCCTCCCTAGTATGCTAAAAGTCCTTCATATAATTGACAATAAGGACAAAAATCAAGAAAATTTGAGCCATTAGAGGTGTAATGTATAATCAATTGTTTAAAGGATTAAGAACAAAATGAGGGAAATTCAACTAATGGTATTTCTACTTTTGAAGTCAATATGTATCTCTCTTCACCATGTTGGCTAACCAATTCCCATGGGGAGGCATGGTTAAATGATTTTGGATATTCCTACCATATAAACTCTCCATATTGAATTCTTGATGGTCTATGAATAATTCAAAATCAAAACGATTGGGAAGTCTTCACTATGCCCTCCAACTTGACTCCAAAATACTTATACATGGGCAACCAGGTTTAAGTCAAGTGTGATTGGCTGCCTCCATCATAAACTAAAGTTAAATTTTATATTTTAAACTTATATTCTATAGTTATAGCAATCTCTGCCTCCATTGGACAAAAATGAGAGAGGAGAACACATATTCCATAAATGCATTTACATTTTAAAAAGTAAATAGTATACATTTCATAAGGAAATGAATAACAAGAAAAAAAATAAAAAAAAATCTCCCCCGCCTAATCATAAGGTGAGTAAGTTTCTCTAGAAGGATGAGATCTTAGATAAATTAATTAACTAAATTCGTACCAACAAACTTACAACTAAATGTTCAGTAAAAAACAAAATTATTTCACATATCATATAATGTCAGAGATGTTGTGATTTGAACGGTCTTATCAATGAGATTACTTAATGTGAAGGTTGGTGTGAAAATGAAATTAATCCTATGAGAATTATTATTGATAATGGGATTAACATTAAAAAAAAACAAAAGACCAAAAGTGTTTCATTGATACTAAGAAACCTATTATCTATATATATATTTTTAGAGTTCACTTTTGTATTTAGAAATTTCTTTAGAATTTTATATTAAGAAAATGATATAATGACCTAGGCTCATAGGGTTTGCAATCATGTTTCACATACATTTTAAACATTTATATATGAGTTTTAAAGAATATACATTTTGAAAATTTATATATGGGTTTTAAAGGATATAATGATCACAGATTATAATGGTTAAGAATATATGTTAGGGTATTTAAAGAGAAAGCAAGCTTCATGTATGATGTGTAACCTATTTATGAATCAAAGATGAGAAATTGATCATAATCAACCTTCGAGTGGCTCTTTTTGAAGCATTTTCTTTGAACCTTCGATTCGCCTAAGAAACCCAACAATGATTTAAATGGTTCCAGGAATATTAAATTGGCATTTCATGTTTCTTTGCAATTGGAAGCAACCCCGCGGGAAGCCATGCAGAATAAAAATAAAGTTCACATGAGTGGGAGAGGTTTATTGTGATGAGGGGACAATTATTATTATGTTTTGAACCTCTTTACATGATCATTATTATAGTTGTTGGGAAGGCGGTAAACAAGTGCATGAAACAGTTCCAAAGTTCGATGGATTCCTCCTCCTTATTGAGAGACACAATGGATTATATCGTTGTCCTCTAAACATAGATAGAAGTAATGCAATTTTTTAGTGAATAATTCTCATGCGCATGCCTAACATGTGGTTTAAAGTTTTGTTTTATGCTTAAAAAATCTAGTTTACTTCTATGCCCCTTGGAGCTACTAAAGGATATGTATTCCTGTCAACGATTGTGCAGCCCCCATTTCTGTATAGTTTCCTATCCCTATGCTATTGCCTTACGACGTTTCCTTTGCAACATGCAGTGCAATTGCTAGTTTTAAAACACTACAAAATAAGATGTATATCATTATTATTTCATATACACAAAATCACAAAATTCAAAATATATTTTATAGTAAAGGAGAATGTCAAGCAAAGAAACATATTTATTTTGGAATTTTCAATGATACAAGTCACCTTTACACCACAGAGTGCGTTAACAAAACACTCTATCACCATATGCTAGGCTCAATAAAATTAATTATAAATATATTAAAAAATAAAATAAAAAATATCATATAACCTACTAATTCTCGTGAAGATGAACTATATTAGTTCGTTCAAAACTCATTAGGAATCTATAAGATTTATGTGATGGATTGAGAAGACAAACCTCTACATAATTCTACTCATAAGAGCCTCCATTCAAATATCATATAACCCATTAAACTATTTGTATAGTGATTTTAAAATTGGATATCATCCTTTCTTATTCAAAGAAATTTATTATAAATATTATTTAAAGAACAAAATTAACACCCCCTATGGGGGTGATCATTTTAGGGGCTAGTTGGCGGTGCATTGGATTGTGGAGCTAGAGGGGCCTCCACACGTCGCACGAATGCAATGAATGGGCTTCGGAACCTACATCCTGCTCCTCGTGAGTTGAGTTTAATATCACACAAGGATCAACAAGAAATCATTCATAGGTGTTGGGCGATGAGGAGAGAGTGCCGAGAGAGAACGAGGTGTGGTTTTTTTTCGTCCTGGCTTAAGTTGTGGCTTGGGGTAGCATAACAAGATGAGGCTGTTGAATGTTGAATGCAAAAGGGAGGGAAATTGAGGCCTGTATCCAACATGGCCATGGGATCGGTGGATGTTTTCTTTGTCCGACGTAATGGTTTATTTGGTATTTGGCCTGGACTGTGTGGGTTGGGTGCAGACGCAGATTTTTCCTTAGTGCAACAACTTGTTTGGTTAGCGTACACTTTACTGGATCGCCAGTCAAATGGGGGGAGCAGTTTTAGGTGCCTTTCCTGGGGATGTATGAGCTTTGCGGGCCCCGAGGCTTGTGCTGTGTCTTCCTACGTCTTCACTACTCGTCATTGTGGTGTTGGTGCTTGAGACTTCGAGATCCTTCTCAGTTGGGTAATCATGTTCAACAACTCTGGAATTGTCAGTGGTGTGTTATTTCAATATTTTCAATTCAATGTCTAGTGGGGTGTTTCTCAGGTAAAGTAGTATGCAGTCCATGGCAGTGATGCAGGTGGTGTTGGAGTTGGTAGTATGCCTCGACAGAGAGGGCAAGTCTGCAGGGGGGGTGCTGGGCCACACATGGATGTACGCCAGCAACATGGGGACCCTAGCTTAGACTCTGAGTCGATTGAGAGTCGCCACTCCGCTACAAATATGGCTCTGTCTCCAACTCGTTCATTGAACCACGTAGAAGTCTCGTCACCTTGGAGTCCATCGCGACCTAGCTGGATCACATACATCTCAACATTGATATGCTGAGGGAACAGAGGTACGAGGACATGAACGAATTGGTTGCCAATATCAATGACCTCGAGCATGTGCATAATGAGACCTTTGACTCTATGGAAGGACTTTGGTACCAACAACAATGCATAAATGACCATCTTCGCACCTTGGAGAGTCGAGTGGAACACATTGATTACCATATGCATGAATGTGATGCTCGCTTTGCTGCACTTCGAGCGTTTCCTCCCAATCTCCATCCTTAATGTGTAATTTTGAGATTTTTAATTTTTCTCTTTTTTTGTCGACAACAACCAAAAACACCGACTGTCTTGGCGCCTCTTCAGGCTTCTTACTTTTCAAAGAAAGATTTGTGCCAGCTCTTAAACCAATCTATATTACTATATTTTGTTGGTGGTAATGTATTTTGTTGACACTTATGCTATGATAGTTACGCCGGAAGCATTATCTTTGCTGGAGTGGGGTGGGGTGACACTATTCACCCCACCCAATCACAACCTTTTCTCATCGCCCTTCTGTGGAGTGCAAAATTGAGAAGTGTAACCATCTTGCATTATATCATATATATTTTGTTGGTGGTAATGTATTTTTTTGACACTTATGCGATGATAATTACGCCGAAAGCATTATCTTTGCTGGAGTGGAGTGGAGTGACACTGTTCACCCCACCCAATCACAACCTTTTCTCATTGCCCTTCTGTGCAGTGCAAAATTGATAAATGTAACCATCCTGCATTATATGAGATATCTTGGCACCCTTATGTGCAGTGAAAAATTGAAAAGTGTAAAATTTGAATAGCTCGGACTGTTTCTCATCCATTCCGTCTTAAAATACGTGCCACGAGCTTTCATCCTGTTCAGTGGTTTAGGTTTCGGGGACCCATACGCATCAATGATCAGGGTTTCGGGAAGCTAAGGGCTTCCCTTGGAGGCAAATAGAAGGTGGTTTTGTATTTATGAGCTTGAGGGAAATCAGGTTTCTTCAGTCCACATGCTTGCAGAGATACCATATATTCTATCATTTCTAGACTCTGGTTGTAAAACAAGAGGGCCTACCAGATACAAGGCGGGAAGTCTGCTCAAGAGTGCATCGATTATCTTCAGTTAAAAAAGAGGAATGCCAAGGCAGCTCTTCGTGCCAAAGAGAAGAAGTTGAACTGGTAAATTCAATGGGTGGGATTGATGAGTCGAAAATTCCATGGACAACGAGGAATTGGCTATTCTGTGCCATGATTTGTCATTCATTTTTATTTTTTTTAACAGATACGAGAGTCGTGACTGGGAGGACTACTAGTAGTTTGGCGCTACTTCTTTATTTCTGCAAAATCCCCGCCATTTTTCTGAGCTCTGCAAGTCATAAAGCACTGGATCTGTGAATAGCTTAGAGTAAGCTTTCGATTCGAATCATTTGCTTTTAGTACCCTGCAACTTATTTTCTTAAGAGTCTTGGATTTGTGGATGGACTAAAATGAGTTTTTTATTTCATTGCTTTCAACTGTCAAGATGCCACGCCTTATCTATCTTTACTGATTTTCAAGAAATATCTAATCCCAATAGACGCCACGCTACTGGATATTTAGTACTGGGTTTCACTAAGGTACGCTTTGTCTAGTCACTATTTTTTCCGTACTTATGAAGCGAGAATGCGTGAGATCTTGCACATACAGGCAGGTTTTCAGAAGTCATATGCGATGAGCATGGGATCGATACCACTGGAAGGTATAGTACAGATAGGGATCTTCAGCTAGAGAGGATTAATGTGTACTACAATGAGGCCAGCGGGGAACGCTATGTGCCCAAGGCTGTGCTCGTGGATTTGGAGCCCGACACCACGGATAGCGTCAGCTCTGGTCCCATTGGCCAGATGTTTACGCCTGATAACTTCGTCTTTGGCCAATCTGGTGCTGGTAATAATTGGGCCAAGGGCCATTACATTGAGGGTGCCGAGCTCATTGACTCTATTTTAGATGTTGTCAGGAAGGAGGCCGAGAACTGTGATTGCTTGCAAGGTATGTGGATCTTCTCCTTCTCCTTTTCTTTGGATTGATTATCTGAATTCTCTGGTACTGATATTATAGATTTTACACTCGGCATGTATTAATGTTCTTACTGCAAAGTAGCTGTGAAAAATTGTTAGTTCAAAAGATGATTTATGCCCTTTTTAGGGCTTATAGGTTGAAATTTTAACATATTGTCTCCAGGGTTTTAATTGTAAAGTATATAGTACCTATCCAGAGATAGGGATGGCACTGTTTGGCTTGAATGGACATAAAATTTGGTCTTAAAGGGAAAATCCACAAGTTCTTTAAATATTGGAATTTTACTAAACACTGCCTTTTCTAATGGAACTGTATTTCTATAAGAGCTGTATCGTTCAAAAACTTAAGTGAAGCTATAACAACTTCCTTTCCTATTGAAACAGTATTGTGTAAAAAATTAAGCTATAACAATGCTCCTTTGTGGCCTAGGTCTTCTATTTAGAGTTGTATCATGTAAAAAAATCAAACGAAACAGAACGAAGAGAATATTTTACCTCGAAAATCATCCAAATCCTAAATTGTTTACTGAGTCAAATTGCTCAGACATTATAGTGGAACATTTTGAAAAACTTGAAAGGAACAATCGAAGTCAGGACAAAAACTCTTCACTTCTAAAATTTCCAAGTTACTCAAATTGAAACCAACCCCATTATCTTAGTTTTATTGACTATATTTTAGTAGCATTTATATGTTGCATTTTTCATGCACTGCTTTTATCAAGCCAAGACATTGTGTACTATCTTTTATCAAACTAAGAGTTACATTTCACATCATGTCAGGGACTCCGATACGTGCGATTTTAATCTTATTCTGTAGCTCTTACAGTAGTGCCTAATCTGCATTTAACAAATCTCGCTTTAAGATATTCTGCCCAAACTTGCTCTACATTGATGGGCAGTGCAAAGTGATATTCCGCTAACTTTCTGGGAGGCAGGAGCAGGGAAATGCATTGGGGGAATTTTAGGAAACATCATAGAGGATGTCGTCAAGGTTTTAGACATGGAGGAACCCCACCTGAATTACTAAAAACTAAAACATATGAAAAATGAAATACAAATAATTGAAATTTTATACGTATCAATATTCCAACAACACACATCATTACACATAAAATAATAAATAATAAGTGATACATGCATTGATATAACATAAGTTTTAAGATAACTGATCTAAGAACATGTCAAATGAAAAATAAACATCATTTCTTAAGGCGATGCCCCATTAGTCTTTGCATCCAGTGGCTGCACGAAGTTATAAGGACAAACAACAAAATGAAGGAAATGGGTAGGTTGAGAGCTGCATTCTTAAGAGAAAAATATGAAGAGGAAGTTTTCATTGGCATCACTTGGTTAACCACCCATCCTCCGAAATTCCAAAACCCTCGTGATGGAAACATAGTCATATTACGAAGCACAATCAACTGAGTGCAATATTTGAGATTTTGGACAGAATTCTCAGCAAGAGTGTGGGTGTAGTGATCCATCAAACTTGGGATGTTTACCGCCATATTTTTGTGCTGAGTGGCAGAGTATCAAGGATGCTGCTGAGAAAGCAAGAAATATGGAAAGAGTAGAGGGAGATGAGGTGGGCACAACAACATGTACTGAATTGCTAAAATCCCTTGGATTGAGTTGTTACTTATTACTTATGGGGTATGTACATGGTTGCCATGATTGGATAGTTCATTTGCATTTCATACTCAAGAAGCTGCTCAAAAGACTGCGACAGCTCTTGGCAACCTGTTGGTTCTAGATTTAGTTGAATTGTACAATATCCATGTTTACACCAACTTTATTCCAAAGCGTTGACTCCCTTTGGTTAAAGATGATGCAAATGAATTGACCTTAATTATGTTCCATAGTCTAAAAGTCAACAATCCATGTAATCAATAACATGTCCATTTCATACGTTTTCCTCTTTAATGTGAGATTTTATACCCCATAAATTCACATTCATTATGGACCCTTACATGTAGCACAAGATAATTCACAGCTCCTCCTTTCAGCATTCCCTTACACCCCGGTGCAATTGCTAGTATAATTACGCGAGAGGCGTTTTCTTTGTTGGCTTGGGGTGAGCAAAAACGGTTCACCGCAGCCAATGAGAAGCCTTTTTCATCGCCCTTCTAGCCAATAAAATTTAGACATGTGGCACCTCCTCCAACCAATGAAAATATTCCATTTGGCTTGTTACCAGCTGTTGGTTTGAAAAATAAGTTTTAAGATCTTAAATGTTTGAAAATAGGGGCATGAGAGAGGCCGAGAGGGTTTGGAGACTAGGGTTTGTAGGTCTATGTTGAGGGATTCGAACAGGGCAATAGTGGAGGTGGCGGTGGAGGCCGAGGCTTCGGTAGTCAAGTTCAAAACCCACATCTGAGAAGTCTGTGGTGACAAGTTCAAAACCCACATCAAATTCCAAAAGCACTGAGGTGAAAGGTTCAAAACCCACATCAAATTCCAGAAACACTTCAGGGAGAGAGAGAAGCTCAAGCGATTAAGGCATCTTGATTCATTGAAAGGGAAGAATAAGGATGCTTTTAGGGCTAAAATAGTACCCAAACAGTAGAAATATAGGGAAGCAGCCAGACAGGTTTTGGTGCCCAAGGTGGGCTATGGACTTGCAGGGGAGATTAAGAGAGCAAGGTTTTGGGTCATCACGGTTTCCGATAAACCTTCAGTTTTGTCCCCCAAGGGTTCGAATAGAGAGGTTATCAGATAGATCAACTTGTATAAGACTGTCGCCATTCATTGAAAGCTGTTTGGGTATAGGGCCTTCAAACATATTACTGGTAAGGTAGAGGTATGCCAAACTCTGTAGCCTGCATAAACTTACTGGAATTTTTCCATGCAGTTGATTGTGATGGAGATACCGATTTTAGAGGTGACGAAAATTAGTTATGGAAGTGGGTATTGCCCGTGATAATTTATTTTCTGCTAACCATAAGCTAGAGAGTGCAATGAGATTGCCAACATTTGATGGAATTTCCCCAGTCAAGATGTTTTGGTTCAAGTAAATTTCTTCTAACAGAGGAAGCCCAAAAATGGAGGGAGGAATGGTTCAATGGTTCCGGTGAGAAATTTGGAATAGAGGGACAAGTATGAGAGCTTTGTGAGTCGACCCACTTAACATTGCTGAGATGATAGAGAACAGAATAGCTCTCGTGACACTGTTTTAAGGGAAAACCCCTGAGCAAATTTGACAGTTTTCCCTTCCTATGAAGGTCTTCCTTTTCCCATCGTTTCTTATTCTTGAGTATTTCTTTGTTATCTCAGGAAAATTTTTAGAGAGTGGAATTGATTCAGGGTTTCCCAGTGTTGCCAAGTGAACGGCCATCGGGGGTTTG
Source organism: Pinus albicaulis (assembly GCA_034641835.2). Classification (NCBI taxonomy): domain Eukaryota; kingdom Viridiplantae; phylum Streptophyta; class Pinopsida; order Pinales; family Pinaceae; genus Pinus; species Pinus albicaulis. Next base: position 1,076,287,858 of record CM076583.1, read on the forward strand.
ACTTCAGGTATGTCAACGCTACCAGTATTAAGGTATCTCTCTTTTGTTTTTTAGGAAGTATCAGAATTTCTATATACCCAGGCTCACAGCTGGATAGATGCACAGACTCTTTTAATAGAATAAGAGGATGATATAACGAGTACCCAAAGTCTCTCATACCCCTAAGAAAAACCATAATAGACCATAAAATAAAAACTGAAAGGAGCACAGCCATGAAAAAAATAGTCTTGATTTTTTTTGTTTGGTTGGTTTCTTTCTGAAACTACCCGGTATGAAGTGAGTCTGGATATTTTTTAGGCTTAAATACTTTATGGTATTTCTAATTTTGCTATAAAATCTTTCAAAGTGTGGGTTTTCATTGCTTATGGTTGGGTAATTTTCTTACCAAGTTCGTGCAGCACAGACATGTATGCCTCACCTATCAAGATGGTGGGAAAAAGGATTGACATCAAATATGGTAGAAGTTCATTCAGCCCAGGAATTGATTGATTCTCTTCTAATTGCTGGAGACAAGCTTCTTGTTCTAGATTTCTACGCTCCTGGTTATGGTGCCTGTAGATCTGTCCATCCTAAGGTATGTCAGAGGATTGAATCATTAACCATTTTGTAATATTGTTCTATCAAAACATTAATTTTTGAAGTAACTATTTTAGTTGTTCCTGGTGAAACATGCCTTTTGATGTATTCCATTCAAATAATTTTCGAATGGGTTTCTCCTCTCTTTCCTAGAGATAATGTTCTCTGAAATATATTGTTTGAGCTGAAAAAGTCTACGTCTCCTTAGCAGGCCCCATGTTCTCACCATGGCTGTGCTCCTTTCAGTTTTTATTTTATGGTCTATTATGGTTTTTCTTAGGGGGTCTGAGAGACTTGGGGTACTCGTTAGATCGTCCTCTTATTCTATTAAAAGAGTCCCTGCATCTATCCATTTGTGAGCCGACTTCGCACTGCAAACCTTCTTAAAGAGTGTGTCTGCCTCACAAATTGTGAACCTTGTAGATATGAGTTATGGAAATTTTCTGGAAATCTCTAAACAGGTCCTTGATCCTTTGGTTCCAATTGGAAAGGGCCAGATTGCATCTTTGATGAGAAACTGGATTATCCTTGTAAGTAGATTGATTCTCCTTTTAACATAACCACTAGGCATACTAATTGTATAGATATCTTCTTGTTACAAATGTTTACCATGAGTTTTATGATGAACTTATATGGTATCTTTCACTCAATGTTGCAATATAACTAAATTTAGTTGGCCCAGAAAAAAATGCTGGATCTATTTCATCATAACAACTATAATTCTGCATTGTTCAATTACATGATTCTTACCTATCATGTGCTTTGCTAAGCTTCAGGTCATGCTCTCTTTGGCAGTCATAGAAATGCTTGTATTTAATAAATTTTTTGCAACATGAATTTTGAGTTCGTACTCAATGGTGCTAACCATTATCATTGCAAATAAATATTACAGTAGTTCTGTCACTCTTGTCTTTATGCTCATATGTATGAGATGACATGGGTATATTTCCTTGCTTGTTCTCTGATGGAATTTGTATGCAGGGTGCAGAGATTCCCTGCATAGATATGTTTGGCACATTTTCATTAGCAGTGGGAGCCACGGTATGTGCAATTTATTTACTTGAGCTGTTGGTATTAGATTTGGAACTAAATATTCATAAAATAATGACTCCAAATGTGCTTTTATAGGTTGGAATGGAATACTGGGCTTGCTGGGCTCACCGAGCTCTCTGGCATGCTTTGTTGTGGCATATGCATGAGGTATAACTACAATTTACAGAAAGGTGGACCAAGAATTAATTTAAAAAAAAAAACAATCCAGCTGTAACATAGCAGATATGTTTTGCACTATGCAATCCCCTTTTGTTCCATTGATTACAAGATTGTTGATATGTTAGTTTTAGATTGTAATTGACAATCCATTTTCTTTGGGCAATCTCATTACAGGCTAAGGGAGGGACCTTTCGAGTTGAATGACGTGTTTTCCATTATCAACGCTGGTCCGGCCATTGCATTACTGGCTTATGGATTCTTTAACAAAGGCTTTGTGCCAGGCCTTTGTTTTGGTGTTGTAAGTACTGGCCTCTGTTTTGACTGTTGCTACCATTGAAATTCACAGAAGTACTAAATTGACAGTATTCTTTAAAGAATGATGTGATCACTGTAAATTTAAACCAAGTTTGATTTAATAGATATGTCAAGGTGATTTTCAACAACAGTATGTTAGTCACTCTATTATCAACCTATTGTGCATTTTGAAAAATTCCTCAGGGGCTTGGTATCACCGTTTTTGGGATGGCATATATGTTTGTCCACGATGGTCTTGTTCATCACCGCTTTCCTGTTGGGCCTATTGCTAATGTTCCATATCTTCTTAAGGTAGCAGCTGCACATCAGGTTTTTTCCTAATTTCCTTATCATAGCTCTATAGATTACTTCATTTACCTATGAGTTAGACATAGATTTCTTTCCAGTAAGTAGCGAATCTCATACAGATTTGTTTAAATGCCACTGCACCTAGAATCAAGCTGAGAATAGACAACGAAACTTTCATGGTGATTTCAGTTTGGATTTGGCTCATTAATGGTTGTTGTAACCATAGACATTGTGAAAATAGCATGATTGGATACTTTGATTAGCTGCATCCTTCAAATCAATAAGCTGGATGGATAGAAATAAGGAAGAAAAAGAGGAAAATTTTGACAGTAGACAAGATCCTTATTCCCAGGAAATACCTGTGACAATCCATTTTCAAAAGTTAATGAGCATACAAATCTGTATATGGTCTTTCATATGCAAATTTTTAAAATTTATCTATTCAACAAGGTTTAAAAATTGAATATGACCAAGGTTCTAAGTTCAGTTGAGTCAAAAGAATATCAGAACCCTGAAACGGATTCAGAATTACTTTTCTTTATAAAAAATCTTTGAAACTGTTTAAAATTTGTTTTAAACAAATTTTAATGCCATTCTTAAGGTTTCCGGTGCGGAGCATCATAAAGTTTCAATTGCAATCTCAATGTTTATGTTTGTATTTAATTCTCTAAACATCACCACTAAGTACAAATTTGTTTTGTTTTCTTTAGTACCATATGCAAAAATTTACAGCAAAGATAATAGAGATGATGAAAGAAGAAAACCTTTTTGCATGGCAAGGTGGACCCATTATCTTATAATAGTTTGTTACACTATTCTAAGTATAACGATGCATGACACTTTGACTTGATTCATACTAATTTAGTATTTATTTGATTATTACACTGTTCTGTGTATAATGATGTATGCCACTTTGATTTGATTCATACTAATAAGCTATGGCACCCTGATTTGATTCATAGTCCTGTGCAGATAGAGAATGAATATCAACAAGTAGAGAAATATTATGGTGAGAAGGGAAAGTTACATGCCAATTGGGAAAAAAATATGGCACTATCATTAAATACAAGTACTCCCTAGGTGATGTGTAAACAAACCGATGCTCCAGACCCAATTGTGAGAAGTTTTTTTAATATCTTTTGCCATTAATAGAAGTTTAGCTTTCCACATAAACTCTCTTTAGGAATTTGTAATAGTTTAGGGCTTTTACTGATATACGAATCATTTTTTTGTAGATCAATACCTGCAATGGTTTCTACTATGACTATTTTAAACGTATTTCTCCTGGAAAGCCAAAGATGTGGACTGAAAACTGGACTGGATGGTAATGATTTCTATATAATGTCAATTTTCCTTTTACACACATATCAGGTACTCCTTGAGTTTAATTTTCAATATAACACCAGGATCAAATTATACTAAGAACAGTAAAATATATAGAAACAATAGCTTCAATGATGACTCTTTCGTACAAACATTTCTCTAAATTCTAGAAGAAGAGGGTATGCCTAGTGTTTCCATTTCAGAAAATATTGTGGATCAAGGTATTCATTGAGAACACTCAGCAAGAAATATGGTAATCTGGAGGAGTATCGAATGGCAGATGGAAAAGTCAGCAGTAATGTTCTGTATGACCGCTCTAAAGAGAAGAATGGGAATAATTATGGGGTAGGCTTTTAATTTTTCTAGATGCCTTGGATTATCACTTAGCTTACCTAACACCATCAGATTAGGTGGTTTGAGCTAAATTCATCATCCTTGTGTGAGAAATCGAAAGGAGGGTAGTTGCAAGTACCCTGTTTTCAATACTTATATGGTATCTTCCCTATGTAGATTCACTTCTAGTAGTGAATACAAGGTGAAGGATGAAGTGGGTAGTGTAGGCATTGGGTTTTGGGTCTTCGAATGGCTTGAGGAGGTCAGCGGATGGGATTCTTCAAGAGTATTAGAATGAGTGGAGGAAGCCTTTGGAATGGAGGGATTTTACATACTGAGTTTCATATCCCCTTTCAGCGTTCCCTTGCACCTCCGGTGCAATTGCTAGGAAATATTTTTAACCAAAAATACAAAATTAAAAAATATCATACAACCAATAAACTATTATATATAAAACACTTCCTTTTTTTTTCACTAACATAAATGTGAAGTTATGGAAGGGAAGAAAAAATAAAAAAGGTAAGGGGGAAAATTTGGTCTCACCACGTCATTTTGACATGTGACCTTTCCCAATAATAAAAGTAGGTTATCGATTACAAACATCAAATTAGGATCCCGTAAGTATCATGGTAAACATCGGTCCCTCTAACCGTCATTGGAAACCAGAAACCACATCCCAAAACCACTTATTGTGAGGCTTATGGCTCAACTTTGATAACATCCCTATAAATTCAAAAGGCCAACAATAAAACCTTAAATCTATGTGGTATCTGTGAACTAGGCTTTGAGGGTTTCAGTAGAAGGTTTCTGTGGGTTCATTTTCGTTTTCTATTAGATAATTCTTTGGTTTCAGGTAATGGCGAGGATGGAAAATTCATCGAAGGTCACAAAAGAATGGAAGAAATTGAAGATCCAGGAGCTGCACGATGAACTTTCTAAGAGGGATTCGAACCCCGACACTCCCAGTCCTTAGCCGACTAAATGCCTGGGAAATTCTTCAAATCTGTCAGAAAATTTCGTAGGCGAGGGCCTTGAGTCCAACATAAAATAGGCCGTTCCTCCATTAGAAGATGCACCAGAAAAATCTGAGGGAGTTAACGTGGAGGAACCCCCTTCTGGAGATGAAACATCCCAACTCAAGACTGTCACCCAGAAGTGTGAAGATTCGATAATGGCAGAGTTGGTGGACATCATCACTGTCGTCACGGCAGTCGTGGCATCCATGGAGAAGCCGTCAAATGAAGGGGAAGATAACGGAGTCGCTAGCGTTGCAGGGACGTTAGAGTTGTCGGCCTTGGAAAAGAAGCACCGGCGTGCCGAGAGGTTTGCTTAGCGTTACAGTTGTCGGAGGAAGAGAAGCGCAATTCGCGAGCAGCAAGGCGAGAGTAAAGATTTTGTAGGAAACTGCTGGTTAATTTTATGTTAGGGTTTTTGTAGTGAACGAAGGGTATGCACTTATGTTTTCTTTAGTATTCATCTTCTGTTTCTGTTCCCTTTAGAATTTCAAGGGATTGCATGTTGAATTTACAGTTGAAAATTTACTTTTCAGAATCTGGGTAGTACGATGTGTGTGTAGAGTCTTATAAAAGTGAATTCTCAAAATAAAGGTTACAAGGAATATGTTTTTCTTCCTTTTCAAATCATTGAGATTTAATCCTGAAATTTTCAGGGCTTTATATGTGGCCTTTTGTGGTTTCAACCAGATCCATTTTAGACAAAGAAGAAAGTCACACTAGCTACAGCCATGGCTCTGGTGTACTTTGAGCCTTCTAATTTGCATGGGTGTTTGTTGTGTATTGCTTGTTCTTTTTCAATTACGTAACCAACCTGCAAATTAAATTTTCCAACCTTCCTTATGAACAAACCATTAGCTTTGTTATCAAATATTGAAAAAAGGCATTCTAACTATAACGCCTTGAATTACAATTTTCTCGGTTCTATGACCTGTTTGAAAATGTTGCAGTCGAAAAATTGCTCAACGACCTACAATGATCTGCATGATCATTTGAAAGAAGAAATACTGTTGTTGCTGCTAGTGGAATGTGTGTGCAGATTTCGTAGCGTCTCAAAGTAGTGGAATAATCTCCTGTCATCACACAATTTCATCAAAAAAATGTGGAGAAAGAAGCCTCCTAACGTGAACGTTTATGTGCCAGAATACCCGACTTTCATTGAGCCCGAATACCCGTTTATGTGTTGCATAGGCATTGGGGATTGTGCATGTTTTGTAACTAATGATTTTCTAGTGATAGAGGTGGTTGTTTACAATATTGGTGAAAAGACATGGAAAATTCTTCCCAGCTTTCATTTAGATGAGGAAACAAAGACATGGATCAGTCTTTCCAGCTTTCATGGAACTGGTCACAAGGTATGGAAAGGTAGTGGTATGGCCTTTGAACCAAGTCTTGACATGAAGGTTCTGTGAAGTCTGGTATGCATTCTTTTTAAACATGATTTCTCTCTTATTTAGGTCTATATTGGTCTCTCCAAAGTTGCCTTGCCTTGAAATGTTCTTTGATATCAATAGTGATACCATCTTGTTTTATTTTGGTAATTAAAAGATGTTCCTTTTATTGATTCAAAATTTTTAATACAAAACCGGAGTGCCCAAAACCAAATCCCCTGTTGTGGTTTGGAAGTGGCCTTTAGATATTTAATGCATTATATTCTAGACATCTTTCCAATGGCATGATATGACTTTCTCCACTATATATTTCTGCCCTGTAACAAAATTTGACCTCCTTATAGTTGGACTGATTTGCTTTCTAGAGATCAGATTGATAGTCTTTAAGATTTTATTATCTTGGATGGTGCCATCTTGCAACCCGTGATAAACATTTTGATAACATACGAAAACCTTCTTAAACAACTGCAAAACCTTCCCTGGATTGTTGCATTGGGCCTTTTTGCTTCATTATTCTCTCTCAATCACTGTTGTATTTGCAATGTATGTACTCTGTTTTGTCTCTCTTTCTTCATTCTCCTTGCCTTTTCCATCCCTCCTTGACTTCTTTGCAGCCATTTTCCCAAAATTGGTTGGATGGCTTTTTTGTCTTTCTCATCACAGTGAGATACTGGGGATTCCTCAAGTTGTACAACCTTGATTCCACTTCTTTTTTCTAGTCCCTTGATTAGAGCTCCATTCTCCAATATTTCATTTGCAGGATTGATGCTCCATTCTGTGTGCTTGTATTGTGCATCATCATACCTTTTCAGCCAAGTATACCATTGGCTAGCTAGAATATCTTGAATGTGAATCCGAGTCCAATGTATCTAATAAAAATACCTCCCAAGTCTCTATTTAGGATTTCGAGGAGTGGATCTGTGAGGAATACATTGGGGATTCTCCTATTCTTTATTTGGGTTCCCACTCTGCCCCTAGTCTTGAAGATTCTTTAACATAGATTTCAACAAGATGCCTATTCTGTCTACAACCTGCTTCGTAGGTTGCTCCTCATATCTTCCTCTTTTGGAGGAGATCTTTGCAACCCCTTTGAGAATCAAAGTGTCCGGCTCTACACATTTTCCTTTCTCGCACTAAATAAATTTTCCCTTTTGTTCATGACAAGGCTCAAGCAATCAAAGAAAAGTAGAAAGCCTCAGGGTTGTCAGGTAAAGGAAAGATGAAGCATGGAGTGGTATGAACTTAAAAAAAATAAACAATGACCAGTCAATTGGAAGGATCATACAATATAGAAAAACTGTGAAGCAACACCAGGTGGGAAGACACCTCAAAAGTGGAGTTAAAACTATGAAGCTGCACTGGATAAATAATAGGACCTACCCTTAAAATCTGAATCTTCAAAACAACTGGGCACAATGTTAAACTATCAAGGAATGCAAGACCCAACCCTTTTGGAAGAACTCCATTGTACACTTGATTTAGAATCCCAGTCAAATAGAAAGGCAGAGGCCCTAGGCTATTAGTTTGGTGTGCTTTGTATCTACAATAATCTATTTTGACTATTCATCTTCTCTTCCTTTAGAAATAATTAACCTACAAAGATATTTTTCTCATATTTCGATTTCCTAATGCTCTTACAGTATTCCATGATTCTGTTGACTGCCATCAAGATACCAATTCTGGTTTATGCTTTCTTAACCATGATTGAGCTTGGTTTTTTTTACAGAAACAGATATTTTGCATCACCTCTTTAAAAAGGCTTTCGCCTACCCTGGAGGCAAAATTTTATAGAAATTCCAATGGATAGAAGGTGTGGAGTACCCGGTTCAAACCTAGATAAATCAAATTTGTTTCAGAACTATCATTGTTGTCCCTAATTTTCTGTGTTTTTGTATTAGACAGACAAATTGTCCTCCTAAAAATAAACCCAAAAAAACATATATTTGCTAACTATTTTGAAAAAAAATCTTCACATTTTTCTTCCTTGTGCTGTTTGGCCCTTGAACTTCTTCTCCTGCCTGCAATCCTTGCCCTCCTTGACATTCTTCTCCTGCCTGCAATCCTTGCCCATCAATGTTAAAGTATCCCTTGGAGGAACTCCACTGCACACTTCATTTAGAATCCCAAGCCAAATAAAAAAGCAGATGCCATAGGCTATTAGCTTGGTGTGTTTTGTAATATCTACAATAATCTGCTTTGATTATTCATCTTCTCACCCTGAAGAAATAAATTAATAATTATCCTACAAATCTTACTTTTTATCATCTTACAATTTTCCAATGCTCCAACACTATTCCATGATTCTGTTGAGTCTTATCAAGATCCCACCTCTTGTTTATGCTTTTCTTAACCATGATTGATCTGGATATTACACTGTGAGCTTGATTTTTTTACAGAAACATATATTTTGCATTACATCTTAAAAAAGGCGCTGGCCTAACATGGAGGTAAAATTTTATAGAAATTCCAATGGATATAAGGTAAATCAAGATAAATCAAATCTATTTAGAACTATCATTGTTGCCTCTAATTTTCTATGTTTTTGTATTAGATAGGCAAAATTTCCTTAAGAATAAACAAAAAAACATATATTTTACTTATGTTGAATTATAATTAAATAGTTATATTTTATTTATGTTGAATTATAATTAATTATAGTCAATGAACAATTAAAACTATAATAATTAATGGATTAGTGATAAGGGACTATTGGTTAGTTGATTAATGGTTTAAGGAATTGTGAGTTAAGGATGAATCATTAGAAAATGTGTTGGTTATTACATTAATGGTGAAGGGTTCAATAGATTAATGGTTTTCTTATTGATTTAATGGGCAATAAATTATGTATTAAAGGGTTTATGGTAATGGATTGAGGTTATTGGATTAGTGGTTTATGCTTAACTTAAATTTATGGTATTAGTGAACTAGAGACTAAGGGTTTAATGGCTTGGTGGTCAACTAGGATGAATGAATTAGGGAATTAGGGAGTTATTAAGTTGAGAATTAGGTGTTAGTGAGTTAGAATGTAGAATTTAACTATATTGAAAACAATTCTTTCCAACCCATTGGAATTCCTAAGCTTCTAAACACTAAAATATATTAAATATTGTCTTGAAAACAAGTCTTTTCAACTTATTAAACTAATTCACTATACTTATAAATGTGGTATTGTCACATGAACTTGGGCTTCTAACATTGTAGATGGTTTCTCATTTATTGGTGTCACATGTAGATGATTGTAATGGTCGTAGAGGTTCGTTGTAAAGGCTTATGACTGTAAAAATTTAGTGCTCTAAGAGAGATATTGATCTTGTGTTCGCAACACTACAGTGCTCAGCAATTGGAATCAAATTTATAGATTAAGGCATGAATGCACAGCAAATAAAAGGCATACCATGCATTGAAATATTTTAATTTTAGCAGAAAGTATGATCTATTCACAGTATAAAAATATTAGAGAGTAAAATATATGATAGAGAATTGCAGTGCTTTGGAAATAAAATGCATGAGTCAACCTTACATAATCTGGAATTCTCCAACACTTCCAGACTGTGACTACAATTTACCTATGCAAGTTTCTTGATTATCATGTTGTCTTCTCTATTGCATTCTCCTCTATCTGTCTTTTTTGTGACAATTTTTGTTATATCATTATATCTTTTTATATTATTTAATTAAATGTATTCAAGACTTCTCTATAGATAAAGGCTAAAAGGAATTTTTTCTTCCTCAAGGGCTATTCATAAAGTAAATGTTAGTTAACCTTCCTAAAGTACTATTCTACTCTCCCGACATAGACAGTAAGACCAAACCTTGCTTTGTAGGAGATGCAGGTCTATAGGATATGTGAAGATTAACAAAAAATCTAACATTCAGTATATTTATCTTGCATGTTTTAGTTGATGTATTTCCTATATTTGCTATCCCTTATAACCATGATGAGTTGTTTGCCTCTTGTTAGAAAGGGGTAATTCAGGGATAATTGCTGCACAAGGCCTTAGGCTAACTTGGAATGTGTGTTACTGGTTTGTGAGAAAATTTATGAAGTTTCTCAATTTAAAATTTTGATGTTGTCAACCCAATGTAACTTAGTGTTACTACTACCTGATTCAAGAAAAAAATGAAGTTGGATAAATAATCTTATAGTGCATTGTATGAAGCTTTAAGACCCAAATTATTTGTTGAAGCCTGAATTTTATATTACCATGTTTTGATTAAAAATCTAGAAATATATGGTAGCGTTTTTTTCCTTGAGCTTTACTGTGTTATAAAAAGCCTTTTGATGATTTCTGTTTTGAATCTTTATGTTTCTGCAGTACAGGAAATGCTATAAAATTACTTGATTGGCATGATAGCATGGTTGAAATTGGAAAATGGTCTTGTTGAACCTCATTCAGAGGTTACGTTTACATGGAATTTATTGGTCCAGTTCAAGTAGCTTCTCTTGATTTAGAGCTATGGTAACCCTTTTTTGAATAGTTATGTTGGTGCAGTATAGCTAAATAAGAAAATGCTATAAAATCACCTGATTGGCATGATAGAATTGTTGAAATTTGAAAATGGTCTTGTTAAACCTCCATCATAGGTTATATGGTTATATGGAGTTTACTTGACCCACACCTGTGATAAGTTATAACCATCGGAGGCTTTGTAATGATATCTTGAATTGAGTTTCATTTTTGTTTTGCATCTATTCCCTATTTCTTTTCAAGTTGGGTTTTTTTGATGTTATAACTTAATTTTCAACTTGTATGGTTGTCTGGGGCTCGACATAAGTTTTTGGCTGGTTACATGTTTACACAGTAGCTGTGTGAAGGCAAAAAAATCTTCTGCTTCATATTTGTTGTAACTTGTTTTATGGTGCATCTACAGGTTGAAATAGTCAGTGCAAAAAAATTCTGGAAGCACATCAATTATTTACACACAGCAGAAATTTAAACAACACAGAAGCCATATTGCCACTGCAGAACCATAAGCTTTATTTTCATGCAATCTTGATGCACAGACTTGAGGGCCAAGAGCCAGTAAGACCCCAAAGCATTTCATTGTGGTTGCTGCATTTTCTTAGCTGATGGTAGGATTTTGGGATCAGTTTAATGTTTTACTAGGCTTGCTAATAGTATTTAAGGAATGAAGCTCATTTGACCCACATAGACGTGCAGTTTTGTGTTTTACTTAAAATGGCAGGGATGCAAATTCCTCATCATACGATCTAGTTGGACAGCTTATTTGGTCAAGGGGGCCAAGAAAATGGCAACTATATTTGGTCTTTGTTTTTCTTGGCAAATGACAAAATGAAATTTCCTTTTTTGACTTAGGTGAATGATTCATTTGCTCAAGATGGCCATGTGCTATATAGATTTACAATTGTAAATGGGTGACTTAAGTGTATATGATATTTTGATAAAGCTTATCTTCATCTTGATCTGGGTTAGACTGTGATGCGGTATATTTTGCCTTTTTTTCTGAAACTTTAAAATGTGGATTAGCTGTCAACTTTGACTTGAATATAATTGTCCAAATCTATTTAGTGTATACAACATACCATGCTGACTATATTTCCAAGGCCGTATTTTAATATTTTGTGAATATTGCAGGTTTGGTGTGTTTCGTAGGGCATTTTCAAATGTGACAGTTTTGAATGGTCATTATAAGTGTGTTCCACTGCACATTTCATTTTAAGCTCGGATAGATTCCTAAAACATAGAATTTGACGTTTGTGGGTGAAAAAATTAGGATTTCAATGACTAGGGGTGCAATTGTGAATGTGTCACTTTCAATTTTTGCCGAACCTGAAACTTCAGGTTCGGAATTTGGCAAACCTAAAAAAAAAATTGAAATTTGCCGAGGTTCTGCGAATGTCAAAGTTGAACCTCAAACTTGAGCCCAAACCCGATCCAAATCTAATCACACGTTGAACCTGAAGCCGAAACGGATAAAACCCGAACCCAAAAGAAAACACAAATTTCAAAGAAAAAGATTTTCTGCAAGATTTATGTTGAAATATGACCTTGGTAATTTTAGTGTCTCTTCATATGTTTGAGAGAATACGTAAAATGCTTTAAATTCTGAAACATCCAATCAACAATTCTGCCATATCTGTAAATATAATAGTTGGTTAACGAGAACCTTATCATTTTCTTTTTTGGATTCATGTTTTTTGTCTTTTCAAGGATTAAATTAGTAAGGCATTAATAATTAATTATGGTTTTCATTGTTGGCTCATGTTATTTGGGACATGCAGGTCACATTATACCATCGTACTCACAATAAATCTTGAACGATGAAGTGGTTGAGAAAGCCTTTTAAAGGTTCAAGTCACAAAGTGTCAGATGGACACTACGTATGGGTGCATTTGGAGATGATAATGTATTTTGGCATGTGCCCTCTAATGCCATGGTAATCCCTAATTCATCATAGTGTATTCTCTTTTAAACTTCAATCTTCTATTTGTTAACTTTAACAAAGTTGATTAATTTGAAACTGTATTTTAGTGGAAAAATTCACTGCTTTTTGGTGGAATAGTTCATAAATTATTTTGATCTTTTTTTGCAAGTGTACTAGTCACGATGATAAATGTGTGGTTTACTTCAGAGGGTTTTTAGTTATTTCTAGATATACTTTTGATCATTTGCTTTGAATACTTCTCTAGTGCTTTACCTTCATATTTTATCCCCTGCACAATTGCTCCTGAGGTCCATTTTGTTATGTTTATTGGTTGTTTTTGTGGAAACCTTTTCCTGAGGTTCTGCAAAGTAAATCCAAATGCAAAAAATACTATTTTACATATTGAGATTTGTTGAAGACATTGTTGTGTAATACTTGAATTTCATAAATCTAGATTTCTATTTCGTTATCTATATCAAGATATAAGAACAAGTTCATGGATTGTTCATATTTCTAAAATTGTGGATTTGCTCCTTTCCTGTTGCATGTTGTTTTATATTGTTATGTTGTGATTCAAATTTCTAGTTGTGCTTTCCAGTTATTCTCCTGCATAGTACATTCTTTGATAGATTATATAAAAAGTCTTACCAATACAATAACATTGATAGTTTTCTGTGGACATTTTTGTTCAGGATGGTCCATTACATAATCAAGATGAGGAGCTGGATCATGGAATTGCACTTTCTCTTTCTAAAGAACTAACCAAAACAGATGGTATATGATGGCAATTTCATTTTTTTACAGTGACTTTTAGTTTAATTATATCATTTAGCTCGATGCTTTTCATATATTCAACTAAACTTTTGTTTCTTAACAAGACTGTCATTTTCATGTTTTAGTTAACCTGTTTATGGTTTGATACTCTCATACATCCTTTATCAAGTTACATGCCCCCTCATTAGAAAAAACAAGAGAATTTTTCTTGCCATGACTATCTTTCTTTGTCATTGTTGACTTAAGAAAGTCTTTTAGCTTAGAAACTAGTTTCAAGGTTATGGCATAACTTTTCATATAAATTGAACATAAGATATATCCAAAATGTTAACTTGTAAACTACTTAGCTGGTTTTAGGCTTTCCATTTAAAATCTAATTCAGTTTGAACTTTGAACAAGTTGTTCCATAGACTTGAATATTAAGAGATTTTGGTGTAAGGATTAAAAATTAGTCCGTAATTCCTCTTAATTATTCATTTATTTTATCTGAATATAACATTTACCATTAAATTAGAACCACTTGGCACAAATACGTCATAGATCAATATCATACTTTGTAGATTGTCGTAGAATAAAAATAGGAGCAAGGACACTGAATTCTTTCAGTTTTCTTGGTTCTTATTCCTTTGGTGTATCTTTGCACCTTTAGGGGCAATTTTTAGTTTAAAGTCTAATTCTTTAAAGGGTGCTAGCTCAATAGAAGAGCACCTGCTTTACCAACAGGAGGTTGGTGGTTCGATTCCATTGTGCTCTGATATTCATATATAGGGAATGACGAAGATCAGTTTTTGGTGACGGATGCTCTTTTGACCATGACCAATGAGCTTATGGTGACATTTTTTGACTCTTACCAAAATATGAAATGGTGACGGTCAACGAACTCCACCATATATACGCATCATTAGTGACGACCATTAAAGGTTCGTCACCATAAATCGTTGTTGTTGATATGAAATGGTGAGGGTCATTTTTTGTCATTATAGTCAATATTTGTGATGGACCTTGATGTCACCAATGAGTTTATGGTGACGGTCAATGAACTTCGCCATATATATATGCACCAATAGTGACGGCCATGAAAGGTCCATCACAAAAAATTGTCGTTGTTCATATGAAATGGTGATGGTCACTATCCGTCATTATAATCACTATTCGTGACGGACCTTGAATGTCACCACAACACATACTTTCGGCAATGCCACCTTTGGTGACGTTCAGTTTTTTGGTGATGGAGGTTGTTGTCCGTCACTATTGCTCATATGAAATGGTGACGGTCACTATCCGTCACTATAAATCATTATTTGTGACGGACTTTGAATGTCACCACAACATTATACTTTCGGCGACGCCACCTTTGGTGACGTTCATTTTTTTGGTGACGGAGGCTATTGTCCATCACCATTGATCATTTGAAATGGTGACGGTCAGTATTCGTCACTGTAAATCATTATTGGTGACAAACCTAGAATGTCACCACAAAACCTATACTTTTGGCGACGCCACCTTTGGTGACGTTCAATTTTTGGTGACGAAGGCTCTTTTGACCCTCACCAATGAGCTTATGATGACAATTTTCGCCCCTCACCAATGTGATTTTTTCTTGTAGTGGTTGAGTCAAAATTTTGGTGACCCATAAGTATGCGTAGGTGAGGGAGTAGCATGGCGATGAACCATTCTGTAAGTTGTCTGTCATCATACTTAACTTCTTCTTCTCTGATAGCTTTTTTTAGGCATTGATCCACTTCCCATAAGGACTCAGCCGCTCCTTGCTTGAAATCTTTTACATCCGCTACAACCTGAGAGTAGGATTTAGGTTTCTGAAACTACTGTTTCAGGGCGTCCTTAATATTTTGAATAGATGTGGCCCCATTTTGAGATATGTACCCCACATACCAGTTGAAATCTCTTTCTTCGAAGGCTAGGGATAGTTGTGCTTTCTTAATAGTATCGCTCACCACGCCCTGCACAGTCCATACTGAATCTGCCACAAACCTGAACCGATTCATGTCTTCATCAGGCGCGCCTTTAAAGTTGGGTAATTTCAAGTGCGTTGCCATCTCTCCCCTTTGATAGGTGTCCAATATCCACTTGTCAGTACCTGATCCCTTTCTGAAGATTCGCCCGGTCCCGGCAACGGAACCATTTGTTGGCTTGAGGGGTCTTGACCCAAGTTCAGTGTGCAAGGTTTACCAACAAACCCCTATACTACTGGCCCTTTCCGCAATGACCTACTTGCGCAGGTCAAAGTATCACCTGAATTAGTATGGGTGGGTGCTGGAACCAGGTTTCCGCACCCTGATAAAGGATAGGTAAGGCAAGCAGAGCTGCGTTTGGCCCTGAGATACTTGGATCACCTTGTTCTCCGTAGGGCCAAGCAGGTTGCTATTTGCATCCACGTGTGCTAGGTCTATAACTATATGCTTTTGTGACAGTAGCACAACATTGCATGAACAGAACAGAATAGGTCTAGATACATAAGATATGCTTACACAGATCTTTGCGGTGTAAATATAGAAACACACAATGCAGTAATTATCAATGATTCACACCAAGAAGAGCGTAAATACAGAAACACCAATGCAGTAATTGGAGGGTTGTTAGGTGACTGTCAAAGAATAGCTCTAAGTCATGTACTTGTGAAGGAAAACAACACTGGTAGAAGGGTAGGTGTATTGGGCCTAAGGACGTGCAGATTTTGAAGGACTAAAGTAGCAGTCAAGTGGGCTAGCCAACTAGCCCTAGTTCACTATATTGTGGAGTATTGTGTCATTGAGAAGAAGGGAAACCTCCATATCCCTAGACTTGTCATCTTGAAGCAGCAATATGGAAAAAGTGGGGAGACCAAAGAGTTGTTCACAATAGATTTGTCAACAACTAATCGAAAACTTTAAGTGTTTTAGACCTCAAGGGAAAAAAGAGGTACTTAGAGGGAAAAGTTTTTTTATCCGAGTTCAGGAACGTAAAGAAGTTTAGTTCATTGATAGAGGCAGATTGAGGAGTTGCATAATGGGAGGAAAGAGGATCTGCCAGATGTGTTCAATACATGTGAATTTAAAGGGCTATGTCTGTCCACAATAAAAAATTGGGTCAAGTGTTGTCTTGTTCAAGGTATGTTGGTTGTAAAAGGACTAACACCAAGCCCTAGTTGTATACCTTGTATCAGTGTGATTGTAAAGGGCCGGCATCCCTGGTACGGGAGCTCTAGCCTATTCTATTAGAGTTTGTAATTAAAAAAGAAAGGTTTTAAAAAGTCAATGGAGATAGATCTGAAGCAGACTATAAATGGTTAGTCAATGGACTGTTAATGGATGATTTTTGAACCTAGTTCAGTCATCTACAAATTGTTAGAAGGATGTTAAGATGAGTAGTTCAGATTTGTTCATATATTGGACAAAAAAAAATTGGTACACAAGAATAATGATTTTGAGTGGAGTCAAATCACTATTAGGTGGCATATTTGAAGAGCCTTAGACAAGGGTAGTGTTGTGGGCACTAGATCAATAAAAAAAATTACTGTGGTTGGGAAAATTGATGGAAATCCAAGTACAATTGGCAGGTTGTTAGGTGACTATCAAAGAAGAGCTCTAAGTCATGTAATTGTGAAGGAAAACAACACCGGTAGAAGGGTAGGTGTATTGGGCCTAAGGACGTGCAGAATTTGAAGGACTAAACTAGCAGTCAAGTGGGCTAGCCAACGAGTCCTAGCTCACTGTATTGTAGAGTATTGCGTCATTGAGAAGAAGGAAAACGTCCATATCCCTAGACTTGTCATCTTGGAGCAGCAGTATGGAAAAAGTGGGCAGACCAAAGAGTTTTTCACAATAGAGTAGTGAACAACTAATCGAAAACTTCAAGTGTTGTAGACCTTAAGGGAAAATAGAGGTACTTAGAGGGAATTTTTTTTTTATCCGAGTTCAGTAACATAAAGGAGTTTAGTTCATTGATAGAGGCAGATTGAGGAGTTGCATAATGGGAGGAAAAAGGATTTTCCAGATATGTTCAAGACATGTGGATTGAAAGGGCTATGTTTTTACACTATAAAAAATTAGGCCAAGTGTTGTCTTGTTCAAGGTATATTGGTTGTCAAAGGACTAACACCAAGCCCTAGTTGTATTCCTTGTATCAGTGTGATTGTAAAGGGGCATCATCCTTGGTACGAGAGCTCTAGCCTATTCTATTACAATTTGTAATTTAGTGAAGAAAGGTTTAAAAAAGTTAAAAATTTTCGTGTGCACTAATTTATTCCCTGATGTGTGTAGATTTCATTGTGAAAATTTGTTGTGTTGTGGCACTTGACTGTGTTTGCATCACATTTTCAATTTCATGTGCACTAATTGATTCCCTAATGTGTTGTGGCACTTGAGTGTGTTTGTATCAAAGATTCCAAGACAAAACCCAAATTTTCATGTGTCATGGAAATTAAACATATGCCTTGTTCACCTAAGAACTACATGTAACTCATATTAGACTACTCATGTCCAATATCGGTTGATCCCACTTAACAAGTTACCAAGACAAGGCTCATCACATACAACTGTGGTCATAAAACAAATAAGAAACATAGTTTACATCTTGACATGCCATAACAACTGACATGTCTTAAATACCTTGGAATTATGTGGCATGTGTTAGCATCCCCTAGATTCCCCAGTATGCCTTGTCACCCCCCCTTTGCAATGCCTAACACTCACTAGCACCCCCAACACACCCTCTTATTCATTCATTTCCATTATTTCTGACTCGACAATTTATGTTTGATGGGGTGCATTTCTAGAAAGATTTCTTTTAAGAGAATAAAATAATGATATCACCATTACTGAAATACGTAATTGAGAGATTCTACTTGAATGACATTAGGAAACTACACAATAAGGTGGTCAATAAGGTGTGTGAATGCTTAGAATACCCTCTCACTCTCTCCTTGGCATAACAACTATCACTCATTGCCACTACCTGACACACCCTCAAATTCATTCACTTCCATGTATTTCTACCTAGTGCTCCCTTGTGTTGTCCTAGTACTCCTTAAAACTCCTCAACACGCATTGGCACTCTCTACTTAGCACTTTTCGACATACCCTGCCACTTCATAACATGCATAACACTCCCTGACACACTTTGGCACTTGGCACATGTTAGCACTTGGAAAGTCTTAACATGTCTGACATGCATTCATGAGATGACTTGGTATGCTTTGGCATGGTTTAATATTAAAGCTATTTGAGATCAATTATTGGAAAGTAGATGAGAAGAAATAGAGGAATTTTTGGCACGTAGAATGCACTAACACTTAGCACTTGGCACATATTCACACCTAGTGTTGGTGTGCTTAGATTAATGCCCCCACGAAAAATGTAAATTGATGACTTATTAACCCTCTTATGTGTTCATCTCTTTGTAGTTCAACTTGTTTCTCCATTTGTTTCCTCGATTGTCCCTGACACACATTGTCACACCGTTGTGCATATTGGCATGCCTTAACACATGGAAAAATCATGGTGTAATGCAATGTCATGCAATGTTGATGAGACTATCCTCTTAGAGGCATAGGTTAAAAACAAAAAGGGGGTCACTTTCTTGCCAAATTAGGGTTTCTCCCAAACCCTAGTATAGTAAAGGTAAGGGGAGGCAATAATGAAATCTTGCTTGTCCACATGTAGTGCTTCTGTTGGTTGTGATACATACTAGGGGAAGATAAGTTTTGAATTCATGGGAGTCTCTTGGCACATCACCAAAGCAGCACCTTCAAAACCCTAATGTAGTCTTAAGGTCAACATATGAGGCAACACATAATGTGTGGGGGAAACATGTAAAGTGCAATGGGGACAACATTAGAGTTCAACAAAAAGGGGGAAACGAGAGTAATTAGTTAAGAGTCTCATCAAAGCCCTAATGGGTTGAGCGAGCAAAATACCATAATGCTAAATCTAGGCAATTAGCCTCATTATGATAGGTGGAAGCTTAGACCAAAAAAAAAATGAGTATCAAACTTTAAGAGAGGGCATTTTATCATACCTTTTTATGTCTATTAAAACAAGAAAAAAACACATAAATTTATTTTTGAGTCTTTTAATTTAAGTATTAGGGGTTTCCACAATGCATTATATTAGAAATTATAATGGAAAATCATGAGAAATTAGTAAGTTAAGAATACGTCTAATAGAAATGGTCATAGTTAAATGACTTACTTAACATACTTTAATTCCAAAATTAATTTCTAATACTATTTAATTATGTTTTTAAATTTTACCTATTAAATAATTTATATGCATCTTACTATCTTATTTATTTATATTGATTTTTTAATTTAATACTATATATAATTTAAAAAATAAAATTATTATTGACATTTAATTTTTATTTTAATTTTTAATTTTTAATTAATTTGGATTCCCACCTCTGAAAAATTTTGCCCTTCACCCTCGCTCTCGCATTACCTGAAGATTCAATTTGAATACTTCTGAGGTAGTCTACATATATTTGTTACATTTTGATGGATCTTGTGCATGTATGGCATGCCGAAGGTTTAAAGAAAACAACAATTGCATGACGAGGAAAAAATGGCTGACAGGTAAGGTTAAACTACAGTTGAAGCAAATGATTCTATTTTTAATTTTTGATAATTTTTTATTTCCACATGCAAAATAATTCACCATTCAGGAGCACGAGCAAGGGGAAAGAAGATAGTTGTAGAGCAAGAGCAGAAGCGAAAATGGCCCGAACGAAGCAGACTACCGGTAAATCCACGGACTGGAAGGCGCAAGGAAGTAGCTCGCAGCAAAGCCTGCTAAGAAATTTGCGCCGCCGACGGGTGGAGTGAAGAAGCCTCATAGATTCAGGCCGGTCACTATTGACCTGCGTGAGATCCGAAAGTATCAGAAGAGCACGGAACTTATTATAAGGAAGCTTCCCTTTCAGCGTCTCGTTAGGGAAATTTCCCAGGAGGACTTCAAAACAGATCTGAGGTTCCAATTCACTAACTTCATTAACTCAGGTCACGCTAACCATAACCATAGTTTGGAGATTTGGTATAGCTCTTTAACCACGGTGAAGTGAATGATAGCATTTAAACAAAACAGTAGATAGAACATTTCAAATCCCAAGTGATCTTATTTCGGAGGGATTTGCAGCAGAACATACCCCAAATGGTCAATCTATTACTCTCTGGAAGAAAAATGCTGGTTCTTGGCTATAAAATGGAGCCAAAATTGATGACTTATTTATGGAAAACATTGGCTTCTTAATGTTAAAAAAGGGGAAAGGTAGCTGTGAAAATCGTCCACGAGTGGAGAGTGGTAGACAAAGAGCGCAAAAAATTTTGGGGAAAAGGTTGGTTGATTTTTGTGACTTTTCATGTAAGATTTTCCAATATTTGTGTTCCTCAGAGAATTTCAAGAAAACAAAGTAAATCTGCATTTAAATCTACTGAAGTGAATGGATAAGTGTAAAGGACTATCAGTTTTTATACGAAATTTGTACATGAAGACTTATGATCCCGAACAATGCAGAAGAGAAATCGATTCGTGTCTTTTTCATGTAATTTAGAAAAATCCAATAGTAATCAGTTGAATGTTGGTTTGTTTGGCATTTTTGGAAGAGGCTTAGCGAGATCCAATGTTCCTTTTCGTAGATTGAAAAGAATGAGCTAGATAGTCGAGTAAATTATTAGATTAAGCGGTTAGGTGGGATAAATCGAAGTGATTTTTAGTAGTCTGGGATTATAAAAAGGTGCATTTAGGTGTCTGTGCCATGAAAGATACAATATGGTTGCATTGTGAAAAATTGAGTCAAATAAACAAGATACAACAAAGAGAAATGGTTAGTTTTGTGCCTCGTCAGGCTTGAAGAATTTTTATTTTTTGTTAGTTCTTTGTCTTTTTTTTCTAGATTAGTCGATTTCTTTAAGATAATAAATTAAAATAATTGCATTTTCCAGATTTTGTGGCACTGAATGGCTATATCCTTCATTTGGCACCAAAGCTGGCTAATATTTTTTAAAGAAATATTCTTATTTTTCCTTTCTTCTCATGCAAATACTTGTCCAAATATTCAAGCTATGCATAAACATAAAAACCTCTACTGCAGTGAAAGAAAATATCATAAGATATCCTTCAATGAGTCCTTCAATGGCAGGGGGATGAATTTCAGCCTGATGTCCTTTAATGAGTCCTGGAAATGGCAGGGGGATGAATTTCAGCTTGATGTTGATTTGCCTCTTGGTAAGTTTTCAGGGCAAACCTCTGCTTTACGGATTGGTATGTTGATTTGACTTGAAAGTGGGCAATCAACATTATTGATTTTGTATTCTTGAGAATCTGCATTTAGCTTTTAGTAGGTTTGTAGAAAAATCCAAGCCACGCTCAGTGTTGGTGTGAAGTCTGATTCTCATACCTATTTTTCCTCTTCCAACTTGATTTGAACTTCAACCAGGGGAAACTTTACCCATTTCCCAACCTCTTCGTATGTTTGTAGGAAAATCTTTGCTTATGCTTGTTGATGTCGATTTGCCTCTTGGTAAGTTTTCAGGGCAAACCTCTGCTTTACGGATTGGTATGTTGATTTGACTTGAAAGTGGGAAATCAACATTATTGATTTTGTATTATTGAGAATCTGCATTCAGCTTTTAGTAGGTTTGTAGCAAAATCCAAGCCACGCTCAGTGTTGGTGTGAAGTCTGATTCTCATACCTATTTTTCCTCTCCCAACTTGATTTGAACTTCAAGCAAGGGAAACTTTACCCATTTCCCAACCTCTTCGTATGTTTGTAGGAAAATCTTTGCTTATGCTTGTTGACGTTGTAAAACCCAAAATCTGGGCATTTTTTCCAATGCAATGTTCATTTGAGTTTCATTACTGACTGTACCATCTAAACATATCTACCATCATGATTGTCAATGTGATGTCGAAAATTTCAAAGAGTTTCACCTCTGTTATGACCTCTCTTATGATATAATATTCCACCCACCGACACCAAAATTACCTATTTTAGAGTCTATAAAAAATATATGTCTCCCAAAACACTACACCTTCTTTTGCCTCTTGAAAATTTAGCAGAAAATCTCTACCGTTTCAAAACCTGATCGCTTTTGTAAATCTCAGAAAATTGTTGCGACGATATGAATTCCAATCGAGAAGCCATCACTATTGAACTTAAGCACCTGCAATATGCTATCAACCCAAAATACCATTGCATTTTGGAATTTTGGTAGGTTTTCAGAAAGTTTGATATGCTTACTATAACATCAACTATAAAGATATTAGTCTTTTTTCTCCAAATTCTCAAACAGTTTCACCGCTGTTATGTTATAAGATTCCACCCACTGACACCAACATTACCTGTTTTAGAGCCTATCAAAATTATTTGTCGTCCAAAACACTACACCTTCTTTTGCCTCTTCAAAGGTTAGCATAAAATGTCTATTGTGCCAAAATCTGATCGAATTCTTTAATCTTAAAACATTTTTGCGATGATATGAATTCCAATCGTGAAGTCCTCATCATTGAAATCAAGCACTTCTAATATGCTATTAGCCAAAAATACTTAATTTCATTTTTGGAATTTTGGTAAGTTTATGATGTCAACTGTAAAGATATTAGACTTTTTTCTTCTCTATTATGTTGATGTGGATTTTAACCAGGGAAATCAAGATGACTAACTCTATATTTTGACCACAAGAAGTACGTGGAAAATAAAGCATTGAACCAATCTTAATCTCTTAGCATGTTCATAAACAACCTCCACAATGCTTGATCACTGATGTCAATTTGAAAATGTCTGAGATTCTATGGGTCTAATGTCATTGCTGGAAGGTATTAACCAAATATATTTCACAACTCTAAAGATATTAGACCATTTTCTCCTATATTATGTTTATGTGGATTTTAACTAGGGAAATCAACAATACTAACTCTATATTTTGACCACAAGAAGAATGTGGACAATAAAACATTGAACCAATCTTAATCTCTTGGCATATTCATAAAAATTCAGTTTGAAAATGTTTGACATTTTTTGGTTCTAATGTCATTGTTGTAAGGTATTATTAACCAAATATATTTAGCAACCTTTTTGGGGCTTTGTGCATTCTACATCTGTGGAAATGTCTATGCTTTCGTTGTTTGTTGGCGTGTCTTTAAGATCTTCATCGCATTCCGCCACTCATTTTGTCAATTCTAACTAGAAAAGCTTGTGCTACTGAACCATGTGTAATATATAACTAATCCAAAATTTTCTTTTTACTTATTCGGTTCTCTAGGAATTATTGTGGAGAAATCATTTTTCTACTGATTGTTGATATAAATTCATTTTCACCTTTGCTATATTGATGTGAATAGGGATTTTGAGACTACTGTAGCACTTCTTTTTTCTATTTCTTGAGCACCTAAAATACATTAGGGAGATAAAAAGAAAGAGTTTAGTTAACTAGCAATTTCTTTATCATAAGAGTGTATAAAAGGCTTCCTTAATATTAAGATTTTGAGGATAAATCTACAATATCAAATATCTATCAGCAACTCCTCATTTATGTAGATCTAAATGTTCTATTTTTTGCTTCTTATTCAACAAACTCACATATCGTATGGGATGATTTGACTGGAAGTAAAGAAGAGTCACCAAATTTTTTGAATCAACTCCTGCTAAAGACTGTATGGAGTCTAAAATTGTTCCAACTTCCATGGCCAAACAAGGTTTTGTTGATTAAAGTTTAGTAGCACCTCAGATTTTTCATCTTGTGATATTTAAATATTGGACCATTGCTAAGCTAAGGTTTTGGGCCTTACTTATAGCAACTTATTTCTTTTCAGGGTATCAAGAACCAACCTCTTCACCCCCTGCAGTGCAGAGAGATGTAGATAGTCCCCATTCAAAAAGATGCAGAATGTTGCATTTTCCCGATCCTACCATATGCAATGAAAGTAGTGAGCTTGTACTTGTAACAGTTGAGGTGGATTTATATGATGTTATTATATTTTTATGCACATGCAAGTTTGAAGGAAAAAAATAGGCCTGACAGAAAATATATATTCCTATTAAATAACTAGATAATATTGTTAATGATATGGCATGGATTTTCAATGCTAACAGAAACACAGGCCATCATGTGTAAACCATTTTTTTTTTAATTTCATTACAGTAAAAAAATAATTTACTTTTTGTACATGGCTATTGGCACTTGATTATTTCTTCCCACTACTACTTTATCAAAAGAGTCCTTGAACTGTTCTGCATATCTATTTACATGACCCTGTTATAACAGACATTCAATTTCTTCAATAGAAGGTTCATATGTTCTGAATCTATTCAAAAGTTGAAACAAAAAAAATACCTTGACATAGCACTACAAATTTTCCAAAAGAAGTCCAAAATTACAACATTGATTCTGCCCAGTGAATTTCTTGTTATAGAAATTTACATCAAAGGAAAAAAATATGTAATCACATATGTATTCTGTAGTAAGCTATAAATCTGTGGTTTATTAGAGAAAAGTGATATGAAAGGTCCTAGATCATATTTTCTCAGCAGTCCGTGATGTTCCCAGATATGCCCTGTACTAGGAGCCATATGCACACCCAATTTTGGTGAGGCATTAGTAGTGAAAGTGTTTCGGGGAATTAACACCCTAGAGGTTGGTTGGGATACAACCTCCACAGAGTAGGGGCGTACTACTTAACAGAGACTCACACAACCATGCACGTTCAGAAAAACTAAATAGAGCAGAATGAGAGATTTGCCCGTTGGTCCTACGTTTGAAGTAGATCCACGTGGAGTCCAAACTCCCTGCAACCGTCCTTCCTCCTTAACCTGAAATACAAGAAGAAACCAGCACAAAGGACAAGTTGTACAGCATATATCTACTCTATATGTTAGTGAGATTCATATAAAACATTAAATAAATCATAATGAATACTTGTATAACAAATATTCTCATACATAAAAGCATACACTAACACGTTTATTTCGGGAACAGCATGATACTTCTGTATTATAAATAGTACGTACAAAAGTAATCAAGTGGAGAGATCACCTGATCCTTCCAAGGCCTTCGCAGACCGTCGTCCGGATCCGTCCAGCCCTTGCCTCACTAAGACTCCTTCCAAACTGGTGCATAAGAGATAACATATAAAGGGATGTGTATCTCAAGGAAACAAGGGTTTCCTGTAATGAATTGGGAAAGTGCAGGAGGCACGGGGAATTAGACTTGGATAGGGAATACCAACAGAGTATAATATCAATAATTCTCTCTCCCTTAGGCCATACACATGAGGGCTTTTTATAGTCCCTCCAAGTAGTTTCAGCAGTTGGAAACAGTTGGCCACGAGCTGGGGTGGTTAAACTACCTGAGTAACCATCAACCCAGCGCGAAATTAGGGATTTTTTATATATTTTTTAATCATTCTAATGGCATACGCGGAAAAGTCTAGCTGGACTCGTGTATACACGTGGAAAAACACAGGCATAGTCGCGTATGGGGGATTTTACACTGTTTTTAAGTGAATTTGTCCAAGTCTGTAGGAATGGGTGCCCAAAAGCCATAAAGCAATCATGAATCATGTCAAGGTGAGAAATGATGCTATAACAGATGCCCCCTAATATATGAGGTCAGAAGGGGTACATGATGGCCGAAATGTATTATGCACATAGAAAGAACTTTGCAAGGACAAGAGAGGACTTCACCAGATTTCAGCCTGCCAAAAACCAATGAAAGAAACCAGAGAGTCAACGCATGCTGAGGCGGGCATACCCATGCTCAGTCAAAAATACATCATATATATAGAAAGTACTGAATAGATCCAACATGTATACAAGTATAACTGAACTGAGAGTACATAGTGAATCATCTGAGCAGGGCCCGGAAAGACAAGTCTGTATCAATGTCCAAGTATCACATATAGAAAGCTGATCAAAGATAATGCAACTGGATGTCTGATCAAGTAACTGAATCTCCAAGTACCGGATCATAAGTGGTGGATCAAACGGTACAATCACGCAACTCGGGGACCAACATATAAGATGCTGTTGTGCTGAACTGCAACATATAAGGGTGGACGACAACACTGGCAGAAACTGAAAGGACTGTCAACAGTGAACCGAGAAATGTTGATGCAACCCACCCACCGATAATGATAAAGAGTGTCAAGGTGCCCCAGTACAATCTGACAAGTGTGAATGAATGAGTTGAAGTCGAACACTTGAAATAATCTACCAATCAGGAGGCAATGATGAATCCCCACTGTCGATAGTGAAGAGTCTGCCACTGATGACTGCAAACCCTAAGGTACTGACAAAAAGACTCTAGACCTTATTCCCAGACCAATGAGTCGGAGTCGATGGGAAAATATCTTCTAGAAGGAAGGCATTAAGGCATCCCACATCAGTCCAGCGCGAGTGTAACCCGCAGGCCAAGATTTGGAAGGAATCGGACGAAGTAGAGTGATGGAACCAAAAACCGAAGTACGTTTCCGACGTACACAAGATCAAGCTAGCGCACGGAAGAAACCCTCTGAACCAACCAATAATGAAAGCTGACACAGAGGCGAGAAATCCACCGATAGGGTCAAATGGAAATCAAGGTACTGTACGAATCCCAAGTGTGATAATGTGTGCTGACGTCGAACACAGGGGAAACCACTCAGTCAAAGACCCATGATGATGATCAAATGCTGAGCACGAGGTCACCTATCAATAATGAAAATAGGCCCAAGGTGCGGCTCTAGGCTTTCTCTCAGAGCAATGTGTCGTAGTCGATAAGAGACAAACCCGCCGGCAAGAAGTCAATGGGGACCTTCTCAAACCAGCACGAGCAGAAGATCAAAACATCTGATGTGATAGAACATGATACCGACAAGACCGGGAAGGCCGACTGAATAATGAGTCAAGAGACACCGCAGAATGGCCGACTCAGGCTAAACTTCCCTTGAACAAAAGCACGACTCTGTGATGACCATGGCAGTAAAAAGTGACACTGTATAAGTCTGTCTTGCAGGAGGCAAAACAAACTCTCCATATGGTTGGAAGAGATAACCAACCGGGGGAGAACTGACAAGTGAAACATGGTAAAGGCTGAACCTAGGTCAAAACTAGAACCATCCCAAATGGAGGAAATATATATAAGTATATGTGCTTTGTTCAAGGGCGACAAACTGACTCTGTACTGCCATCAAAATAACGAAGATACATCCCGTTCCCGCTCTTTTTGTTATATTTGATTTTTTTTTCTTTTTCATATAATAAGCCTGAAAAAGAATAAAAGAATGCTATGGTACAATGGATAGAACGAGTATCAAGAAAGCAGATGCACTAGTTCCTGGGATTGGAACAATCCTATGCGCAATGCAAGGTGGCGAAAACTGGTCAGTGATACTCAGAGGAACGTTCCATCCATGGGTACAAAGGTGTCAAGTCGTGATAGCTAAGTGCATGCAATGGTTAACTTGTACAGAAGTCAAGGTCAAAAGTTGGCTTAAACATCGAGTCCAAATGAAGCCGGCTAAAGGCCAGGATAAACAAGTAGCCAATATGCAATGCAGTAATACAACTTAACGACACCAGGGAGCCTCTATGGTATAAGCCAGAAAAATGATAAGTGATGAAGGAGAAGAATGAAGCTTCAACACAGAAGACATGGCGGGACTAAAGAGGACTCCCGAGCCTACATAAAAAGCAACATGGGCAACAAGTGATAGCGAGGAACTAACTAGGAAGCCCATGTAAAGGAAGGCTCTACCATCAAGTCATGATTAAAAATCGGCGAGTGAAATGGGTGTAATACTCATGACCTGATGGGGTCGACCCTAAGGCAAGTGATCAGTATGGAGGCTAGTATGCAAGATGCAACGGAAGGTGATTCCCTAACCTATATGCCAGTGAAGATCATATACCTGCCGTGAAGAGTCGGAAATCATGGGTCAAAAACTGGGAAAAGTCTCAAAATCGTCAAAATGTACCTGAAAACATACCAAACTGGGCACTTCCAAGCAATCAAGTTATACAGCATAAGATAGATCGAAAAAATAAGCATAAAGAAATTTTTGGGAAAATTTTCAATTTTTAGCCATAAATACACAAATTACCTCTCATTTGGTTCATTATTGCATAGCTGATTTGGAAAAAGGGCTCTGGAGCTAACAACTTATTTCGTCAAATCAGGAACAACCGACCGTCGGAATTCAGCGAAACTTCAGGTAGGCTCCTTAATCATCCTGTTGATTCATTTTGTCCGTTTGAAAATTAAAATTAAGTGATTTTTTGCTCAGAAACCCTTGCTAAAAATTGCGTATCTGCGCATACGTGGGTTTAATGAAGGCAAGTCGCGTATACACGCGACTGTGCACAGGGAAAGTAGCGTATGCGCAGGTCCGATTTCAAAAAAGTGTTTCTAATGCAAATTTTAATGAAATTTCTCAGGATGACCATCTCATGGAGGGAACGTGAGCATAGCGCAGTAGACCAAGAGGTCATGCAGGACCGCGCAGCACAAAATGTCCTCCGAAACTATGGATTGTTCAAATTCTTTAAAATGCCCAATATGAAAAGTAATGTGCGATTGCTTGAAATGCTCGTAAATTACTGGGAACCAGATCAGGATTGCTTCATAATTGATCAGATGCCACTACGCATAGAAGTGGAGGATATATACTTCATCACTGGACTCTCCAGGAGGGGAGATCCAGTGGACTTGCACGGAAAGCCCCTGGGAGGGTTGACCGTGGAAAACTATGTCCAAATATATTGCGTAGATAATTCCAAGAAGGTTGGAACGCAGATTGCAATTAGAGATATCAGGGATTTGCACATAAAGATCCTCCTTTTCACCATCGGCAGAGTGGTAGGATCTGCCTCACTGCATCAGGCATCCAGGACGCAAATGAGCATAGCTGTAGAGTGCTTAGTTCATGTGTATGATTGGTGCACAGCCCTGCTACTGAATATGAAACAACAGCTGACCTCCATTCGCCAAACAAAAACAAAACACTTTGGCTATGGGACCATTTTGACAACATTCTTCTTCGAGAGAGTTCCAGCTTTGAGACCCAGAGTCATCTCGACTATCAGCAGCCCACGGGACCCAAGAATTTCCCGTTGGGCAGACATGATGTGGTGGGGAGAACAGATCATCGCAGTGGACGACTATCCCTATGCTGGGATGGATTTCCGAGGAGATCCAGATCTAGTACTTCCACCCGGCGCAGCATGGGGAGCAGTCGGTAAGTTTTTGCAAAAAAAAATTTTGACTTACATGATTTTTTTTTTTTTTGGATTTTTTCAATTATGTATGAAAAAATGAAAACAAACATGTTTTTTGGATTGGATTCATAATGACTGACAATTAAAAATGATCATGTTTCAGATGTTGGACCAGTTCGTCCTGAGGGCCTACCACGCCACAAGCGCCGCAGAGGTGAGGCGGAGACAGTGGATTCCGACAGGACTCTCCAGGCCGTTCAGAGAAAATTGGAGGGACTGACCCGCCAAATCCCTATGGCTGCCGTGGAGGACTTGCCGGAAGCCGTCCAGAGACGGGTTGTAGGAGTACCCCGTGACTGGGTTAGACTATTTCGCCGTGTGGCCACTGCAGTTATGTTCTATAGGAACACGACTTCTGGGCAGGGTCCTCAGGAGTAGACAGATTTTATATTAGATGACTGTATATTCTTTTTTGAGACTGAACATGATGGGGCATAAGCCCAAGTTTTGTACGAGATTATGGATCCAAATTTTGTAAAGTTTTTTGACACTCCGATGATATATATACAGCGATATTTGATGTGATGTGATAAATGTATCAAATGTATGATGTTTTTGATGATTAGAACTTATTGTATTGAATGATTAATATGCCAATCTAAAGCTTGGTTAGCTAATGAGTCAGCAAACCAATTGTCAGCTCGAGGAATATGAATGAATGTTAAAAATTGAAATGACCTTTGTAACAAACGTACCCTCAAGAACAATCGTAATAAAAAAGGATCTCGTACCCGATAAGTGTTGTTCAACTGTGACACCACCAGCTGGGAGTCCAAGAAAACTACCAACGAATCAACACCCAAAGATATTGCCTCCGAGAGTAGATGAATAACTGCAGTGTATTCTGCTATATTATTGGAAGCAGGACCAATGCAGACCCCTCTTGATACCAACAACTGACCGGATGGATAATGAAGCACCCAAGCCGCGGAAGCTAAGTTCCGGGTGTGTCTACTAGCACCATCGGCGAAACCAAAATGACTCATGACATTCAACACAACCTGCCAAAGCAGATCAAAAACATCACCAACTCATCAAAAATCGAAAATCAATCAGAAATGTACAAAGCAAAAAACTACTATATACAAAAGCAAGATGCCAGGCCAAAGCCTAGGCATAATACTTCTTCAAATAGAGCCCATTTCGGGGCTCCGGCAACTCGTTCCCTTCGAAATCAACCAAGGTATAAGCTCCTTTCTTAAGGACTTTCTTAACGATATAGGGGCCATACCACATCGATTTAAACTTTCCTGCCCCCAAGGCATCTTTTTCTTGGGCATAGACCAAAACAAGGTCACCTTCTGAAAAGACCCTAGGCTTAACCGCCTTATCGTACTGCACTTTGACCTGGCTATGCGCTCAACCCACGTGGCGCATCTCGACGCCGTCATCAAGATGTTCCAGATGAAGAAGCCGGCCTCGCTGTACTCAGAAGTGTCAGAAGAAGCTCAATGTTTGGTTTCTAAGGGAAGAAATCTCGCATTCAATGTGGAATACCGGATTCCACCCCGTGACTAACCGAAATCCAGAGTAAAGCCGGGCCAAAAGCTTGATCGACGTCCCGTATGCCCGTAGTGTGCAGATATAGCATAATGTGCCACGGATCTGTTTATCAATTGTCCGTTGAAGAATTGTTCAAGGATTTATTCGACGGCTCACCGCATTGGCTTGAGGATAATATGGAGATGAATGCTCCTGCCGGAAACCCAATTTGAGAGCCAACTCAGCCATCATACTATTCTGAAAATGACTGCCATGGTCAATGAAAATCTCTCTAGGAATACCGAAACGAGCGATAACTTGATTGAAAAGGAACAAAGCTGCAGTCTCACCATCATTCCCAAAAGTAGGCATAGCCTCGAACCACTTCGTAAAGTAGTCTACTGCTACGATAATGTACTTGTGACCTTTTGCTGAAGGCGGGTTACAAGTAGTATAATCAATACCCCACTTTGTAAAGGGTCCGACAGTAACAACTGGAAAAAGAGGAGCTGGATGAGCGCACATTTTTCGAGTATAAACCTGACACGGATGACACCTTTTGACCGATTCAATACAATATTTGAAAATCGAGGGCCGAAGTAGCCAAGACGTTAAAATCTTTTGGGTCAGAGTAAGCCCCCGATAAATGACCCCCACAAGATCCACCGTGAGAATCATTGAGCACAACTCGCCTCTTCGAAAGTTGCTACCGTCTTAGGATCGAGTAAACCCCTCGACGGTGATAAAGCATCACCAATAATCGTATACCTGCCATGACGCAACTTACGACGCTCATCTTTCGAAAAAGAAGAGGGAAACTTCGCAGTCTGGAGATACACAATGATATCCCCATACCAAGGATCTTGTGGAGAGATTAGAAACAAGTGTTCGTCCGGAAAGGACTCATCATAGATCATCTCCTCTCCACAAGGCAACTCGGAGATCAATTCCACAAAGACTAATGACTTCTTGGATTTGGCAGACATGAACTCGAGATCAAATTCTTGTAGAATCACAATCCATCTATTATATTTGCCCCCAATCACTCGCCTGCTGAGGACAAACTGAAATGGATTGGCAGCTGCCAAGACATAAGTTTTGCGAAGAATAATGTAATGCCGGAGTCGCTGCACAGCATGAACTGCTGATAAGACTAAATTTTCTGTCGGGGTGTACCGCAGTTCAGGTCCTACCAGTCCTCGACTAAGGTAGTAAATAACATGCTCAGCAAGAGCATCATCCTCCTAAACGAGAACCATACCAATGGTAGATTCTGCTGTAGCCAGATACAAAAGAAAATCTCTGTTATAATCGGGTGGACTCAGCAAAGGAGCAGAGGTCAATGCCTTTTTCAAGGCATCAAATGAGCTTGAGCATAGTCGTCCCAAAGAAAAGGGACTCCTTTCTTCAACAGTCTCATATATCCCTTTTAAAAAGCCCTTCAGCTCGTTAAATAAACCTTGAAAATGGGCTTCCCTTAAGAACTGAAGGCGGCAGTTGGCGTGACGGGAGGCAACCGAAGTATTGCCTCAACCTTGAAGGGATCTACCCATATCCCTTCACTAGACACGATAAATCCCAACAGCCGACCGGATGTTACCGCGAAAACGCACTTGTTCGGATTCAAACGAATTTTATAAAAACGACATCTCTCAAATATTTGCCGGAGGTGTCCTGGATGATCCATCCTCTTTCGAGAATGAGCAACTAGATCATCTAAGTATGCCTCGATAATCTTCTTGATGTCGTGGAAGGCATAAGACATGGCCCGCTGAAAGGTAGCTCCGGCATTTTTAAGACCAAAAGGCATTTTCTTATATGCAAACGTACCCCAGGGACAAATAAATGCGGTCTTATGTTGATCTTCTGGACGGATAGTAATTTGATTATAACCAGAGAAACCGTCCATGAAGGAGAAAATCTCGTTACCGGCACACTCGTCAATAATCTGATCAATGAAGGGTGTGGGGTAATTATATTTAGGACACGCCTTATTCAGGTCTCTGAAATCGATGCACACTCGAATTGTTCCTTGCTTTTTATCAACAGGAACGGGGTTTGAAACCCATTCAGTCAGAGGAACTGGGAAAATGAATCCCGCCTTAAGCAGCTTTTCAGCTTCAGCTTTGATAGCTGCTGCCTTCCTAGGATTAACCGGACGAAGTTTTTGCCTGACCGGCTTAGCGTTTTCATACGTCTTGATCTCATGCTGGACGATAGATGGGTCTATGCCAAGCATTTCCTCATAAGACCAAGCAAAAACATCCCTATACTCTTTGAAGAGCTCGGTATAGATTTGAACCTCTTCATGGGAACATTCAGCTCCAATGAAAACGTTCTCGAAAATATTGGGATTCCTGGAGATGTTCACCGGGATAGTAGGAGAGATCACAACCATGTTCCCTTCAGCATAAACCTGTGCTGGTGCTAAGGGGCTCAAGACTGGGTGAACAGGTCCAGGAGACTGAGGACTTGGAAAACTTGTTTCGACTTCGCTCAAGTCAGGTAGGAAGTAAGACCGATGATGCAAGTCATCCCACGGTCTATCTATACCCGTCATCGCTTCCAGGATGGCCTCTTCAGATGGAAGAGTGGTATCTAGACAATCCTGGGCAGAAGAAGAAGTAAGCGTCCAAGCCGGAGCCACATCACCATCCAACTCTTCCGGCGAAAGAGGAGCTGGATCAGACTCTGCAGTGTCAACAATAGACTAATATGCAATCTCAGCTGCAGAAATCGGAAATGCCATACCACCCACTTGACCTTCCGCCAATGTGGCAGTAGGGGAAGGTAAGGTCCAAGGGTCCAAAAAATAATGAGTTCGAAAGAACTCTCTTCGAAGGGGAGCCTTGGAGGATGAAATAGCATTAATAGACACCTTAGGAGGAGGAAGATCGAAAGAACCCATCAGGGAAGAATACATTCCAACTCCTAGATTCTCGACAGGCGCCTTAGTATTATCCAACTTAGGCACAGATGAGTCAGAAGGCGCATCCAAGTCTACAGGAGGACAGTCCAGTTGATCCACCGTGACTATCCTCCCTTCGTGGGGGAAACATACAATTTGAAATAGTGAGGATGCAATGGCATCCATCTCATAAATCCAGTTCCTCCCCAACAGAAGGTTGTAGTCCAAGGCTGCATCTACTACCTCAACCTCTATGTTAACGGTTTTTCCCCCAACACAGATGGGCAAAGCCGGGACAATACCATGGGGTCTGTGAGAATGACCATCGAATGCAGTAAGAACAGTGCTAGATGGAACAGCTTTGGGAGGTCCAAGTGTCTTCCAGCTTGCGAGAGACATCACGCAAGTAGAAGCACCCTCATCAACAACCGTGCGAAAGATATTAGTCTTCCAATACGATGATTTAATATGGAAGGCCATATGATGAGGAAGTCTCTTCTTAAAATTATTCATATCAAAAGTAATCAGAAGAGAATTTTTCGGATCAATAGCCCCAATGGCAGTGAGCAAAGCACTACGCTGAGCCGGACAAGACTGGAGTACCTCTAAAGCTGACATAGCACAAGGACTCTGCGCTAGATCTTCTACAATCGAGTAGTTCTGGGCAGCCCTCATGTTCGGATTAATCGTTGACCGCTTAGAAGATGCTTTTGGCATCCGAGGCATAGACTCAACAGTTGGCTTCGTGATGTGAAGCAGCTCAGTGGCATCAGGAACTTCCTTAGCTTTCAAAGATTGCTCTCCACCATAATCACGGGATCTCGTAGCGACATCCACGTGAGCACTCATCATAAAGATATTCGATGGAATTTCCGCTTCCTGAGTACCTCCAGAGGAAGCCCCAGGATTTTGGTTCGCGCCAACAATTAATTGCTGCCCTTGGGGAAAAGGGTTTGTTAGCACGGCCTGGGAACTAGAAGAACCCTGCTGAGATAACAGGCGCTGAGCATCCTGAATTTTCGGGCAAAGGTGCGTGAGATGGTCTCCAGCACAAAGCTTGCACGGAAACTTCACTTTCTTTTTCTCCTTTTGACCCTCACCAACACGCTCGTTGGTTTTATTTGCATTGCCCTTCCCGTTCTTGCCCTTCTTCTTGTTATTTCGTCCCTTTTTCTTCCCATCGGATTGTTGATTTCCTTTGGGATCATAAGCTTGGACAACATTTATGGACAAAGACTGGGAAGGTGATGAATCAGCAGACACAGCCTGACCAAAAGGAGCAGATTGTAAAGACAACTGCTGCAGTTGAGAAAGCAGGCTGGCTGCATTACTATTGACCGATCCGACAAGCCCGTCACCATGCGGACCAGGTTTGGGTTTCGATAAATCCAATTTGGAGCGAGGAGCATTGGGAAAATACTTATAAAGTACCCCAGACTGAGAATAGATCAACTCTAACTGCTGGGCCCTAAAGATGGCCTGCTCCTCAGAAAATACCCCAGATAGGGATACATCCTTTGAAATGTCTGACTGCAGAGATTTCAAAAACCACTCGAGAAGGAACTCACCTGGAATATGGGCTTTGATAAGCCTCTTCCTTCTCCTCCATTCCTGAATGTGATCAGAAATGTGAGTTTCCTCATCCTGCTTAAAATTAGCCAGGAGTTCGATCCTAGCCTCATATCTGACAGGAAACTGAAAATGGTTAAGAAATGTGACAGCCAGTTCTCCAAATGTGGCGAAACTGCCCCCAGTGAGCTCTATATACCATTTAGCAGCATTCCCAGTTAGGGTGCATTGGAATAATCTCAATCTAATCGAGTCATCGATCAGAGAGTTCGAAGAGCACCATAAGTGGAAAGTGGTGATGTGGTCTGCCGGATCTTCACCATTCTTACCTTCAAACTTAGGAATGTCTGAAGGAAGTTTGGTTGGAACCGGAGGCCACCCCGGACTGTAACGAATCGGGTCATTAGTTAACTTCGACAAGTCTGGCAATTTTAACGTTGCCAGAAATGGTAATCGGGGCGGAGCTTGAGAATTCCATCCTTGATGGGATGGATTTCCAACATTCTGAAAAGAATAGCCTGGATTTGATGAGGCACCAGGCTACCAGAAAGGACTCGTAGAAAACGGAGAAGAACCTCATCCCCACGCCGAGTTACCAAAACCCAGACTAGTTCCCCCCGCTGAAGTATTGACTGAAGAGGAAAGCCCCTGGTAGGGGTTCCATGCATTAGACAGAGGAGAAAAATACTGATAAGCACTCGATGAAGGGAAAGAAGCATTCCCTATTGTTTCGTTTTCCACGATTCTCGTCTCAAATGTTGTAAACACAAAAAGGATTCCATCTCGTAAAAGTAGTCGAACTTTGCCCCCGCACCAAGGGTCAAACTTCCGGGTCTGGGACGTAAAAGGAAACGACCCTAAAGAAGGATTGGGACTAGGAATATGCCCAGTCCCAAAGGGGAAACCCTGAAAAGAAGCTGATCCTCTAGCCATGTTGGACATGGGCGTAGATCCAGCTGCACCGGCGGTAAAGGAAAAAGAGGGATTTCCAGCAATGGACATCCCTGAAACAAAGGGACCAGATTGAGAAGTATATGCTTGGGTGAACCCAGAGCCAAACATAGCAGTGCTAGAAGCACTCGAAGATAGAGCAAGAGTGCCCCCTGCCTCGACAGAAGCAGGGGTCTGAATGCCCGCAGCACTCACGGTAGAAGCCGCGTTCCCAGTCGTGGCCATCGAAAGATAAGAATGATATGGAAGATCCGGCGGTCTCTCAGACTCCGGTCCGATGTACTAAAGAACAAACGGATGATCAGGAGGAAGAGGAGATGGACCTGTAGCAGGAGGCTCAGGTACGTCTTCGACTTGAAAATCTTCTTCCTGAGGAAAAAGAACTCGCGAGGTGAGCGGAACGCTCCACTTGGAACCGACACCGGAATCAGCAACGAAACCTTCAGACCTTGGTGGAGGATCTCTCTCCACAGCGTCAGACTCAACAGGGTGGTAACCACCTGCTAAATCGCTCCTACACCTTCTCGAAGAAGGCTCTGCACTCTCGGGAGATAACCCCCGGATTCTCCTCGAACGTCGAGGCGCTTGATCAGCCACTTTTATAGATTTATTATATTAGACTCAAAAAAGTGAAAA
This sequence comes from Pinus albicaulis, assembly GCA_034641835.2. Classification (NCBI taxonomy): domain Eukaryota; kingdom Viridiplantae; phylum Streptophyta; class Pinopsida; order Pinales; family Pinaceae; genus Pinus; species Pinus albicaulis. Next base: position 1,076,325,261 of record CM076583.1, read on the forward strand.
GCTAGGCAAGCTAGGAGCAAAGAGCACTCACTAAAATAAAAATCCCAGAGAAACAGCAAGCAAACAGCCTCCAAGTATTTCCGCTCCGGGTGATGAGGACCGGACACCAAAATACAGGAAAGCGAAGTATAGGGCCTTCCGAAAGCAGTCTGGGATGATTAGGGCCCAGAACAACTAGCGAAGGTATCAGAAACAGTTACGCCGACCTCCTAACGACAGCCTTTGCCGGTTCAAGCACCCAAGCTTCGCAAGGGCACCCCCCAGAAGTACTGCTGAAAGTGATGCGACGTCTGCCTCAGGTACCACGGGTATTCCCCCCCGCAGTCACCTGTGTGGAACCTAGGAACGGAAACTATGGACACCAATCCGTATCAGAAGCTGGGCAGAATGGTCTTGAGGTCAGATTCAGCTAATCAGAGGGGGGATATCCCTCTTCTCAACCTTCACTTCCCCTCGCGCTTGACTCTCGGATGAGAGCTTTCCCAGTCCACCTCACGGAGTTGGATTTCGCTCAATTAATCAACTTCTATGTTTGTTTGAGCGGCCTTGGAGAGTTAACTCTCCACTCACCTATTCCAATGCCCTACAACCTAGCTAGTTGGTGATTGACACTTAGTAAAACTTGCTAGTTGATTTTAGATTAAATCGCTTATTTTAAGGGCTGTTGTATTAAGTCACAAGGATATGGAGATGAAACCAATGGTGTTTTGACGCAAAGAAATTAATAAAAACCTGACTGCATGCACATGCAGTTCTTTGTCTTTCGATGAAAAGTAATCTCTATACAGGTTCTACGAGACTAAAAAATTGTATTTTTCTTTTCGAATTGCAAACTCACACTCACAAAAACTAAGAAGCTAACTAAATGATTCAATGCACCTAATGCAAATCACTACAAGCATGTAAATTCTAAGATGCAAAAGTCTCTTGAAACAAGGTGAAATTTCCCAAAAAGCTCCTTCAGTTTTAACTCATCTTTTGTTGTCCAGAAAGCCAATTCTTGAAAACAAGAACTCTTAATATAAGACACCAAAAACACTTAACAAAAAGAAGAAGAAATCAAATGACAACTCCTCCTCAAAATCAAGCCAAAAACTAGAAGCAAGAAACTTCACAAAAGCTCCAAAAGATATGGCCAAACGAAAATGAAAATGCAACAACAAAAACAAAAACAAGACCAAATGTTTTTTGAGTTTTTGAAATGCAAAAAACAAAAAGCAAAACAAATGTTTTTTGGGCTTTTTAGTTTTATAAAACAAGAGCTCAAAAAGACCAAGCACAACTATCACAATTCAAGCCAAAACGAGACCGAATTTCAAGCACAAACTTCAACTATGCTCCCAAACCTTATAAAGCTAATGATAGCAAGATCAATAAGAGCAACGGAAGACCAAAAACTCAGCCAATCAGCCTAGACAAATAGTGCAAACTCGCTGCAACAAAAGACTCCAAAGAAGCAAGAAAAGTTCTTCGAAAATTGCAACAAAACCCTAGCCTATGGAACTCAAGAAAACCAATCGAAAACGAAGCAAAAATCGCAATGAAAAGCACAACACAAAGATAGGAGTGAGTCAGTGAGCAGAAGCTCTCTGTTCTGATAAAGCAGAACAGCCAAGAATGCTCAGAAAGCGATCTTGGAACTCAATCCAGGAGTGCCAGCACCAACAAGAACACTTTGCCAAAAAGATTAGTTTTCGAACAAACGAAAGAGAAACAAGACTTGAAACCACTTCCTTCACACTTCAGTAAATATAGAGACACTGTAGACACAGGCCTCCACAGCCAGAAAGGACCAAAAAGCCAATAAACCCAAAAATTCAAAATCTGCCTAGGTATACGCGACCTTGCAGTTATGCAACCAGCGTGTATACGCGTCTGTGTTAAGGGAAACTCGCGTATACGCGGATCCCTTTAGACAAAATCGCGTGTATACGCGACTGTGTGCAGAAAAAAGAGCGTATACAAAGAAAGATAATGAAAAACAAAAAGGACAAGCCTGGGAAAGACACCAAGACTTCAGACTGACTGCAAGAAAATAAACTGGACTGTAAAAGACAGATAAAACTGTTGGCAACCTACCAAACAGCTGAAACAACCCAACAGGAGAATCAAAATAATGTGATCCCCAGTGGAGTCGCCAGTTCTGTTTCGGGGAATTAACACCCTAGATGTTGGTTGGGATACAACCTCCACAGAGCAGGGGCGCACTACTTAACAGAGACTCACACAATCATGCACGTTCAGAAAAACTAAATAGAGCAGAATGAGAGATTTACCCGTTGGTCCTACGTTTGAAGTAGATCCACGTGGAGTCCAAACTCCCTGCAACCGTCCTTCCTCCTTAACCTGAAATACAAGAAGAAACCAGCACAAAGGACAAGTTGTACAGCATATATCTACTCTATATGTTAGTGAGATTCATATAAAACATTAAATAAATCATAATGAATGCTTGTATAACAAATATTCTCATACATAAAAGCATACACTAACACATTTATTTCGGGAACAACATGATACTTCTGTATTATAAATAGCACGTACAAAAGTAATCAAGTGGAGAGATCACCTGATCCTTCCAAGGCCTTCGCAGACCGTCGTCCGGATCCGTCCAGCCCTTGCCTCGCTAAGACTCCTTCCAAATCAGTGCATACGAGATAACATATAAAGGGATGTGTATCTCAAGGAAACAAGGGTTTCCTGAAATGAACTGGGAAAGTGCAGGAGGCACGGGGAATCAGACTTGGATAGGGAACCAACAGAGTATAATAATAATAATTATCTCTCTCCCTTAGGCCATACATATGAGGTCTTTTTATAGTCCCTCCAAGTAGTTTAAGCAGTTGGAAACAGTTGGCCACGGGCTGGGGTGGTTGAACTACCTGAGTAACCATCAACCCAGCGCGAAATTAGGGATTTTTTATATATTTTTTAATCATTTTAATGGCATACGTGGAAAAGTCTAGCTGGACTCGCGTATACACGCGGAAAAACACGGGCATAGTCGCGCATGGGGGATTTTACACTGTTTTTAAGTGAATTTGTCCAAGTCTGTAGGAATGGGTGCCCAAAAGCCATAAAGCAATCATGAATCATGTCAAGGTGAGAAATGATGCTATAACAGCAAGTCCTCTCTCTGAATACATGAAAGAAAGAAACTTCATTTATGGAGTTTATAAATTTTTTGATTTCATCAACTATGATCCTCAAATGAAAGTTCGTCATAGTAGAAATACTTTTTATCCAATCAATTAGAACTTTACTTGGAATTTCTGTGTTCTTTTATCTTTTTTCTGCAGCTAATATCAAACTAGTTTCAAAGCAATTAGTTTTGTCCTATTGTTTGTACTTCTGTCCAGCCGTGCTTTATACTCCAGTCTCTATACTCAGAGCTTGCTGCAATATCCATCCTCCCTTGGATCAGGAGTTGGATTCATGTCTCAGATGGATCTGCCACCGATCCTCAGGCAGAACCGCAATTCCAAAAATTGGAACTTTGGTTCTGCCAAATTTTATGGTTCTTAGAAAAATGGGACCGTAACAGTTTCCTGCATGGTTCCATTGCTCCAGTCTGTGGTTTTGGCATGGATCCCACACAATTACACCATAGATCGCAACTGCATCTGTGAGAGATATGGATGCTTCCGTGGACTTGGTTTTTTTTATTTTTTTTTGGTGGACTTGACTTGGGTTTTCTAACTGTTATGTGAGGAATTATGCTTCCCGAACACTCCCAAGGTGCTTCCTTGATGCTCCCTATATGCTTCCTAGATGCTCCCTAATGGTAATTTTAAATTCATTTTCATCTGTTTACTTAAATTTTTAACATTATCATGAAATGACTCAGAATATTTGAGAGTGGTTCCAACCTCATTAGGCTTCATGTGGAGAAAATAAAATTTCATATCTCATTCAAAATTCAGCAGACTTAACAGTTTTCAGGATTTCAGGATAAATGGGATTGTGACATTTCATTAGATTATATAATGTATGAGGGTATGTGATTGGCATTTAATTAATAACACCAAACCCTATATGTACCCCAGTGTTGGTGGCGTTGATTTTTGAACTTATTTTTCACGGCCTTAGCAAAAATGTACCCTTCACTGAAGTCAAAATCATTGATCAGGCATGCTAAGCTTTCTCTACCATATTATGAGGCTTGTATTAGGACATTTGTTCAAAATTGGTAAATGTTGACTAATACCCCTAGAGATCAAATTAGAGGTAAAGGCTAGACAAGAGGAGAGAAATATATATTCTAGGTGTTTGATGCTTGAATAATTAATCTTTGATGTACAATGGATGCCATATCTATCTTCATTTATGTACAAACACACATGTTTTCATATCTTCTATAACTAATTTGGTATTTTGGGTTTTTTTTTAAAATATAAATGCATATATATATATATATATATATATATATATATATATATATATATATAAACACTTTCAAGACGCTTCGCTTCCCAATTTTTTGGAAAATGAGGCTTTCGATGCTTCACTTCCAAAAAATCCCTGCTTCGTGCAACATTGTTTAGAGATATATAAAATTTCTCCAGCTCCCCCATGGAAGGAAAACCTTGAGCAACACCATCAAGGTATTCCCTCCTCCTATTCAATCAATGACTTCTTTTAGAACTCTGGAAGGTTTTGTATCCTGAAACTGTTCGAAGCTCTTGAGGATAGATCAAATGTAAAATTATGGGTCACAAAACAATATTGGTCATCTTTGTAAGTACAAAACTGACAGTTAAAAATGCCATTCAACTAATTTCAATGTCTATCATATATGTGGTGAAATTCAAGAAGATAAACCATACATTTATTCATGAATTGCTTTTAACAATCACTTATTAGTCATTTGTGGTTTTGAATATTAGGATGGTGGGAATTCATTTATTTGCAGATCTGGAGACATACAGATTTCTAATAACACTTCACCATGGTTGGAAACCAATGGTATGAGACTCAAGCGCTTTTTGTTCTATTTTTGAGTCTTTTGTCTTTACCAAAGGAATAACACTGTTTTGGTTTATAGAAGGTGCATATAGTTCTCCAAGTGAAAACATAGGACAAGTATCAGAAACCTGGATGGAAAAATGTTTTAATGAAGGGGAACTACAATGTATGTCAAAATAAATGTAAGTTTGAAAGTACCAAGATATTTTATTTTGTGGTAGGTAGGAAACAACATTTATACAATTCTTATGATTGCTTTTTTCTTTCTTTAAATATTTTTGGGTAAATAATAAATTCGAATTTAAATCTTAGAATTATATCTGTAGGAACAAAGAAGTTCCCTTCGATGATCAAATTGACATATCAAGTAAGATATGACATAATCCCAACTAATGAGAGTTTCCCATAAAAAGGCATTGTTTGGTGATTAGTTTAGTAAGTAGTTCAGAGGCTTTTACAAAAGTTCGGATCAATATAGTGTAAGGTTTGGTCTCAGAAAGTTCACTTAAGGTGGTTTAAACTATAACTAATTATTCTAATTTTCAACCCTTCTTGTCTTTCTCAAAATAAAATTATAGTTTTATTATACATAACAAAATTACATTCAATAGATGCGAAACCGTTTTCCAAAATGTCCCCTTACAGGGTGAGTAGATAAAAATGGGTCATATAAGTATCCTGCTCCAACAACTACATTGAAGAAGGTTCCATATAAGGATCAGATATTGAAAAGAAATCAAAAACATATCAGAGGTCATGTAACAAGTATCCAGGTAGTCTAAATACTATTTCAGCACCTAACACAGTCTTTTAGATATATCAAGAATTTTTGGTAAGTGTTGAAAAATCCCAAAGATTATATGAAAGGATTATGAAAATATTCAGTGGATTGGCCCTCCACCTTCACCTGAATGGTCCAAACTCCTACATATGAAGTTATTCTGAATGCAAACCAACTTTTTTGTTTCACCTCAATGGTCACCTACATCCGAATGCAAACCAAATGTTCTGTTTCACCTGAATGGTCACCTTCATCCAAATGCGAACCAACTTTCACCTGAATGGTCCAAAAATGTGCATACGAATGCAAACCATCTTTTCTGTTTCACCTAAATGGTTAGTTGCATCCAAATTCAAACTAGCTTTCACCTGAATGGTCCAAACACCTGCATCAAAATGCAAACCAGCTTTTGAAAGCCCATCGGCATCAACGTTCCTCTTTCTGTACACATGACGATAAGAAATTGAACTAAAATCTGTACAAGCAAGTTGTAAATTTTGACTTTCATTTTAATGAGTAGGCTGTGTAAATTTCTCCCACTTTGCATTGCTCTCTTCTGGTTGATTGTTCACAATTCCTGAACATTAAGTTTTTTTTCTGTAAAATTTAAAAATGTGGTTTCAAATTTCTTTTTTCTTTGTTCCACTATTTTTCTTAAGCCACATGTTACATATCAGAAGTGCTCCCTAAATTGTTACGCTTCCTAGCATTGCTTTTGGATGATTGTGCTGAATTATAAAATTTTATCTTGAAGTATTTCCACTCTCCAGAACAGCTATAAGTGTTGTATTTGGTAGATCAGTGTTTCTTATAATAGGTACAATGAAGGATATTTCATCAGATTTCTTTAATAAATACTTTATTTTTAAATTATGCAGAGTTTTTCTCATTGCAACCTTCAAAATCAAATCTTGAGATCAAACATGAACCTATACCAAAAACTATCTCAACAGGTATTCTTTAATGTTTAATATTTTTTAGTTAAAGCTATTTTAATGTTGCAGTAATATTTTATTTTTCAATTTTTGTGTGCTTCAGCCAAGGAAACAAGTTACCATTCTGCAACCAAGCTAGTAATAAACTAAAGCCTCATAATAGGTTTCATATATATTTCATTTTTACGTCTGTTTCAGCTAGGAAAACACGTTTCCATTCTGCAACTAAGCTAGTGACTCCAGTTGCATACCATTTCACTCTTATTAAGCCATGTGGTGTACACGGGGATGTGACACTGAATGAAATCAATCAATGCATTCTGATGCTGCATTCGAGGCTTGTAGATCGACATAATGACACTACATCGTAGTCTGTATCTTCACTAGCATTCTCGGGAAAATCTGTAGTTTCTCTTACAAAGAGTTTTATTTTTATTTTTTTCCATATACGTTATTTTCTGACAGTCTTCTGACGCTTTATATCAACTCCGCAGGAAGTCAAAATAGTGAAGGAAAGTGACACACATCGAAAGTGCATCGGAAAATTTCATACGTTGAAAGAGCGAAATTATTTTGAAAACCTGATAAACGTCAGAAGACTGACAATTATGAATCATTGGAAGACCAACAGTTATGGATTGTTATGGAACATCGAAAGACCGATAGTTATGGAGCGTAGGAATATCGACGGTTTAACTGACATCGGAATAGTGACGATTTTGATAACATCGATAGGCTGACGGTTTTGCTAACGTCGGAATAGCGACGCCTTTGATGACGTAGGAATAGCGATGCTTTGGAAAATGTCAAAACAGCGACAGACATCTGGAAACATCAGAAAATGTGTTTCTCTTCTGAAACTTTATTGAAGTGTTGGAATTGCAACGTAATGGTTAACCACGTTTTTCCCTGCCTCAAAGTGCCACTCTTGGGACGTCTATGTGTCAGAATAGCGACTATTTGTCCGTCAGAAATTGGGCCAAATGTGCTAGTGTGTTATGTTGGGATTCAAACTTTTAGTTGTGCTTTCCAATTATTCTCCTACGTAATACATGATTTTTTAGATTATATCAAAAGTTATTCTTATTGTCTTTTTATGATGTATATTGAACATATTATTTCTAGAAACTTTTGATCTTCCTAGATTTTCTATTCCTTTGGTGTATATTTGCACCTTTAGGGGCAATTTCTAGTTTAAAGTCTAATTATTTAGAGGGTGCTAGCTCAATCGAAGAGCACCTACTTTACAAGCAGGAGGTTGGTGGTTCAATTCCATCATGCCCTAGTATTCATAGGGAGTGACGACAATCAGTTTTTGGTGACAGATGCTCTTTTGACCATCACCAATGATTTTATGGTGACATTTTTCGACCCTCGCCAAAATATGAAATGGTGACGGTCAACGAATCCCACCATATATACGCATCAATAATGATGAACATTAAAGGCTCGTCACCATAAATCTTTGTTGTTGATATGAAATGGTGAGGGTCACTGTTTATCATTATAGTCAATATTCGTGACGGACCTTGATGTCAGTAATGAGTTTATGGTGAAGGTCAATGAACGTCGCCATATATATGCACCAATAGTGATGACCATGAAAGGTCCATCACAAAAAATCGTTGTTGTTCATATGAAATGGTGACGGTCACTATCTGTCATTATAATCAATATTCGTGATGAACCTTGAATGTCACCACAACACAAACTTTCAGCGATGCCACCTTTGGTGACGTTCAATTTTTTTGGTGATGGAGGCTATTTTCTGTCACCATTGCTCATATGAAATCGTGACAGTCACTATCCATCACTATAAATCATTACTCATGAAAAACGTTGAATGTCACCACAATACCTATACTTTCAGCGATGCCACCTTTGGTGATGCTCAATTTTTGGTGACGAAGGCTCTTTTGACTCTCACTAATTAGCTTATGGTGACTATTTTCACCCCTCACCAATGTCCTTTTTTCTTGTAGTGAAATTTAAAGAGAACATGGTCGTATATTTTCTTAGGACGCGATACGGGTAAATCACATTGCAACTATGAGCTCCTATTAGACATATTTACAAGATACGATCTTGAAGGAAGGTCAACAGGATTTTAGATATATGGAGCTTAGGCACAAATTGTAGTAGAGTACTGGTACAGGTATAGGTTTAGGTACAAGTATGGGTGTAGGCGTACAGGATGTGGATTATTGTCTCACAGAAGATGGGTTGGTCAAGTTTAGAGATAGGATATATGTGCCAGAAAACACTGAGATCAAGAAGGTAATATTGAGGGAGTTTTATGTGAAACTATATTCAGGTATCCCAGGATATTAGAAAACATTAAATACACTGAAAAGTTTCTATTATTTTCTGAATATAGGGAAGGATGTGGCATATTTCATGGCTATATGTTTGGCATGTCAGCAAGTAAAGGCAGAGTGTACGCATCCAGGTTGTCTAATACAGGCTATTGCGATTCTAGAATGTAAATGGAAGGTCATTTCCATGGAATTTATCATAGGTTTTCTGAACATAGTGAGACAACATCATTCCATTATGGTTGTTTTGGACAAGTTGAAAAATGTTGCACACTTCATTCCAGTGAATACTACATATTCAACCAGTGATGTAGCACACGTGTTCATTAGATGCATAGTTAGATTGCATGGTGTTGGAGAGAATATTATTTGACATAGGGATGCAAATTTCACTTTCAAGTTTTGGAAGGAATTATTTACAGGATTGGGCACAGATTTGGCCTTCAACACATCTTACATTCCGTAGACAGATGGACTGACTGAGAGGGTCAACAAGATATTGGAGAACATGTTGAGGATGTATGTGATGCTTCATCACCGGAAATGTGAAGAGTATATACCATTCGTCAAGTTTGCATACAACAATGGGTATCAGGAGTCATTGGGTATGAGTCCCTTTGAGAAATTGTATGGTCAGGGTTGTCATACCTATTGAATATTTGGTTAAAATGAGATGGGGGGGGTGAATCAGTTTAACACAAGCTTTGGCTTTTTAAATTTTCATCAAACTTATTTACAACTTAATATTTGAACAGTCTTACAATGTAGCAGCAAGTATTAAATTAATGTGACATCAACCTTATTGTGAGAGCAGCAAACAAATAAACAGATTGAGTGGATCATATCAACATGTAAGCAACACACATAGAGAGAAAAAATGTAAGTGGAAACCCATAAAGAGAGAAAACCACATATTATTATTGTTACGATGCAAAGGCAAGCTCCAACTCCCTCTCACCACTGTTTTTCTGTAGGCACCAACCTACAGGAGGATCCAACCTCAGTCAGCTACAACTGACAGCTATCAAGCTTCAAATTTATAGGGAAGCTCCAATTTCCTCAATTTATCTAAATATTTTTTTTCTGATTTACCTTAGATATCAACACTGTTCTATGGCATCTCTTTCTGCTCCTCTCTTCCTTATCTTCTCTGCCTCAATCTTCTATACTCTGCATTCTCTATCTTTACTTTCTCTAACCTCTTTATAGATATCAAGATGATATTACTTATAGAGATTTTCTTATGACTGTATACATTCCTCAGGGAATTTTGAAATGGATGGCCATACCCCTTAGTCTTCTACCTTCTCATTTCTTTTCCTGCTCACTCAAAAATATAACTGTAGGTACTAATTTAACATTACAGTGGGATATTTGTTCTCTTCCAGAGAATTTCCAATGCATCACAACAATATAAATAAATTAAAACCATTTACATTCAATTACAATGAAAACTCCCGCTCACTCATTCAACCTCTTGGCTCGCTATGCATTTGTCTTTTCTTTGACTGTGTTTGTCTTTTATGTGACTGTGTTTGTCCCTTTCAGCTCTTATTGATTTCCTGATTACAGTCGCGGTGTAAGTTCCATATATATGTAACTTCCCTTTTTATATATCACAATTTAACTCTCGGCATGATAAGAATTGTTTTTAACATATAGACTGCCATATTATCAAATTTATATAGCTTCCGATTGCGATCAAATGTCGATGCTATGACACATTATTTACGTTCAAATGTCGATGCGATGAAACACTGTTTTGCCAGAACTCAAGCACTTATGAATCATAGTTCACAGACCCGTCGGGTCCGCATCTTCATTGCAATCGTAACTTCTATTGTCATTCTCCGCTGCCACACATTTCTTTGATGCGATGTAACACTATTCATTTGGATGTGCTGATGTGGTGAATCACTCCGATGTGATTAGGCCAGAATTCAAACACAATATGAAATTCATCGTTTAAACTATATCAGGTTCGGAACTCAATCACAATCGCAACCTTTTTCTTATATGTTCTGTTGCTAGATTTATCTGATGCGATTGGGTGAGGGTCCCACCATATTAGACCTTCATATCAATTGGATCAATGTTTCATTTATCAAGCTTTGGATAGCCCATATATTCCCTTTTTACCTCCTAATGAAACCTTATTATCAAATATATTAATATCTTAATTAACCCTCGACTTTGTTTTTAAACCTTAGGCATTTCAAAATATATTCATATGCATTAAACATATAATCAGCTCCAGGCCATTCTTATGCGTGCATTACACTTTAATATATCAAATATTGAAATATATATATATCAAACCCGATGCATATTATAATATATACACGTTCCGTGGAGCCCACTTGTTAATGCATTTCTTCAATTGACGGTTAATAACATATCGTGCAGCTAACACTGATCCGATGAAAATCAACGAATGTCGAATAGATTAAATGCGCGATTTTTAAACTTCAGACTCTATGCAATGAACTGGGGCCCAACCTCTTATCACATCGTCCATTGAGTTAGCTTTTGTGCTAGTTGACATGCGACTACTATTCGATGGACCCCCCTCTAGATTGGACGGCGTACGTCGATATAGCGCGGAGTCCACAGTCGATAGTTAACGCGTGATGGCACATGATAAGGGTGGTTTCTCCAAACCAATTAAGGCCACGTGTTAGATGATGGTTGTGATCGCGCTGATTTCACGAAAACCACTGACCACACAAAAGCGGTGCGATAAAAACAGTCAGGTGTTCCAAACCATCGTTACTGCTCCTTCATGGTTCCATTTACTCCCCACTCCAAGTTCTGTTTCATTCTTTATAACTTCGATTTCATTTTTTTTTTTTTACTGTGCCATGGCTATACTTACTCCATCGCTTCTGCCACTGAAGTTTCGCCTTCTTCACCATCACTCTTGTTTATGCAAGGTCCTTGCATGGTTCCATTGAGATGTAACAATCCCCAGCTGTGTACTTCACCTCTCAATGAATACTGAATGAAATTACATGGCAGAATGTGCAATTACATCTTTCGAATGCTCTATAAACCATGATCTCAAATTGTCACTTAAACCCCGATTCACTGCAAACCATTGTAGCGCCTTCTGCACTGCACTTCCACATATTATAACACATGGGTTTATTTCCATTTCGATTCATAATTTTTTGTATTCACTGTCTCTGCCTCTGCCTCTGTTGCTCGACCTCTGCCTCCACTGCTCGACCGTTTCATCTCTTCCTCTGCCTCCACTGCTTGACCATTTTATTTCTGCCTTTGTATTCGCTGTCTCCGCCTCTCTTTTTACTGTCCTGTCTATGTTATTCTTATACTCCCTATCTCCTTTGCGTTGCCTACTTCCTTGTCTCTATAAATGTACTCTCCCTCTGTTCTTCTCTGTTGTCTTGTCCTTTGCTTCTGCTTCCTCCTTTGCCTGTCTCTACCTCTGCTGCCTCCTTTTCCTTCAATGACAACATTTCCAACAGTCTCCCCCTTTGGAATTGATGGGAATACACTTTCTATGTTTGCCTTTTAGGACCCTTTCTCATGTTGCTAGCTCTTCCTCCCCCTTTGTCATAAATGGCAAGGGGTTCCTTATTGCTTGCTCTTCCTCCCCCTTTGACATCAATGGCAAGGGATTGCTCATTTTTCAGTGTGCTTTCAACTCTGTCCTATGACGTGTCTCATGCTTCCCTTGCTAGCTGATCTCCCCCTGGAATTATATTTTCATTTATGTTCTCCCCCTGAAACTGTGCTTCCTCTTTATATCAGAGAGTAGTATCTACAGATACTACCCCTATTATATCTCTCAGATATTCAAATGGTTCTCTAGCAAGAGGTTTGGTAAATATATCTACTGTATTTTCTTTTGTTGGTACATACTCCAGCTTTACTACCTTCTGAGCCACTTGTTCTCGGAGAAAATGATACTTAATTGGGATATGTTTAGTTTTTGAATGAAGCACATGATTTTTTGATATGCTTATAGCACTTGTATTATCACATTTTATCGAGATGGGTTCATCAATGCATACCTTGTTATCTTGGAGAGTTTGCTTCATCCACATGACTTGAATACAACATGTTGTTGCTGCTATGTATTCTGCTTCTACTGTAATAGAGAAATAGATGTTTATTTCTTGCTTAGACATGCCACCAGACTTTCTCCTAGATAGAATGCACCTCCACTTGTACTTTTTCTTTCATCTACACAGCTGGTCCAATTTTCATCTGTGTATGCTGTCAAAGTGAAGCTTTTGCCTTTAGGATACCAAAGTCCATACTGTGCAGTTCCTTGTAGATATCTGAATATTATTTTGACTATGAGAAGATGATTTTGTTTAGGTGCTGCTTGATATCTAGCCACTAGTCCTACTGCTAGCATGATGTATGGTCTTGATGTTGTCAGATACAATAGACTTCCTATCATGGATCTGTAGAGTTTTTTATCTATATCAGCAGATCCATCATCAGCACACAGCTTGCATCCCATGATCATGGGAGTTGACACAGGTTTGCAGTCCTCCATTTTGAAATTTTTCAACATTTCTTTTAAGTATTTTTCTTGTGAGATGAATGTACCTGTGTTCTTTTGCTGAATTTGAAGTCCTAAGTAGAAACTGAGCTCTCCAATCATGGACATCTCAAACTCTGATTTCATCTCATCAGCAAACCCTTTTGCTAGCTCATCTATTTTTCTTCCTAACATAATGTCATCAACATATACAACAACAACCAGGAGTTCATTTTCATGGGCTTTTATGTATAGATTGTTGTCTGGTCCTCCTGTCTTAAATCCTTGCTTTTGCAAGTATTTATCCAGCCTTGAGTACCAAGCACAAGGAGCTTGTTTTAGTCTATATAGAGCCTTCTTTAGTCTACATACATAGTCTTCTTTGTCTGTTAATGAGAAGCCTTTTGGTGGTTCCATGTAGACTTCTTCTTCTAGCTCTCCATTCAGAAATGCAGATTTCACATCCATTTGAAATACCTTGAAGTCTTGGTAGCATGCAAAGGCCAGAAACATTTTGATAGCTTCCGTTTTGGCTACAAGGGCAAATGTTTCTTTGTAATCAAGTCCTTTGATTTGTGAATATCCTTTGCCAACAAGTCTTGCTTTATTCCTGATTACTTGTCCTTGCTCATTCAATTTATTTTTGAATACCCATTTTGAGGCTATGACATTTTTCTCAGTGTGTCTAGGGACTAATTCCCAGGTATTTTTCTTCTCAATTTGGTCCAATTCTTCATTCATAGCATTCACCCACTACTTTTCCTTTTTGGCTTCTTCAAACTTCTTTGGCTCTATTTGTGACAACATGGCTATGTATACCTCTTCTGTCTGTTTAGTTAGCTGCCTTCTTATTTGGACCCCTTTTCTCTTGTCTCCTATGATCTGATCTTCAGGATGGTTCTTCTGAGTGTATCTAGAAGGGGCTTTAGAGCTCAGTTTAGTATCTTCTGTTGTCTTGCTTGTTTCATCATCATCTTGGTCATCCTCTTCATGGTTGTCTGATGGACTGTTGTAGTCTGTGTCTTTTGTATTGTTTGGAAGTTCTTCATCAAATCTCATGTCAATGTTTTCTACTATTTTTCGAAGAGTCTTGTTGTAACACTTGTACCCTTTACTTTTGGAAGCATATCCTATAAATATCCCTTCATCTCCTCTTTCATAAAATCTCCCAAGATTTTCATCATTATTATTTATTTAACACTTTCTTGCAAAGATTCTAAAATGTTTGATTGAAGCTGGTTTCCCATGCCATAGTTCATAGGGAGTGTTGTCACTGCTTGGCCTTAAGTGAGCTTTGTTAAGGATATGCACAACTATGTGTACTGCTTCTGCTCATAAGGTTTGAGGAATATTACTCTCTTGCATCATGGCTCTGGAAATTTGTTGTATAGATCTATTTTGTCTCTCTGCTACTCCATTCTGCTGAGGTGTCCCTGCAATAGTAAATTGTTGCTTTATCCCATGTTCATTGCATAGGTCAGCAAAGTCATAATCTGTGAATTCACCTCCTATGTCTGATCTGATGCATTTTAGTTTTCATCCTGTTTGATTTTCTACTAATGTTTTGAATATCTTAAATTTTTCCAAAGCTTCCGATTTATTCTTGAGGAATGCAACCCATGTCATTCTGGAGAAGTCATCAATTATCAGCATGAAGTAGGATTCTCCACTTGGATTTTTAGTTCTCCCAGGTCCACACAGGTCCATGTGCACAAGCTAGAGCGGTCTTCTTGTTGATAACTCATCTTTGGCCTTAAATGATGTGCGGGTATGTTTTACCAATGGACAAGATTTGCATATAGCATTAGAAGGTCTTTTTATTTCTGGCATGTCTCTGAAAACTTTCTTCTTTCTTAGTTTGATGATGTGATCAAAGCTAAGATGTCCCAACCTTTTATACCATAACCATGACTCCTCAAGTTTGCTAAGATGAGATGCTTCATCTTCCTCTTTCACAATGTAAACATTACTCTATGTTCGAACTCCTTTGAGTAGAATCTTACCTGTGGTGCTTGATCTGACTTCACAATCTTGTGCTCTAAAGAGAACTTCACATCCTTTATCACACATTTGACTCACACTCAACAAATTTTATTTTAGCCCATCTACAAATAGTACATCTTGGGCCTTTCCTCTGCCGTTGTCTAGGCTGACTGAGCCTTTTCCTTTTATTTTTCCTGATTTATCATTGCCGAAATTAACATTGCCAGATTTCTTTTCATCAAGAGTTATAAACTAACTTCTGTCTCTAGTCATGTGTTTTGAGTAGCCACTGTCCAAATACCACTGGCTTTTTAGGTCTTGAGAAGTTAGAGCCAAGTCACATTTATTCACCTTCTTTATCCACTGGAAGCATCCATTTGTTTGGTATCTTTTGTGAGATGATGAATCACATCCTCTCAGAGGACATTTGGAAGGCATATGTCCAATTTTGTTGCATACGCAACATTTGATCATAATTTTTGCAGAATTGTGAGTATGGGAAAATTTTCTTTGATTCATAAACCTCCTTGAGGTATTGATCATCAATCTTTGTCCATATTTTCTACACTCAATTATTTTATGGCCAAATTCCTTACAATAAGAACAGTGACCATAGAAACTATTTGCATACATGATGTAAGGTTGTCTTCTCCATTTGTTTGCTTGAGATAGTCTCTTCACTGTTTGCATCTTTTGCTGGTTTGGATTATTCCTCCTTGCACGACAGTATGCAACAATGTGTCCCAGCTTGTGACAGACATAACAGGTGGCATTTTTCATAGGAGGGAAGAGTCTTATTTGATGGCTTCCAAATTTGACATAATCAGAAGTATATGATTATTTTTCTGTTGTCTGAGTGTTTCTTTCATTCATTATTACTAGAGGTTTCTTCTGGGTTCTGTCTCCCTCCTTACATGTTTCTTCTTTTGTAGGAATTATTTGAGCTTCTTCATCAGCCTTCTTTGCTTTCACAAGAATAATATCTCTGTTTTCTTTTTCTTTTCTTTTACTTGATTCTCCTTCATATCCTATTCCAGTTTTTATCAAAGGATATCTTTGAGCATCCAAAATCTCGTTCAACTTACTAGAGCTTGTTGTTTTAGAAGAATTTATAGCCACTTTCCTTTGAGAATTTTCTAATTTCTTCCTAAGACATACTACTTCTTCTTCCAACTTCTCTTGTTCCTGAGTTTTCTCCTTGATTTTCTTAAGTAACATGTCTTCTATCTTCTTGGCTTCTTTAAGCTCTATCTTTAGCTGCATGAGGATTTCCGAATTTTTTTCTTCTCGTACATACTTGAGGAGAATGTCCTTTTGTTTTCTTCACTTCAATTTGAGTCTATCAATCTCCTCAAGGGCACTTCTTAGCTCCCCCTCAAGCTTGACTTCACCTTCTTCTTCTTCATCTTCTAGCAGGAGTCCTTCAAGTTCTTCTATGGCCATCAATAAAAATTCAAAGGCTCCTTCTTCACTTGAGTGTTCATCAGAGTCTTTGAATGCACTGTTGTCCTGTTTAGCATAGAAGGATTTTCTAATAAATTTCTTTCCTTTCTGCCAGTTCTTTGATGTATTTTTCCTTGAGTCTTGAGCCTGATTCTTTAATTTATTGTGGGGACACTTAGCAGCATAGTGTCAAACTCTTCCATGGTTAAAGCATTTGAAAGGAAGTTTTCCTTTGTGATGCAGGAGCATTAGCTCGGAAAATACCTTGTATTTATATTGAACCTAGGGGTCTCATGTTTTTGAGAATTTATTAATTTCATGTAAATATGAATATTATTTTGAGTGATTAATTATATTTTTAATTAATTATTTGTGAGAATTTGTAAATGTTTCCAAACAACTGGAAAACATGAGAGAAATTAGATGAGAGATATCTAAGAGATAATTAGGAAGCCTAAGTTAGAATTAGTTTCAAGGTTTTAGGGATAAAGATCTAGACTTTAGGGGTGTTGAGATATTTGGGGATTTTGTTTAGATATTAAAGGGATTGAACTCAAATTAGTGAATTTTTAATTTGTATAAATTGATAGGCCTCAAAGGCAAATAGAGAGGTGAGATTAAAGTATAGAGTAGAGGAAGAAGTTGTAAGCCTCCGGGCTTTTGTAAAAAGGGCCACTGATTGGAAATCTGGCCATGGTTATAGAAGATTTTTTGTAATTGATTTCATTTGGTTTGGAAGTTCTGTGTGAATTTTATATATGTGCTTGGTTAAGTTATGTTCAAAGAATGTTTGAATTTATGGGAGAGAGTAGATTTTAAGGTTGAACTCTGTTGTATGGGCAGTGTGGAATTAAATTGAGGGCGAAATACTCAATTGATAAACGTTTGGTGGCAAAACAAGATCGATTCATAGCATTTTAAAGAACCAAGTTTTGAAATGGTACAATTGACACGTAGATTCGTTTAAGTTTGTAATTCCCTGTTTGGCGCAGAAATCAAACAATGAAGGGAGCGGCTTTTAACTGTAGATAATTGGGCGATTTCAAGAGTAGTTCTGTGATAAGCATGATTTTAATTCTGCAGTTGATAATACGTGAAGAGCTGTGGAAATAAACCGATAATCAAACGTGCGCTTGCGTTTTAATTTATTTGGAAGCTGTTTTGTGGGTTTGTGCAGGTGTTATATGAATTTGAAACTAAACGTTGTATGAAATCGAATGCTGAGGTTGAATTTCCGTTTATATAGAATATATACAGCATTGAAATGTTGTAGTCTCAACATGAGAAGGCATAGTGGAAGGCGTTAGTGGAACGTGTATAGTGGTGAATGCACAGTTTAATGGAACGTTGTTCACATTAACATTACATCAGAATTGATAATTAAATCAACACATGAGTTGAGTTCTGGATTAAATCCGGTTAAATGGTGTGGATAATTATATGCTACAACGTTAAACACTGAATAGAATGGTAAATGCATTGAAAATTCGATTCAGAGGAATGACATGTTTTTAAATAGAATTGTTTAAATTTCAGAGCAGGTTGAAGCGAATTGGAAGGTGCAGAAAACGGTTGAGGCGAATTGGAAGGCGCAGAAACATATGAAGTATGGAGCGTTTAATTGCTAGACATAATAATTAATGCAGAGGTTGAACTATCTGGTTGCTGGAACAATGTTTTAAATCTGATTGCAAAAGCGTTGTATTGAATTTGACAGATGGTGATCAGTTCTAGGAGGAAGTGAAACCGGTATGTAAGTAACTGGTTGTTTAAATCATGTTTATATATAACACTGTGGTTGAAATGAAGGATGTATAGGTCCAGCATTCGTTACAAATCTTTATATACGCTGATCCTGATTGTTGAAGTCGGTAAATTCATTGGAAGTGGACTTTCGGATCTAACACTAGTCAGAATTTATTAATTGGCAATAGAAAATTTGTTTTTGAAGGATCGATGGCAATTTCGTTGGTGGAAATCGATGGCAATTCTCTGCGTGTAGGATCGAATGGTAAGTCACAATTCAGCGTTAGAAATTTGGTACAGAATGAGTATCATAATGAAGGTTGTTGTTATGATAGTCTTTGAATTCTGGTTGAAAATAAATGGAGGGCACTGGTATTCTTTTTATTGAATTTTGATTTTAAAGTCCAACCATATGTGAATGTTGGGATTTAAATGGAAATTGAGTAATGAGAGCTGTTGGGTTTGATTAAGGTGGTTAAATCCTATGTTTTGATAAGATTTTTCATGAAGTCTTGAATTGGGATTGTAGTGAAGTTGGGTTTGGTTTCAAGAATTGATTTGAGGAATGGTTTCCATAAACCATTAAAAGTTGTGAACAGAAAGAAGCTTCCGCATGTAGAAAAGTGTGAAATTGCTCAGACATTGGTGTTTGGTTGGAAATTATTTGAGATGAATTTTACATATGCATGGTGTAGAAAGATTCAGGGTTTTGCAGGGTGATCCTACATCATTTTGGTATCAGAGCTAGAATGGCTCTATGTGAGGAATCAAGTTTTCTATAATTGAGTTAATTGCATGCGATGAATGAATGTCGGATTGTGAAAATGATGAAGATGGCAGCACAGGGATGCAGTGCAGTTGAGGAAGGAAGCGAGATCAACAGGATCTTGAAAGGTGAGTTTGTAGTTGATATTTAACTCTGGTTTGAAGACTATTTGTAGAATTTGGTTGTAGGCATAGTGAAGAAATCTCAGCAGGAAGAAGCAGATCACAGCTGGAGTGCAGTGATGAGAGAGTCCAGCAAGGGATTCTAAGTGAGTGGCAGAACCTAAAGATTCAATAGAGGTTGAATAAAGTTGTAGATGAAAGAAGCTTGAAGGAGCAGTGGAGAAATGCTCGAAGGGTTCCAGTAGAGGACCAGTGATTACCAAAAGGCCAGATCTGGAGAAAGGTATTGGTGAGGTAAGTGGCAGCAGGAGAGTTTGTTGTTGCAGAGGCTTGGTGCAACTCATGGGTGAGAAAATCATGGAGAAAGAGATGACTATTGAAAGTCATAAAGGAGAGAGTAGAGGTTCAGAGAGTGGCCACAGTAGAAAGGAGAAGAAAAATGCCAAGGAAAATGGCAAAGACAGCATTGGACTGATGAAGAGTATGAGAAAGAGAAAGTTGAGATCGCAGTTCATCTTGAGTTATTGATGGAATTTTTACAGGAGAATATGAAAGACCAGAGACATGGTTGGACCATGAAGAGGAAAGTGAAGTGGCAGAGGCTACAACAGAAAAGAGATCAACAGATAAACATGCAGTTAACAGAGGAGCTGAGGAAGCTCGAGCAGATGATGAGTATACAGTTGAGACGTGAATAACTCAGAGCAGCTGAGTTGAAAGTGGAGGTTTCCATTGAGGAAACAAAGGAGGAGATCATTGATGATTTCTTGAGCTATTGGGCAGATCCAGATCAGCTGGATGATGTAAAATCTTGTGTTTTTGTAGCTGACAATTGTGATGTGATTACAGGTTTTACTGAATAGGATGCGCAATCTTGTGAAGCTATTACAGTACAAGAGGAAGTTCTTGTGGATGCAGAAGAAGTGGATCAGTCTGAAGCACTGATTAGTGAAGCAACAGTTGAGACTGTTGAAACTTGTAGTTTTCAAACTGAGAAGTTGTGTGTGAATGCAGGGACTGTAAGTGATGATGATATGCTTCAGCAATGCCACCGAGAAATTGAATTGTTGGAATACTTGTTTTTAAACTCAGAGTATGACAGGGAGATTGCAGAAGAAAGAGTTCGGTACAATGAATGAGAGCAGAAAGACATCATGGAGACAGATGGCATGAGAGAAAGATTGGTTTTGAGTCTTGAAAATTCTTCAGAGAATTCCTTCGAAAGAGAGAATCAGCATACTGATGTGCTGATGGAGGAGGAGAATTCAGAACAACATACTGAAGTGCTGGCAAAGGAGGACAAGGCACTGAGGCCTTCTGATTTTTATTTTAACAAGTGTTTTGTGAATGCAGGTGTTATTGCAGGTACTGGAGAACATTTGACTCAGTTGAGCAGTCGAAAGAAGGAAGACGAGGATTCTATGGAAATTTCAAATCCACGGAATGAAGAAGTTATGTTGCTGGAGATGATGCTGAATAGTCAAGATTCAATGCAGGAGGAATCTCAATTTCAGAATTGGGAATTGTAGATGCAGAGAGATGACGATAGAAGAAGGGAGTACACAATGTACCAGTCCAGTAAGTCACTGATAGGTGAAGTCAGAAAAGAATTTTTCCGTTGTAGAAGACAAGAGGGCATGGGTGATTGGGTGGCAGTAAAAATTCAGCAAGTGACAATTGAACGAGTAAGAACTGAGCAAGCCGTCTTAGTTCAGCAGGAAGCAAGAAATCAGCAGTTTGAAGATTTATTGGACCAAGAAATTGAACTAATCAGAAGAATCATGTTGAAAGTGTCTCAGAGAAAGACATCAGCAAGGAAGAGAAGCAGCAGCAAAATGAAGACAGAGACAGATTGTGAAAGTGCAACGAGTGGAGCAAGATAGCACAAGATATGGAGACCTGGAGAAAAGCAGTATACGACAACAGATATAGATGATAAGTTACAGAACAAAGTGTGGGATCCAGGCGGATGAAGATTTAAAATGCATGATCAGGAGATCATGATCATTTTCAACCTTGGGAGTCTGATGCAAGAGCATTAGCTCAGAAAAATACCTTGTATTTTTATTGAACCTAGGGGTCTCATGTTTTTGAGAATTTATTAATTTCATGTAAATATTAATATTATTTTGAGTGATTAATTATATTTTTTAATAATTATTTGTGAGAATTTGTAAATGTTTCCAAACAACTGGAAAACATGAGAGAAATTAGATGAGAGATATCTAAGAGATAATTAGGAAGCCCAAGTTAGAATAAGTTTCAAGGTTTTAGGGATAAAGATCTAGACTTTAGTGGTGTTGAGATATTTGGGGATTTTGTTGAGATATTAAAGGGATTGAAATCAAATTAGTGCATTTTTAATTTGTATAAATTGATAGGCCTCAAATGCAAATAGAGAGATGAGATTAGAGTATAGAGTAGAGGAAGAAGTTGTAAGCCTCCGGGCTTTTGTAAAAAGGGCCACTGATTGGAAATCTGGCCATGGTTATAGACGATTTTTTGTAATTGATTTCATTTGGTTTGGAATTTCTGTGTGAATTGTATATATGTGCTTGGTTAAGTTCTGTTCAAAGAATATTTGAATTTATGGGAGAGAGTCGATTTTAATGTTGAACTATGTTGTATGGGCAGTGTGGAATTAAATTGAGGCCGAAATACTCAATTGATAAACGTCTGGTGGCAAAACAAGATCGATTCACAGCATTTTAAAGAACCAAGTTCTGAAATGGTACAATTGACACGTAGATGTGTTTATGTTTGTAATTCCCTGTTTGGCGCATAAATCAAACAATGAAGGGAGTGGCTTTTAGCTGTAGATAATTGGGCGATTTCAGGAGTAGTTATGTGATAAGCATGATTTTAATTCTGTAGTTGATAATATGTGAAGAGCTGTGGAAATAAACTGATAATCAAACCAGCGCTTGCGTTGTAATTTATTTGGAAGCCGTTTTGTGGGTTTCTGCAGGTGTTATATGAATTTGAAGCTAAACGTTGTATGAAATCAAATGCTGAGGTTGAATTACCATTTATATAGAATATATACAGCATTGAAATTATGTAGTCTCAACGTGAGAAGGCATAGTGGAAGGCGTTAGTGGAACGTGTATTGTGGTGAATGCAGAATTTAATGGAATGCTGTTCACATTAACATTACGTCAGAACTGATAATTAAATAAACACATGAGTTGAGTTCTAGATTAAATCCGGTTAAATGGTGTGGATAATTATATGCTACAACGTTAAACACTGATTGGAATGGTAAATGCATTGAAAAGTCGATTCAGAGGAATGACATGTTTTTAAATTGAATTGTTTAAATTTCGGAGCAGGTTGAAGCGAATTGGAAGGTGCAGAAAACGATTGAGGCGAATTGGAAGGCACAGAAACATATGGAGTATGGAGCGTTTAATTTCCAGACATAATAATTAATGCAGAGTTCGAACTATCTGGTTGCTGGAACAATGTTTTAAATCTGATTGCAGAAGCGTTGTATTGAATTTGACAGATGGTGATCAGTTCTAGGGGGAAGTGAAACCGGTATGTAAGTATCTGGTTGTTTAAATCATGTTTATATATAACACTGTGGTTGAATTGAAGGATGTAGAGGTCTAACATCAGTTACAAATATTTATATACGCTGATCCTGATTGTTGAAGTCGGTAAATTCGTTGGAAGTGGTCTTTCGGATCTAACACTAGTCAAAATTTATTAATTGGCAATGGCAAATTTGTTGTTGAAGGATCAATGGCAATTTCGTTGGTGGAAATCGATGGAAATTCTCTGCGTGTAGGATCGAATGGTAAGTCACAATTTAGCGTTAGAAATTTGGTACAGAATGAGTATCATAATGAAGATTGTTGTTATGATAGTCTTTGAATTCTGGTTGAAAATAAATGGAGAGCGCTGGTATTCTTTTTATTGAATTTTGATTTTAAAGTCCAGCCATATGTGAATGTTGGGATTTAAATGGAAATTGAGTAATGAGAGATGTTGGGTTTGATTAAGGTGGTTAAATCCTATGTTTTGATAAGCTTTTGCATGAAGTCTTGAATGGGGATTGTAGTGAAGTTGGGTTTGATTTCAAGAATTGATTTGAGGAATGGTTTCCATAAACCATTAAAAGTTGTGAACAGAAAGAAGCTTCCGCATGTAGAAAAGTGTGAAATTTCTCAGACATTGGTGTTTGGTTGGCAATTATTTGAGATGCATTTTGCATATGAACGGTGTAGAAAGATTCTGGGTTTTGCAGGGTGAACCGACATTATTTTGTATTTACCTGAGCCTCTATCCAGCTTCTTGAAAAATTTAGCGTCTTCTTCATCTGAGAAAGAGCATATGTCTTCCTTTTCTTCTTTCTTATTTTATGTTTTAAAGGCTACCTCCCTCGTACTTGGCTTCTTCTGTGGGAGTCTCATCTCATATGCTGTTAGATTTCCTAGTAGCTAGTTCATGGTCAAGGTTTCCCAATCAACTGTTTCTTCTATTGCAGACACCTTAGGGTTAAAAATGGGTGCAAGAGATCTTAGAATCTTTTGTACAATTACAACTTCTTTTATGGTTTCACCTAGAGCCTTCATGTTATTTACTATTTCTGAAACCCTTAGAAAGAAGCTAGCAATGTCTTCATCATCATTCATTTTTAAATTCTCAAACTGGGCTCTATAGACTTGAAGTTTGGCAGTCTTTACCTTCTTGTCTCCCTCATGGATGTTCTCTAGAGTATCCCACATCTCTTTGGGAGTGTCTTTGTGCATTACTTTGACAAAATCTGCTTCACACAATCCATTGATGATGGCATTCATGGCTTTTGCGTTAGCTACAGAATCTTGTTTGGTTTCTTTCTCTGAGTCAGTTGCCTTTGGGGCATATCCTAATTCCACAGTAGCCCAAAATTCTATTCCTAAATACATTATGTATGTCCTTATTCTGATTTTCCAGAAGGAATAATTTACACGAGTGAAAAAAGGGGGCTTTATTGGTTGAGCATCTTTCTTTACTAGCCATCTTGGGAGCCTAGGATCTCCTTTCAGTTGTTAAACTGGTACAAAGGAACTGGCTTTGATACCAATTGTTGAATATTTGGTAAAACTGAGAGGGGGGGAGGGTGAATCAGCTTAACACAAGATTTGGCTTTTTAAATTTTCATCAAACTTATTTACACCTTAATATGTGAATAGTCTTACAATGTAGCAGCAAGTATTAAATTAATGTGACATCAACCTTATTGTGAGAGAAACAAACAAATAAACAGATTGAGTGGATCATATCAACATGTAAGCAACACACATAGAGACAACAGATGTAAGTGGAAACCCATAAAGGGAGAAAACCACATCTTATTATTGTTGTGATGTAAAGGCAAGCTCCAACTCCCTCTCACCACTGTTTTTATGTAGGCACCAACCTACAGGAGGCTCCAACCTCAGTCCGCTACAACTGACAGCTATCAAGCTTCAACTGGATAGGGAAGCTCCAACTTCCTCAATTTATCTAAATAAATTTTTGTTGATTTACGTCAGATATCAGCTCTATTCTGTAGCATCTCTTTTTGCTTCTCTCTTCATTATCTTCTCTACCTCAATCTTCTATACTCTGCATTCTCTATCTTTACTTTCTCTAACCTCTCTATAGATATCAAGATGATATTACTTATAGAGATTTTCTTATGACTGTCTGTATTCCTCAGGGAATTTTGAAATGGATGGCCATACCCCTTAGTCTTCTACCTTCTCATTTCTTTTCTAGCTCACTCAAAAATATAACTGTAGGTACTAATTTAACATTACAATGGGATATTTGTTCTCTTCCAGAGACTTGCCAATGCATCAAAACAATATAAATAAATTAAAACCATTTACATTCAATTACAATGAGAACTCATGTTCACTGATTCAGCCTCTTGGCTCGCTGCACATTTGTCTTTTCTTTGACTGTGTTTGTCTTTTCTGTGACTGTGTTTGTCCCTTTCAGCTTTGATTGATTTCTTGCTTACAGTCGTGGTGTAACTGCCATACATATGTAACTGCCCTTTTTATATATCAAAATTTAACTCTCGACATGATAAGATTTTTTTTAACATATAGACTGTCGTATTATCAAATTTATGTAGCTTCTGATTGTGATCAAATGCCAATGCTATGACACACTATTTACGTTGAAATTTTGATGCGATGAAACACTATTTTTCCAGAACTCAAGAAGTTATGAATCATAGCTCACAGACCCGTCGGATCCGCATCTTCATCGCAATCACAACTTCTATTGTCATGCTCCACTGCCACACATTTCTCCGATGCGATGTAACACTATTCATTTGGATGTGCCGATGCGGTGAATAACTTTGATGCGATTAGACTGGAATTCAAACACAATATGAAAGTCATCGTTTAAACTGTATCGGGTCCGGAACTCAATTGCAATCGCAACCTTTTGTTTATATGTTCTGCTGCCAAATTTCTCTAATGCGATTGGGTGAGGGTCCCACCATATTATAACTTCATATCAATCGGGTCAATGTTTAATTTATCAAGATTTGGATAGCCTATATATTCCCTTTTTACCTCCTAATGAAACCTTATTATCAAATATATTAGTATCTGAATTAACCCTCGACTTTGTTTTTAAACCTTAGGCATTTCAAAATGTATCCATATGCATTAAACATATAATCAGCTCTAGACCATTCTTATGCACACATTCCACTTTAATATATCAAATATTGCAATATATATATCAACCTCGATGCATATTATAATACATACACGTTCTGCGGAGCCCACTTGTTAATGCATTTCTTCAATCGACGGTTAATAACATATCACGCATCCAACACTGATCCAATGAAAAGAAACGAATGTCGTATAGATTAAATGCACAAGTTTGAAACTTCAGACTCTGTGCAATGAACTGGGGCCTAGATGCTTATCCCGCCGTCCCTTGATTTATCTTCTGTGCTAGTTGATGTGTGACTACCATTCGATGAACCTATCTCTAGATCGGGTAGCGTACGTCGATATCGCATGGAGTCCATAGTCGATAGTTAACACCTGATGGCACGCGATAAGGGTGGTTTCTCCAAACCACTTAAGGCCACGTGTTAGCCGATGGTTGTGATCGCGTTGATTTCACGAAAACCACTGACCGCACAAAACCAGTGCGATAAAAATCGTTGGGTGTTACAAACCGTCATTACTGTTCCTTCATGGTTCCGATTACTCCCCACTCCAGGTTCCGTTTCATTCTTTATAACTTTGATTTCGATTGTTTTTTTTTATTGTGCCATGGCTATACTTACTCCATCGCTTCTATCACCGAAGTTTTTCCTTCTTCACCATTGCTCTTGTTTATGCAAGGTCCTTGCATGGTTCCGTTGAGATGTAACAATCCCCAGCTGTGTACTTCACCTCTCAATGAATACTGAATGAAATTACACGGCAGACTGTGCAATCTGCTCTTTCGAATGCTCTATAAACCGTGATCTCAAATTGTCACTTAAACCCTGATTCAAAGCAAACCATTGTAGCGCCTTCTGCACTACACTTCCACATATCATAACACATGGGTTTATTACCATTTCGATTCATAATTTGCTATATTCATTGTCTCTGGCTCTGCCTCTGCTGCTCGACCTCTGCCTCCACTACTGGACCATTTCATCTCTTCCTCTGCCTCCACTGCTTGACCATTTTATTTCTGCCTCTGCATTCGTTGTCTCCGCCTCTTTTTTTACTACCCTATCTCTGTTGTTCTTATGCTCCCCATCTCCTTTGCGTTGCTTGCTTCCTTGTCTCTGTAAATGTACTCTCCCTCTGTTCTTCTCTGTTGTCTTCTCCTTTACTTTTGCTTCCTCCTTTTCCTGTCTCTGCCTCTACTGCCTCCTTCGTCATCAATGAGAACATTTCCAAAAATACTCACATCAATTGGAGTTATCTATTTAACAGGGTGTTGATTGGACCAAAAATGTTGTAAAACATGGAGCAAGATTGGAAGGTTATAAAGAAGAATCTAAAGGAAACAGAGGATAATAATATTTATGTAGACTAGAACAGGTTATCGTAGGAGTTTCAAGTTGGGGATCATGTTTATTTGCATATCAAGCCCAAGAAGAGCTCCTTGAGGATCAGATCATGTGCCAAGTTGGAAGCACGGTATTGCAAAACTTTCGATATCCTTGAGAGGATTGGACCAGTGGCCTATAGACTTGTATTTCCTTCAACAGTGAAATTCCATGATGCTTTTCATGTTTGATTTGTTAAAAGGTATATAAATTATGTTGATCATGTTATCGATTAGTCTATATTACAGGTGGATCGAGAAGGAGAATTTCGGCTAGAACCTCAGTGCATATTGCTACAGAAGGAACTCATGCTCAAGAATAGAGCCATTGAGCAAGCTAAATTGTAGTGGAAGCACTATGGGCCAGATGAAGCTACATGGCAGATGGCGGATCAGATCTAGACCATGAATCCTTCATTGTTTTCTGGTTGTGGAAAATAAGTTTTGGTTTGGTGTTTTCTATATGTTTGGCATATGTTTTTAATAACGTTTTTGGTATATGTAATCATGTATATGGATATAAATACTTCCATGATCTAATTTGTAAAGCTACAATAATTGGTATGGATGTTATATGGTCATGTTATCATGGGTTTTTTTATTTTGAGCAGGTTATTCATTTTAAATATTTAATCGATCTAAGTTATAAATCTCCACGAGAAGTATGTTTTATTTTCAATTATTTTACTAAGGGGTAGGTGTGGTTTAACACCAAGTATGGTGTTCCTCAAGGGGGAGGGTTCTATAATAGACAAGGGAAATGTTTTTTGTAATAAAATTTAGTAAAGTAAAAATAAGACCACAGTTAAGGGACACTTATTCTAAGTTGAATGTTGGGAAAAATATCCTAGTGGGAATACGTGGATATTTATTTATGTCTAAGGAAAATTGGTAATGGTAAAGGAAAAGGCATTAAAGAAGAATTTTTTTTTGGCACATTTATTTATGAAAATAAAGGAAATTAGGAGAACAGGAAGGAAAAAGGTCACAAGTTTCATGTGAGGAGGAAAATGGAGGAAAAAAATTGAAAATGAAGAAACTAAACGACTCATTAATAAAAAGGCTTCTAAGGATCACTTGGTACCTTTTCTCAGTGTAATGTTTTGTTATCTTAGCTTAGGATATCTCTCATGATACATTCTCTCTCACACTCTTGGATACTTAGATATTTTCTTGGAGAAATTCAACATTGTTCTAAGGAGGAGGAAGGAAAGCAAAGGAAGGAAATGGAAATGAAATGAAATAATGGACCAAGCAAGGAAAATTAGGATCTAGAAACTTCAAGATGAATATGCGGAGCTAACATATTTCATGTGTGATTTCCCAAATGGTTTGGAAATTCATGGATTATGCATGTTCGTATTTGGTTATCATGCCATCGGTGGCATGGTTTTGTCAGGTTATAACAATGGATCTCAACCCTGCCTTGCTTTTTCCATATGCCATGTTCTGTTGGGATTTTGATCTCAATTTTGAGCTTTGTATTTTTTGGATGGGTTTTAGAATCCAGGGAGGAGGTGGTCTCAAGGTTCATTCCAAAAGGCATGGGAATCGCTTGACTGATTTTGGTGGGATAAAAGGTAAATCCTAAGGGAGGTGTCTCAGTTTAGGTACTAGTGATCTGGGATTTGATTATGGTAAACCATGAGATACATGGAGACAATAATTCCTCAAGGAGAATGATGGATTCTGGATGAAATTTCCATGTTCTTCTTAGTGTTATGATCAAGCCACCGGTTTGGTGTGACCATGATATGGTGAGGATGGAGGTGGTTTAGCCTCTATATTCCCTTGGTTGTGTTTTGGATGAGATTATCCACGAGCTCTCAAAATCATGCTTTGAATATGGAACGAGGGTGACTAGATGAAGAGATAATTGGCTCAAACATGTATATGGTTGGGTGGAATGTGGAAGTCCCGAAACTGGTCAGAATTTTCCTATGTTTAATGAAAGCTAAGTCCACTTTATTTTGTACCTATAAATGTGTGGAGTTAATGGATGTTCTCTCACTATTATTTCTATGGTTCTATGTTGCTATAATCATGTTTAAATTACTAGTTCTTTTCATTATTACTTGATGTATTTACTCGCAATTATTAAAATGATGGATGCAAGACCTAATTGATTTCATAAATGGTTAAGGAAGAGGGTGATGATCCTTCCTATTATTTTTCATAAGTGTTTTCAGTCATTCATGATCTGTCTTGTATCCTAAAACCGTAGATTTCATTCATGCCAAGTGTTTGATAGAATGTCAGTCCTGGTGAGCGATGTTCTGATCTAGTCCTAGAGTCAGTTCTTGGTTATTTGAAATTTTCTTCATATGTTTAGTGATTCTTGAAATCTATAGGAATTTTGGGCCATGTCTTGGATTCTGGGTTTAAAAATTTCCTTAAATCTCGCGGATGAAGACACAATTCTAGGAAATTTATTCCCTGGATGTAGGCATGCAGGCTTATGAATGTGTCCAGAGCCTCGTAGATGGATATATTTAGGACTTTTCATGTGTCCAATGGGCTTTGTTCATTAAATTTCAGTGGGATTTGGTGAAAAGTTAGGTGGATGTATGTGATAGCCTTTGCGGGTCCTTTAGCAGGTGATATAAGTCTTTGTTAAGATTGTCTCCTTCTATTCCACTTTCTTAAAGTCACCAATGATTTTGAGTCTATATTAATTGCCCCTCATCTCATGTTTACACTATTTGGCCCATTACTTAGGTATGTGTGAGGGAAGGTGGACGTTACAGAAGTATTACCTGAAAAAAAATTGTAATGGAGATTGTATGTGGTGTTGGCCTAGGAAAATGGCTTTGTTTGAGCTAGCTCTTTTGGTTTGTATATTTCCATCTTTGTTTCGTATGTGGTTTTTCTATAGTAACTCCTACAGTAAACCTCTAGCGGGAATTCTAAACTACCATTCTAAACAATGTTTTTTGCTTCATATAAAATGATTCAACTTGTAAAAACTAAAAAAATAAATAATAAATATAATAATTAAATTCAGTAAATCTATAAAATATTAAAACTTCTAATTTTTGTCATATTTTTTTCATCAATATACAAAAGTATTTGAAATTTAATTCAAATGCAATGAGAGTAATATCACATTTTAGGATTTTTTAATAACCCTAAATTTCTATGTTACATGAGGACCTTATTGTTTTTAGTAAACAAAAAGGATATTCTATAAAATTGGCATATTTTATGCTCTATTAGTCAAACCTTGACCTTATTGAGACCCAATCATTTGTAGTAGGATAATTAAATGGCTACACTCTAACAAGATGACTAATGACTTCTATTTTAGTTTTATTGTAATTTTATATATTTACACCGAAGGTGTTTCCCTTTTGAAAATTGTCAAGCTAGGCATTGTATACATTTTTCATCTCCATTTCACATTCATTTGTTCATCATATGTTTTGACATGGGTCAACTTTAACTTAAGAAAAAAAGGAATTACAGATCTTATTGTAAAATAGAATATTTTTCAAAGTAAATTTTTCTTATATATAAATGAATGTTATAAAGAATAATGAGAAACTTGTCATGGAGGAACTTATTAGAATTGGAATAATATCATATCTCTAGAAAATTGGTGGGTAGCCACCTAGCACTAATCTAATTCCATTTTGAAAATGGTGGCGAGGCATTGTCTACCTTTTTCATCTCCATTTGACATTTGCTCGTCTATTGTTTTGGCATGGGTCAAATTTAACTTAAGAAAAAGAAAGGAATTACACATCTTATTGTAAAATGAAACATTTTTCTAAATGAAATTTTCATATATATAAATGAATGTTATAAATAATAATTAGGAACTTATCATGGAGGAACTTATTAGAATTAGGATAATCTCATATCCCTAGGAAATTTGTGGGGAGCCCACAAATCTAATTTTTTAAATTTATTAAAATTAATGGACCATATTGATAAATAAGATTTTCTTATATATAAATTAATGTTATAAATAATAATTAGGAACTTATTAGAACTATAATAATCTCAAATCCCAAGGAAATTGGTGGTTGGGAGGCCACGTGGCATGAATAATTTTTTTTTAAATTTATTAAAAGTAATGGACCATTTTGCTAAATAAAATTTATTTATATATAAATGAATGTTATAAAAAATAATGAGGAGCTTATCATGGATGAGCTTATTAGAATTGGAATAATCTCAAATCCCTAACAAATTGGTGGGCGGGCTTCCACTTGGCACTAATTTATTTTTTTGAATTTATTAAAAGTAAATGCAAGCTAACAGACTCTATAATACACTACAATAGTTTATAAACATTAAGACTAAGTATATGTTTAAAATATTACCTAAAGAATCAATTTACGCCCTCAATTAAATTAATTAATATATTTTTAAAAAACAGACCCTTCTTGAAATTGGTCAGATTAGGCACTGTCTACCTTTTTCATATTCCTTTTTTGAAATGGGTCAACTTTAACTTAAGAAAAGAAAATAATTACACTTATTATTGTAAAATGGACCATTTTTCTAAACCAAAATTTCTTATATATAAATGAATGGATCTTATCATGGAGGAACTTATTAGAATTGGAATAATATCAAATCCCTAAGAAATTTATGGGATTATTAGGGGGATGGTAATGACTTAACCTCCATGAAATATACTAAAATTTTCATAGTAGTATACACAAATCAATGGTTGAGATTTATCCTCAAATTAGTTATGTCTTTTTTATCCTTTTAATTAAATTAATTAATAAAAGAATATTATATGAACATTTGTCATATGAAATGATTTATGGATTTTTGGGCATGTAGTATTGATAAGCCATAGTAATGGCCTAGGATGTTATAGCAAAACCTATTTACAAACCAAGAATATTTATGATAAAGTAGGGATGAATATATTTAATTAATTTCTAATATCTAAATTAAAATTAAGTTTGTTATTTATTTATTTATTTTTAATGTTTTTGAAGAAGAAGAATAAGAAGAAGAAGAAGAAGAAGAATATAATATAATTTTAAGATTATGGATAAATTATATATTAAATTGATATATGATATGTTTTCATTTAATGTTTATAAAGATATATATATTTTAATCATCTTTGAATTTGAAACGTATAACATTTTAGCAAAGAAATACATACTCTTAACCATTGTTACATATATATTAAATGTCTCTTTTTTATATTTATAATTTGTTAATATGAAATTGAGATTTATGATTTCTCCATTTCACATACAAAAACAATATATGTAAAATAAATAATTCAATTAGGTGAAACATTTCCAAACTATAAATGCATATCGTATACATAGTAAGTACTCCAAATAAAAATTCTTAAAATAACTCTTACACAAAATTGCTTTAACTAATTGTGATAAAGCCCAACTTAAATGGTATTCAACCTAAAATAAACCATTCTTACTTCTGGAAAGCTGAGAAAGAAAGAAAGAAAATTTTAACGTCCAAGACTAAAGATATCATATGGGACTATTTGAACTAATGGGTAATGTATTATTGGAGAGAGCCAGTTCACTAGTTGTTCTTATATCCTAGTTTAGGAATTAGTTTCTACTTCATAGGAGTTAGTTATAACTCTCCTATGCATATGCAAACCTATATACTCTTGTTGAACTGTCTCCAGGTGGAGGCTCACCTATGAGCTGCTAAGTTTATGAATATAGGAGAAGGTTAAGTCAAAGTAAATCCATATTGAATATTGTAATACTTGTGATAATGATGCATACATTTTTACTAAGCCTCTCGGAAGAGTTAAATATGAATTATTTAAGGAGATGCCTCTTGGAAGAATTAAATTTGAATTATTTACGGAGATGTTAGGAGTACTAGTGAACCCTTTATCCATTACGAGTGAGTGTTGTAATTAATGGAGGATTTATTATTGGAGAGAGCTTGGAGGAATTAAATTTGAATTATTGAAGGAGATGTTAGGAGTACTAGTGAACCCTTTCTCCATTAAGGGAGAGTGTTGGAATTAAGGGAGAATGTATTATTCAAAAGAGTCAGCTCATTAGTTGTGCTTGTATCCTAGTTTAAGAATTAGTTCCTACTTTCTAGGAGTTATTTATAACTCTCGTATTCATATGTAAACCTATACATTCTTTTTAAATAATGATCAATGTAGAGCATTCTCTTTGAGGCAGAGTCTCTATGTTTATGAATATATTAGGTTTCTTCAAATTTTATGAGGGACCTCTTTTAGAGTGCAAAATTTGAGAAAACTTATGCACCTAAAGAGATTTAATCCTCTTCAAAATGGATCTATATTGATTATATATATGAATATAGCATGTGTAACGTTTCATTTTCAAAACAATATATTTTCAACACATAAATGGATACAATGCCTTGAAAATTTACTTCAAAACTTGGATTGTGTAAACTACACCACCTAAATTTGAAATTCCAACAAATATTTGTTAGACAAAATTTAAATTTAAATTTTAAAATTGAATTAATGGCTAGAGGAAAATGGCTCCAAATTAATTTTAAAATTTTTAAAGGAGATAGATAAAACTATAAAACAAACCCCCTTCTTTACCTTGATTGCAAAATATCCTGGAATATGAAGGTCACTCAAGTGAAAAATTCTCTTGATTTAATCTCATTATCAACACACACTCACTTTAGTCATTTCTTCTGTGCAATTAAATTTTTTTGTGCTCATGCCCACTAGGACCTATTAATGTTTATCCTCATTACCTTGCATGCTATTTACTTATTTATTTATTAATTTTCTGGTGGTTAACTTTCCTATGTGCCCTCACACACATATTAGCTACATCGACGGTCTTAAGAAATTTCAGTACATCCTCATGGGGGGATTTACTATCGGCCTAAAATTGAGGCCTAACCCCGCAGGAGTCAATGATATTTGATTTCGTGACCTCTCAATCTGGGATTACTTCAAGCGAGGACTCCACCAATTGAGCTAACCCTTGGGGCTTATCTTGCATGTTATAGCTTAGATATAATAGGTATATGATATTTTGACATAGTGGTATGATTGGAAAAATGGATTTAGCCAGGTGGTTTGAGAAACATGTGTCAAACACCCATGAATCACCACAAGTGTTACAATATTACAAGCCTCGACACATTTCCTCCCCTCCATCCTCGATCCTTTAGGTTGTTGCCTTTCCTTTGTTGTGACATTTTTGTTGTAACATCGTAGGCATGTTCAATTATTGTTGTAGTTTATCTTTTCACTTTTGCAAGTATGTAATATTTGATATCCAAATTTCTAATTAAAAAATATTAAATTTTTAGAAAACTATAAGACTAAGTCCAATAATAGAATTTTAACCTTATCTTTAAACGTTTCTATTTACAATAACTTAATGTAAGAAGATATTAATAACCAAATATATTAACCTTAAAAATAAAAAGGTTACTATTATATAAAATAATATAAAAATATTATTATTGTATAATTTTTATTATTATTATATGCTTATATGAAAATAAAATGACAATTTATGAGTAAATTTTAGCTATTTTATTGGTTAATATTGACATCATGCGAAAACATTACACCACAATATTGGTATTTTAAATCTTTACTTTTGAACATGGTTATTCATTCCAAATATTGCATCGATCTAAGTTATAAATCTCCATGAGCAATATGTTTGATTTTCAATTGTTTTACTGACGTGTAGGTTTGGTTTAACACCAAGTACAGTGTTCCCCAAGAGGGAGGGTTTCGTAACAGACCCGGGAAAATTTTTATGTAATAAAAATTAATTAAGGAAAAATAAGACCATGGTTAAGGGACACTTATTC
Organism: Pinus albicaulis; assembly: GCA_034641835.2. NCBI lineage: Eukaryota > Viridiplantae > Streptophyta > Pinopsida > Pinales > Pinaceae > Pinus > Pinus albicaulis. The sequence goes on from CM076583.1 coordinate 1,076,360,688, forward strand.
CAAGATGAATGTTGGGAAAAATATCCTAGTGGGAATTAATTGATATGTGTTTATGACTAAGGAAAATTGGTAAAGGAAAAGGAAAATTAATTAAAGAGGAAATTTTTTTTTGGCACATTTATTTATGAAAATAAAGGAAATTAGAAGAAAAGGAAGGTAAACGGTCAGAAGTTTCATGTGAGGAGGAAAATGAAGGAAAACAATTGAAAATTAGGAAACTAGAGGCATCATTAATAAAGAGGCTTTTGAGGATCACTTGGTACCTTTTATCAGTGTACCATTTTGTTAGTTTAGCTCAGGAGATATGTCATTATTATTTCTCTGTCACACTCTTGGATACTTATATTTTTCTTGGAGAAATTCAAGATTTTTCTAAGGAGGAGGAAATAAAGGAAAGTAAGGAAAAGGAAAGGGAATGAAGGAAAGGATAAAGCAAGGAAAATTAGGATCTAGCAGCTTCAACATGAATACTTAGAGGTAACATATTGCATGTGTTATTTCCAAGATGGTTTGGACATGCATGGATTATGCATTTCGGTATTTAGTTATCATGCTATCGGTGGCATGGTTTTTTCAAGTTATAACAACGGATCTCAGCCCTTCCTTTATTGTTCCATATTCTATGTTGTGTTGGGACTTTGATGTTGGTTTTGAACTTTGTATTTTTCAGATGGATTTCAGAATCCAAGGAAAAGGTGGTATCAAGGTTCATTCCCACGGGACTGGGAACGCCTTGACAGATTTTGGTGGGATAAATGGTAAATCTTGAGGGAGGTGTATCAATTTAGGTCCTCGTGATCTGGGATTTCATTGTGGTAAAGAATGAGATACACAGGGAAAAAAATTCCTCAAGGATAATGATGGATTCAGGATGTAATTTCCAATTTCTTCTCGGTGTTATGATCAAAGCACCAGTTTGATGTGATCATCATATAGTGAGGATGGAGGTGGTTTAGCCTCTGGATTCCCTTGGTTTTTTTTTTGATGATTTTTTCCATGATAGCTCAAATTCATGCTTTGAATATGGCATGCAGGTGACTGGATGAAGAGAGAATTGGCTCAACCATGTCTATGGTTGGGTGGAACTTGGAAGTCCCAAACCTAGTCAGTATTTTCCTATACTCAATGGAAGCTAAGTTCTCTTTATTTTGTACCGATAAATGTGTGGAGTTAATGGATTTTATTTCATTATTATTTCCATGGTTTTATGTTGTTATAATCATGTTTAAATTAGTGGTTCATGTCATTGTTGCTTCATTTATTTACTTTAAATTATTAAAGTGATGGATGCAATACCTAATTGGTTTCATATATGGTTAAGGAAGATGGTGGTGATCCTTCTTGTAATGTTTCATAAGTGTTTTTAGTCATTCATTCTTTGTCTTGCATCATATACCTATAGATTTCATTCATGCCAAGTGTTTGATAGAATGTCAGTCCCGGTTGGGGATGGTATGGCCTAGTCCTAGAGTCAGTTCTTAGCTATTTGAAATTTTATTCATATTTTTATTTCTTCTTGAAAGCTACAGGAATTTTTGGGCCATGTATGTGATTCCGGGCTTAAAGAATTCTTTAAGTCTCGCTGACGAAGGCACAATTATAGGAAATTGTTTCCCTGGATGCAAGCATGCAAGTTTATGAATGGGTCAAAATCATCCTAGATGCATGGATGCAATCCTGTACATGCATCCAAGGGGTTATTTTCATTAAATTTCAGTGGGACCTGGGGAAAATTCAGGTGGATGTATGGGATAGCCTTTGTGTGTCCTCTAACAGGTGGTATAGATCTATGTTATGGTTTTCCTCCTAGATTCCACTTCCTTAACGTCACTAAGGAGGTTGAGTCTGTCTTAAATACCCCGCATCTCATGTTTACCCTATTTGGCCTATTACTTAGGTAGCTGTGAGGGGAGGTCGATGTTACAGAAGTATTAGTTGACAAAGAATTGTAATGGATATTGTATGCGGTGTTGGGTTGGGAAAATGGCTTTGTTTGTGCTATCTCTTTTGGTTTGTATATTTTGATCCTTGTTTGTTATGTGGTTTTTCTATAGTAACAGCTACAATAAACCTCTACGCATAATTCTAAATTACCATTCTAAACAATTTTTTTTTGCTTCATATAAAATGATTCAACTTATAAAAAAAAAATACTACATATAATAATTAAATTCAGTAAATATATTAAAGATTTAAACTCCTATTTTGTGTCACATTTTTTTTCATGAATATAAAAAATTATCTAAAATTTAAATAAAAAGGAATGAAATTAATATCTCATTTTAGGATTTTTTAATAACCCTAAATTTATATGTTACATGAGGACCTTATTATTTTTAGTAAACAAAACGGATATTCTAAAGAAATGACATATTTGATACTCAATTAGTCAAACCTTGAACTTATTGAGACCTGATCATTTGCAATAACATAATTAAATGGATACACTCTAACAAAATGAGTAATGACTTGTATTTCAGTTTGATTTTAATTTTATATATTTACACCCAAGGTGTTTCCCTTTTGAAAATGATCACGCTAGGAATTGTATACCTTTTTCATCTCTATTTGACATTTGTTCGTCATATGTTTTGACATGGGTCAACTTTAACTTAAGAAAAAAAAGGAATTACACATCCTATTGTAAAATGGACTATTTTTCTAAATAAATTTTCTTATATATAAATTAATTTTATAAATAATAACGAGGAACTTGTCATGGAGGAACTTATTAGAATTGGACTAATATCATATATGTAGGAAATTTGTGGGTAGCCACCTGACATGAATACAATTTCCTTTTGAAAATGGCCAGGCTAGGCATTATCTACCTTTTTCATGGGCATGTCTACATTTTTCATCTTCATTTGACATTTTTTCGTCTATTGTTTTTGCATGTGTCAACTTTAACTTAAGAAAAAATATGAATTACACATCTTATTTTAAAATGGACGATTTTTCTAAATTATATATATAAATATATATATAGATATATATATTTTATAACTAATAATCATAAACTTGTCATACAGGAACTTATTAGAATTTGAATAATCTCATATCTTGAGGAAATTCGTGGGTGGGGAGCCCACAAATCTAATTTGTTAAATTTATTAAAATTAATGGACCATTTTGATAAATAAAATTTTCTTATATATAAATTACTGTTATAAATAATAATTAGGAAATTATTAGAATTTGATAATCTCAAATCCCTAGGGAATTGGTTGTTGGGAGGCCACAATCTAAATTTTTAAATTTACTAAAAGTAATATACCATTTTTTTAAATGATATTTAATTATATATCGATGAATGATATTTAATTATATTTAATAATCAGAAACTTATCATGGATGAACTTATTAGAATTGGAATAATATCAAATACCTAATAAATTGGTGGGTGGGGAGCAATGTGTCACTAATCTAATTATTTTAATTTATTAAAAGTAAATGCAAGCTAACAAACTCTATAATACACTACAATAGTTTATAAACATCAATACTAAGTTTATGTTGAATATTGCCTCTTAAGAATCAATCTATGCCCTCGTTAAAAAAAAAATCAACAGCTCCTCACCCACCTTAAGTTGAAATAAGAAGTCTTCACAACATATATTTTTTAAATAGACCCTTTTTGAAATTGGTCATGCTAAGCATTGTCTACCTTTTTCATCTACATTTTTTGAGATGCGTCAACTTTAACTTAAGAAAAGAAAATAATTACAACCCTTATTGTAAAATGGACCATTTTGCTAAACAAAATGTGCTTATATATAAATAAATGGAGCTTATAATGGAGGAAATTATTAGAATTGGAATAATCTCCAATGCCTAGTAAATTTGTGGGATTATTCAGTGGATAGTAATGATTTAACCTCCATGAAATACACTAAAATTTTCATAGTATTATATACAAATAAATGTTTGAAATTTATCCCATAGTAGTTATGTCTTTTTTATCCTTTTAATTAAATTAAATAATAAAGAAATATTATATGAACATTTGTCATATGAAATGACTTATGGTTTTTTGGGCATGTAGTATTGATAAACCATAATAGAAATTAACAATCTCCACAATAAAATAGGGAGCAATATATTTAATTAATATTTAATATATAAATTAAAATTAAGTTTGTTATTTATATATTTATTTTTAATGTTTTTGAAAAAGAATAATAATAATAATAGTGATAATTTAATTTATTTTTAACATTATAGATACGTTAAATATTAAATTGATATATGATAATTTTTCATTTAATGTTTATAAAGCTATGTATATTTTAATCATCTTTGGATTTGAACCTTTAACATTTTAGCAAAGAAAGGCATACCATTGTTATATATATATATATATATATTATATATATATATATATATATATATATATATATATATATATATATATATATATATATAAAATGTCTCTCCTTTATACTTATACTTTGTTAATATGAAATTGAGATTTATGATTTCCCCATTTCACATAAAAAACAAATATATGTAAAATAAACAATTCAATAAGGTAAAAAAAATCCATACTATAAATGCATATCATATACATAGTAAGTACTCCTCCAAATAAAAAACCTTAAGATAATTCTAACACAAAATTGATTTAACTGATTATGAAAAATTTCTAAACTATAAATGCATAGCATATACATAGTATGTACTCCCCAAATCAAAATTCTTAGGATAATTCTCACATAAAATTTTTACTGATTATATGATAAAGCGCCACCTTAAATGGTATTCAACCAAAGACATTATTTTGGGACTTACACGATGCGAAAGAAACCATAATTACTTCTAGAAAGATGAGAAAGAAATAAAGAAATGCAAAAGAAACCATAATTAATTCTGGAAAGATGAGAAAGAAAGAAAGAAAATTTTAATGTCCAAGACTAAAAATAGCATATAAGACTTTTGAAATTAATGGATAATGTATTATTGGAGAGATTCACTCGGTCAATTGTTCTTGTATCCTAGTTTCGGAATTAGTTCCTACTTTATACGAGTTAGTTCTAGTTGTCCTATACCTATGTAAACCTATATATTGTTTTTGAATTATGACGCTCACATGTGAGCTCGTAATTTTATGAATATATCATGTTTCTTCAAATTTTATCATTGTAACTTGCAAATAATACAATGTTTCATAAAAACAAAAAACATACAATTTCATTTTCTTAAGGAGAAGGTTCAGTCAAAGGAAATCCAAATTTAATATTGTAACACTTTTGATAATGATGCAGACATTTTTTCTAAGCCTCTTGGAAGAATTCAATTTGAATTAATTAAGGAGATGGTAGGAGTACGAGTGAACCCTTTATCCATTAAGGGGGGTGTAGGAATTAATGGAGAATTTATTATTGGAGAGAGCTTGGAAAAAATAAATTTGAATTATTTGAGGAGATGTTAGGAGTACTATTGAGCCCTTTCTCCATTAAGGGGGAGTGTTGGAATTAATGGAGAATGTATTATTGGAAAGAGTCACCTGAATAGTTGTGCTTGTATCCTAGTTTAAGAATTAGTTCCTACTTTATAGGAGCTAGTTTTAACTCTCCTATGCATATGTAAACCTATATATTCTTGTTAAAACTGTGACTCTAATTTTATGAATATATCATGTTTCATAAAATTTTACCAGGGACCTCTTTTAGTGTAGAAATTATACAATATGTATGTATATCTTGGATTCACCCGATCTAAAAATATGCTAAATTTAAATACTGAATCACTTGTAAAAATATTTGTGGAATTTAAAACATAATCACCAATTACAATATCATGAAGAACGATCAATCACACACAGCACAGATGATTTCCCTCGGAAAGCATAAAGCTAAAAATCCCACTATCTTCTATTTTATATTGTATCATGGATCATGAAACAATTACATACAAAACTCCAATCACAAGAGCTATTAGTACGTCAACTAATTGTCTCACATTGTCATACAAAAATTGGAAAATCCCCTGCTAAATTTAATGTCGCCAGATAGCTTTCATCCACTACGCAATCCCTATTGAAAGAAATCCGATGCCTTTCTACTTGTCTTGACTGAGAAATCCTCATGGGCACATCCAATGTGGGTGTGCTTGCATTGGTGCAAGCGGATAATGTCACAAGTGATAGTTTACTTCCCTTTCACCTAGAACTCAACTAGGTCTCCATTGGATCTAACATGCATGCAGTTAATAGTAGGAAATATTTAGTTTCACATGAGGCAACTGATTTTGAATTAATTAACAATTAATTCACTTGATCTCTCACTAGTGTATCTTCAGTTACAACTAGCACAACTGAGTTTAACTCACTTAACTGAGTTAAACTTCTTACAACTTTCACAACTCATGCACCACTGCACATCCAACCCTGTTACAGCTCGAATCACTCGGTTACAACTAAATTCAACTTGCATGTCCCACCAACCAAACACTTAACTCGAAATTCACTTAGCTAACTGATTTTCCAATTTAGTTAAATATTTTTAAGTTCTCATTGAAAATAGATTATATTTTATTGTCCAACTAATATTAAGGGATAATAAAAGTATAAATGCATCTATAAATAGACATGCACTATAAATAGACATACACCTAAAAATAGCCTAATCCCCAATCCTAGTGTAGGTGCTTAATTTCACTAGGATCTTCTTGTTGAATATCAACACTCGCTCTCAAAAAGGAATGGATTATCCTTCACCCCGATTTTGTCTCTATGGTATTTGAATTTTCTCCTGGTGAGCGCCTTCATCAGAATATCTGCATCCAGATCTTTCGTGGGAATGTACTGAAGAAAATTAATTCTCATCTATAGAAAACCTCTGAGATGATGGTACCAGATATCTATATGCTTCGATCTATCATGAAACATGGGACTAATTGAGAGTTTAATGCAACTTTGATTATAACAATGAGTACTTGTCGGATCCATATGATAGCCAAACAAACCAACCAAGACCTTTCTCATCCAGATAGCCTCACATGAAGCTTGAATCGATACCATGTATTCTTCTTCCACTGAATTGACTGCAATGGATATCTGCTTCCTACTGTACCAAGAAAGAGTATATATATGCTTCGATCTATCATGAAGCATGGTATTAATTAAGATTTTAATGCAACTTTGATTATAACAATGGGTCATTGTCGGCTCCATATGATAACCAAAGAAACCAACGAAGATATTTCTCATCCAAATAACCTCACATGAAGCTTGAATCATTGCCATGTATTATGCTTCCACTGAATTGAGTGCAATGGATATCTACTTCCTACTGTACCAGGAAAGAGTTGTAGATCTAATGCTAAATATCCCCGCTAATGTGCTCTTTATGTCCCTTGGACTTCCAACCCAATCTACATCTATGAAGCCATGCAAACTCACTCCATTCATCTTTTTGTACCATAAACCATACTCTGATGCACCCCTCAGGTATCTCAGGACATGCTTCCCCGCCTTCCAAAAGAGCTTGGTAGACTTAACCATAGATTGAATCAGCTTGTTAACTGCATATCAAATGTCTGGTCTCATGTTCACTAGATACATTATCAAACCCACTAATTTTTGATAAACAGTAGCATCCACTACCTCTCCAGAAGTAGCATCCTCTTTCCTCCAGTTGCCTAGAAGAGGAATATCCATGGGTTTGCAACCCTCCATGTTAAAATTTCCTAGTATCTCATTTGAATACTTGCATTGAGACACAAAAGGTTCACCATATTGCTGTCACATTTCTAATCCAAGGAAATAATGAAGGAGACCCATATCCTTCATTTCGAACTCCCTTGAAAGATCCTCCTTGCATGAGTGTATTAGCTACTCATCACCAGTCAATATTAAATCATCAACATAAATAAAAATTATTAAAAGCTTACTCTCCACCACAATTTGGCATAGGTTTGCATCTTCTTCTCTTTTGGTGAAGCCCAATTTGGTGAAATAGTTGTCTATCCAAGTGTACCAAGCACAGGGTGCTTTCTTCAGCCCATAAAATTCTCTTTTGAGTTGGCACACATGTGATTTGCTATTGAACATCTCAAAACCTTCAAGCTACTCTATGTACACCTCTTCCTCAATGATCCCATTTCCGAAGCACTATTTTTGATAATGGAATCATATTCCTCCACCATTGCTTGAACCCAAGTAGGTTGTTCCACTACTTCATGAAAGGAATATGGTTAAGTCACAATATATTTTCTCGTGAGAGCCATGTATCCATTAAATCGATCAGGAGGTTGTCTCTATCTACGCTTTGGAGTAGGGGCTCCTACATTCTATACAACATCAAGTCTCAGCCTACCAACTTCTGTGGTGGGCCTTCTGCCATTTCTGATGGATGTCTTTGTATGAGTGGCTTCCTCTAGTCCATGAACCTCATGTTGTGGTTGATCCACATCTAGAGACTCGTATTTGGAAACCAATAGCTCCTCATCTACATGCAAGTCCAACTCCCTCTCAAGGGACAATCACATGGATTTATCCTCATAAAATTTTATATCTCATTGCACAGCATTCATTTTGTTGTTTGGAAAATACACATGAGAATTATGGGGTGTTTCTATGTACCCCACAAAAATACCAACTTCAGTAGTCAGCTTCAACTTCTTCTTGGCATCCTTGGTCACATGCACATAAACAGATGAGCCAAAAATCTTAAAGTGTGAAACATCAAGTTTCTTACTAGTGAAAGCTTCTTCAGGTGTACTCATGCTAGGTACTCTATGAGGATAATAGTTTTGCACTTAAACCGCAATGTTGCTTGATTTCACCCACAAATGCATTAGTAGGCCCTGATCATGGAACATTGCTCATGCTGCACCCATGATCATTTTGTTCTTCCTCTCCGCCACCCTTTTTTGCTATGGGTTATCAGGCGCTATGAGTTATCTTAAAATTCATTATTTGCTGCAGAAGTTCTTGAACTCGTTAGAGATGTATTCTCCACCATTATCGCTCCTAAGGGCCTTCACTTGCTTCCCTGAATATTTCTCCACAAATTTCTTAAACTCAAATAAATTAGAGAATTTTTTATCTTTCTTCTGCATGAATAAGATCTAGAATTTACGAGAAAAGTCATTAATAAATACTACATAGTAATTATTTTTTTTGTTGAAGAAACCGAGAATGATCCACACACGTCTCTGTGAACTCTATCAAGGATCACCGAAGCATGTTTCTCCTTCTCATGAAAGGTGGACTTTACATACTTCCCCATGGTGAAACCATTTCACTGATATAACTGAGCAAGTGTTCCCATTGGAAGTCCAGTAGAAATTTGTTGCAATACTTTCAAGGCTCCATGATGAATATGGCCTAATCGCCTGTGCCATAATTCACCCTCATCCTGGCTCACCACTTTTTTAGCCTTTCCCATCATGGCAGCGCAACCATCTACCTCTAGCTTGTAGATATTCCTAACTCAAATCCCTATCCCTTAGGCTTGACCTATTTTTTTATGTTGCAGGAACACTTTTCCATCACTAAAAACAACGTCATAGCCTCTGTCCTCTAACATTGCGACTGAGACAAAAATTTTCTTCATACCTGGAAAATGCATAACATCCTTCAAATGAAATGGTTTACCTGGCTCCCTCTCAAAGGTAATGGTACAAATCCTGGTAGCACTATACTATCTGACGTCACCCATATCATTATGCATCTGGAGATATTTCTCCTCCAAGTCACTAAAAATTTCCTTATCTCCCTTCATGTGAAAGGAAGCCCCAATATCCAAATACCACACTGATCCTAATGCGCTTAACACCATGCATGCAATGAAGGATTATTCAAGCTCAAATTGGGAGGCAAGGGCCTCACCATCTACAACTCCAGTAGCCTTCTTGTTCTTCTTCTTTTGTGAATAGTTAGTAGAAAAATGCCCATGTTCATGACAGTGAGAACACTTCACCTTGGACATGTCTTGATTCTTTCCTTTAGACTCAGATTTAGAATGGAATTTCTTCACATTCCCCTTCTTCACCTTGGCAGCCAAAGCACAATCCTCTTCATCATCGTGCTTTGATGAAGAGCCATATCTGGAGTTTCGCCTAAAATCCTCCTGCACCAGATACGACCACACTCATTCCTAATCTGGCAATTTTTCCCATCCATTGACAGTGTCTTCATAACTATGCCAAATCTTAGGAAGTTCTAAGAGAGCCCAACTCACAAAATCATCATCAGCAACTGTTATTCCGACACTCCCCAGTTCATCCCGACATTGGACAAACTTTGTGAGATACTTTGGAATGGTGTCGCCCTTTTCCATCTTTATCTTCCTGAGTTTATATTTGAGTGCCAATTTCCTATGGTTGCTGCTGCTTTGAAATAAATCTATCAAAGCCTTCCACATAGCATATTGTGTGGCTTTCCCATGGAGGCTTGAGACAATGTGGTCTTGTACTCCCTCCAACACGATCCTCATCACCTTTGCCTCTTTCTTTTTCCATGCATCAAGATTGGCAACATCTGGCTTAGGAACATAATTTTCAATAAATTACTTCAAGCTATTTTCTTCAAGTACTGCATCCATCCTGTCCTTCCAAGAAATGTATTTTGAGCTACCCTTAATTGCAAACTCTAACCTAAAGCCATTGAAATCCATTTCAATCTTGAATTAGTTGTAGCACCAAGAAATTCTTTCTACAAATTTGAATTCAATCCACCAACAAACTCAGCTTCTGCTTCACTTCTGCAATTTCTTGTGCTTTGATACCATGTAAAAATTATACAATATGCATGTGTATCTTGGATTCACCCTATCTAACAAGATTCTAAAGTTAAATACTAAATTGCTTCTAAAAATATTTGCAGAATTAAAAATAAAATCGCCAATTACAATATCATGAAGAAAGATCAATCACACACAGCACAGATAATTTCCCTAGGAAAGCTTACAGCTAAAAACCCCACTATATTCTATTGTATATCATCTCATGGATCATGAAAAATTACATACAAAAATCAAATCACAAGGGCTCTGAGTACATTAACTAATTGTCTCACACTGTCATACAAAAATTGGAAAATACCTTACTCAATTTAATGTCTCCACACAACCTGCCTCGATTTCGCAATCCCTGCTGAAGGAAATCCCTGAATTAATGCCTTATTTCTTGCCTTGACTATGAAATCCTCATGAGCACATTGAATGTGTGTGTTCTTGCATTGGTGCAAGCGGATAATGTAAAAAGTGATAGTTGGCTTCCCTTTCATCTAGAAATCAACTGGGTCTCTACTAGATCTTACATGCATGCAATTAATAATAGTAAATCTTCAGTTGCATGTGATATCACTGATTGTGAATTAATTAACAATTAATTCACTTGATTTCTCACTAGTGTATCTTCAGTTACAACTAGCACAAATGAGTTTAACGCACTTAACTGAGTTAAACTACTTACAACTTGCACAATTCATGCACCACTACACTTCCAAATCTGTTAAAATATGAATCACTCATTTACAACTAAAGTCAACCTGCATGTTCCACCAACCAACCACTTAACTAGAAATTCGCATAGGTAACTAATTTGCCACTTCAGTTAACTATTTCCAAGTTCTCATTGAGAATAGATTATAGTTTATTGTCCAACTAATATTAGGGGATAGCAAAAGTAGACATGCATCTATAAATAGACATGCACTATAAATAGACATACACCTAAAAATAAGGGTATATTCTCAATGCATAAACAGATACAATGCCTTGAAAATTTACTTCGACACTTGGATTGTCTAAATTACACAACATAAATTTTGATTCCAACAAATATTTTCTAGACAAAATTCAAATTTAAATTCTAACATGGATTTAATGGCTCCAGGAAAATGGATCCAAATTAATTTTTTAAAAATTTAAAAGGAGAGAGACAAAACTATAAAAAAAACCTCCTTCTTTACCTTGATTGCAGAATATCCTCGTATCTGAAGGTCTCTTGAGTGAAAAATTCTCTTGATTTAATCTCATTATGAACACACACTCACTTTAGGCATTTCTTCTGTGAAATTACAATTTTTGTGGGTTAGTGCCCACTAGGACCTATTAATGTTTCTCGTAGCTATTAATGTTTCTCCTTATTACCTTGCATGTTATAGCTTAGATATAATATGTATATAATATTTTGACATAGTGTTATGATTGGAAAAAAATGATTTAGGCAGGTGGTCCGAGCAACATGTGTCAAACACGAAGACATCTACACAAGTGTGAGACTATGACAAGCCTCAACACATTTCCTCCCCTGCATCTTCCAACCTTTAGGTTATTGTCTTTCCTTTGTTGCGGCCTTTTTGTTGTAACATCATAAACATGTTTAATTCATGCTATAATGTATCTTTGCACTTTTGTTAATATATAATATTTGATATCCAGGCTTCTAATTCAAGTATATTAAATTCATAGAAAACTATAACACTAAGTCTAATCATAATCTTTTAACCTTACCTTTAAACTTTTTTTTTTACATTCCCCTAATGTAATAATTATTAATAACCAAAGATATTAAAACTTAAAAAGGCTAATAATATATACAATAATATATAAATATTATTATTGTATAATTTTTTTTTATTATTATATGCTTATAGGAAAAGAAAACGACAATTTATGAGTAAATTTTATCGATTTGATTGGTTAATATTTACATCATGCGAAAACATTACACCATAATATTGATATTTTAAATCTTTGCCTTCGAACATGGTTATAGAAAGAATGTTTTAAAATTAAGTAAAAAAATAATTGTAAAGTATCTCTATCTTAAATTTTATTACCTTTTCCTGTATTATTTAAAATAATTTTTTTTTATTAGGATAAAATTGAACTTATATAAAAATGTTTTAATTATTATATATATTTGATTAGTCTATGTTATGGCTATTATTTATCAATTTTTATTTAGACAAAGTCTTTCTCACCTCAAAAATATTTTAATTATGATATTAATTTACCTCATTTTTATATCATAAATATTTATTATTTACACTTGATGGAAATTCAACTTAGAGCAAAATATTTTTAAATATAATATCATTTTATTTAATTTACATATTTGAAATTTTAATTATTTTTTACTTTCACAAAATTTATTTCGCAAAAACATATTTAAACTATGATATTGATTTATGTAATTTTTTTAAGAAACATTTCAAATTTATAAATATTTAAATTTCATGCAACATTTTACAAATAATAAGGGTTTACTTTTGTTTAATCAGTTTTTGTTTTAGCAAATAATCTTATATACTTTTTTACATTGAGGGAGAGAACTTATATAATATTTTTATGCAATGCTCCAAAGGACCCAAGAAGTGAATGGAAAGTTTTTAACGTCAATTAAATGCATTTTTTTATTTTTTTAAATAAATTTTGTAATTACTTAATTTCATTGGATGTTAACCATCATGGTCATCATCATATATATATTTTTAGTCAATAATATATTATTATATATATATGTATTTTTTATTAAAAAATTTAATTGAACTAATTTATTCAATATTATTCTTTATTTTTCATTAACTATCCCAAATATATTTTTAAATATTTTTAATATAATATTACTTATAACATCTCCCCCATAAAAATCTAACACAAATATATTAAAGAGTCTTTCGTAACCTATTAAACATCCAAAATTTAATTTATTTAGTCAAACCTCCGAAAATCCACAAAGACAATTATGTATATATATATGATACATATCTACCTTGTCCTAGAATACGACACATTGTAAGATTTTAACTTATTTTATTTTGTTAAATCCTAGTGTTCCTTTAAAAAGATTCTTATTATCTCCCTCAAAATATATCTTTCGAAAAAGTCTTACGATCACAATTATCAATCACTTTAACTGTTTTCAAATATTTTAAATTAGTGTTATGATATTTTACGCTGCATCTACATGGTGACAATCGACAAGTATGTTTGAGTGATCGAATAAGAGATTGGTGTATCCAAGTCTTTACTTATTCATGTAAACACTTGTGGGTCGGACCTTGTCATCAAATCGGATTTGATTGAAAATTAATTTTGAAATTATATAATAGACAGCATTATAAGCATAACTCTAAGAATGCATCCCGTTCATTATAATACTCGAGTCGGATAGTTCCTTTTAAAAAAATAGAATAAAAATAGTAATACGAAATCAAGATGGACTATTTTATTGATTCTAAATAACTTTAAGCATAGTTTTAAGCGTCGATATTAATCATGATAATAATTATTAATTTATTAATTTTTTCATAATTTTTGAAAAAGACATTAAATTAATTATGAAAATTAACATTTAAAAAATAGCTAAATATTAAACATACAAAAAGATAAATTTATAGGGTAATAGGTATATTTAATTTTACTTTTTAAATTAAAGTTTACAATTTTATTTATTAATTTACTATATTATCGAGACAAATTTTATAAATAAAAAAATAGAATTTTCAATTTTAATATTTTTATAATTTTTCTCAAAATAATAATATTACTCTTCCACATCTACTAATATATATGATATTTAATTCAACTTATTTAAGCATAATTACATAATTTTTTAACATAAATGATTACTTAATATATATTTATTTTTAAAATATCCGCTTAATATACATTTACGATATTTGCTTAATTATGTTGTAAGGAGTTATTGTTGAAAGTAATTCTCTTCTCATGAGCTCTCATGCCACTTGTCTTTTTATATACCTTTTATTTAGATGTTAGGCGATACAAATAATTTTAGACGCGATCAGTTATACATTAGTATTAATGGGTTAATTAATTCAGTTACAATTAACTAGGCCGAGTTATTATTTGAAAACAATTCTCCTCCCATGCCACTCGTATTTTTATATGCCTTTGATTTAGATGTTAGACAATACAAATAATTTGGGCCATCAAATTGAAAATCAATATTAATCGGTTACAATTAATTCAGTTACAATTAGTTCGGTAGCTCTACACCATACTGATATATTTTCAAAGAAATAGAACTATATATTTTCACAGAAACTAAAACTCTGAGTTAATGAGCCTCTACGCCAGGCCGATAGATTTTCACGAATTTGAACTCTGAGTTAACTTTTTGCTTGGATGCATTTTTCTTTTATCCTTTCTCTGCAGTTAAACCTGTTCTGAAAATTCGATTTAGAAGAAATTGAGATGAGAGTTTGTGTGCACTAGCGAGCTAGGAGGTATCGCTGACCCTAGCCCTTGATGGTGAGTAGATGTTGGCAGCACAAGGTGTCCACAAGACAGAAATCGGGTGTAACAAGATTGTGCAAGCTTTTGGGTTCCTGTGATAGTTCATCAAGCGAGCGGATGGAAAAAATCGATTCAATGAATCATACTGCTTCCCTGATTTAACCGGTTTGACGGGATGGGACCAAAGGAGGTAGTTTAATGAATCCCAACCAATAACCAATTCATACTAACTGGTTTGGTATTTATATAGTTTCTTAGCTTCTTAATGAGCATTTTAGTGATCTGGAAACGTCTTTAACCAGTGTATATTGTAATTTTCTCCATGCTTAAATTTTCACCACTTTTTTGTTTTAGTCATTTCAAGAGAAATCGGGTGTATTTATTCATAGTTTTGATAGCATAATATTGAAGTAATTTGGAGACTTCTTAACAATTTTTCACTGGCTCTCTCTATTGGAATTTTAAATACAACATCAGCCTTTTTCTTTAAAGCATAATCAACTATATTTGTCCAAAAAATCTTCGTTATTATTTTTTCGATAAAGATTTGGTTATTAAACGTCAACCTTTTTCTTTATAGCAGAATCAACTATATTTGTCCAAAAAAACTTCGCTATTATTTTTTCGGTAAAAATTTGGTTATTAAACGTCAACCTTTTTCTATAAAGCACAATCAACTATATTTGTCCAAAAAAATATTCGCTATTATTTTTTCGGTAAAGATTTGGTTATTGAAAATCCTATTATATTTTCGATAAAGATTTGGTTATTGAAAAGCTTCAAGTGCACAGAGATGAGTTGGAATACAACAGCTAAATATTGTGCACGACATGTCTGCCTGCTGACAGTGAAGAATAATAACATAAATCAGCTTGTTTTACATAGTTTAATGAGTTTGACTACTTTACTTTAACGGGAGTTGAAAAACAAAGTTCACAGAGGAGATGAATTTCTTGACGTTTTCAAAAAAACAAATCCTACGTTTCAAAAACCAATTTTTGTTGCTCGTTGAAACAATGTTAAAAGTTAGTGTGAGTTAGTAAGGTCATATTTTTTGCATGGTAAAACATCCGAATTATGAAATTTTGCATGTCGCATCATCTTGTTTTATGAATTTTTAATAAAATAAAATTGAGTTTTTAAAGTGGATAAACCAATTATATTTTTTCTCATTATATTGAAAAATCACTATTTTATAATCTCTTTTAAATAATACATATTTTAACATTACAAATAATAATAATATCACAAGTAACTATGATTATATTTCTTTTTTAAGTATAATCATTCATTATATACTCCAGTATTATCAGTTAATATATTTTTCAAAAATATAAATAATTTAAAAATATATATAAAGATGATATGATAATAACATTTTAAAAATATATCACAAATAATTATAATTATACAAAACATTATTAGAATAACATAAATAATAATGATCATGAACTTTTTGTAAACACCATAATTAAATATACATTTAAAAAAAGCACCATAATGAAATATACATTTAACAATCATAATTTGTCATGCTTGTTTTTAATTAATATTATTTTACTAATACAAATAATAATTACATTCATTTAATGTACATTTATAAATTACAAAGAAGACAAATATACATTTGATGATTAGTTACAAATTAATGTGTTATGACAATAAAATTTAGAAATAAAGGTAGTCTTTAAAGTGATTTGTAAATTATAATATTAGTTCGTAAATTATAATATTATTTTTAAATGTATATATGAGTAAAATTAATAATTCTTTTAAGGAATTAGGTTATGTTCCTAAATGCTAAATATGTTTTTTGTGATTGTGATTAGTTATGAGGTTGTATTATTATTATTATTATTTTGCTCTTTAAAAAAAATAATAGATATAATGTGTTATGAAATGTAGTAATAATTTTTATAATAATAATATATTTAAATAAAATGATATTGATTGTTATATTGTTAAATTATAATATTATTTTTTAAATGTATATATATGAGTAAAATTAATAATTCTTTTCAAGGAATTGGGTTATGTTCCTAAATGCTAAATATGTTCTTTGTGATTGTGATTAGTTATGAGGTTGTATTATTATTATTATTTTTCTCTTTAAAAAAAATAGATATAATGTGTTATGAAATGTAGTAATAATTGTTATAATAATAATAAATTTAAATAAAATGATATTGATTGTTAATAGTATTCACAAACGAAATATTGAAATTTAGCTGCTAAGTAATTATGACCTTTTTTTCTCTTTTAATTAAATTGGTTAACTAAAAATAATGTCTTAGGAAACTAGTAAATCATTTAAATAGAACATTTATTTTATATTTAATTGTTTAACATTTGTGTAAATGTTTAATAATATATTGATATATGAAATTATGTGATTTTTTTCTTAATTGGTTTTTAAGATAAAATTTGACATTTCTAATATTAAATAAATATACCACTGAGATTTATGATGAATATATTTGATGCAAACAAGTAGATTACTGTATAAAATATTATTAAAGTTATTGTTACTAATATTTAATGGGAATAATTTATGTGGAATCTCAACCACCTCTTTTATGCTACAACATGAGATAGGGAGTGGATGAAGAAAATAATTTTTTTTAAATCCAAAAAATAAATAAATAAAACAACATGCATGATTGTAACATGAAATATATTAAATCTATTGATACCTAAAACAAAGCATGATTGTAAGTTAAACATGAATTCAAAATAGAAAATGATTAGATCTTAATTTTTCTTTAGTTCTTCATAAATTATGGGGCCATTATTTTCAAACCAAGGTGAGGTGTGGTCTTTTGATGTAAAAAAATAGTGTTTTCATTGTAGTGTTTATGGACCACACTTGCTTTATTTTCAAGATAAACTGGTTTAAATGTTGTTAAATGATCTATACATTATTTTCAACTGCCCCACATGGGTTATATTTTCTAAAGAAGAATCTATTGTATTAAAACAAGAACATGCCAGATACCAAGGAGATTAGTGGTAAAGAAAAACATGATCTTTTGAATAGTTTCAAGGATCATGAAGGAAATAATACATAGTTGAGTCAACAATCAAAGGAGAAACACAAATAATTTTCTCAAGAAGAGTTATATTTTATGTGATTCTTTGGTTCAATTTCCTTATTGGAGATATGCGCAGTTTTAAGGGTAGATCTTAATTCACATAGAAATTAAAAATTTATTTAAAAATCTATTATAGTCCTTTATAGACACAT
This sequence comes from Pinus albicaulis, assembly GCA_034641835.2. Taxonomy (NCBI): domain Eukaryota; kingdom Viridiplantae; phylum Streptophyta; class Pinopsida; order Pinales; family Pinaceae; genus Pinus; species Pinus albicaulis. Next base: position 1,076,379,150 of record CM076583.1, read on the forward strand.
GTTTCAAACTATAAAAAAATTATTTTGTACTAATTAAAATTTTCTATAGCGAGAGGAAGTGATCAAGAAGAAATATGGTGGTATTGTACTAAAACAACCTTCATTTGAAAGGTAGAAAATCACAATCTATTTATTTATTTACAAGACATTCATGTTGGCATAATCGGACAAGGTATTTAACTTCAACATAGGCCTAATGATTTGTAAGGATCATGGAAGCAGTAATATTTCATTGTAACATGGTCCTTGCCTTTTGTTGATACTTTCTTGTCTTTCAAGCATTGTCAAAAAAATCATTAATTAGTATTATATATACATTTTATAAAATTTATAATTAGCATTTGCATCGAAAGCTACATACTAACGATGAGAGTAATAATAGTGAAAATTTCTTCAAGTATATGTTCTTTATCTTCCATATTCCAAACAAGAACACATTGTTAGCAATCAGAAGTCTACATAACGTCATCGACTCATGTCAAATTAGCCAAATAGGGGTTAAGATGGGGGCATTGCTTTCTTGCATGAATCAGCTTCTGAAGATGCTCAGGAATAGTGCCTTAATTTCTCCAGGAAAGTTCTAGCACAATTTAGTAAAAACAATAGTATTGATAAGACAATCACGGAAAAACCAACATCAAGCCAAAAACAATAAAGCATCATGTTCTTACCTTGTGGTTTGAAGTTGAACAGAAGGGGCAGAGGGCGTCCGTTGGGAAAGCGAGCATTGGGATCTCTAAGCTCATCGAAGAAAGGGTGTATACAAGATTCAAGCTGCGGCAGAGTAATTGAATTGCCGTGTCTCAATTGAAAAAAACATGGAAAATAGAATCATATAAAAGATGGTACAAAGAGAAACTTAAATCCATGTTATTAAATCTCATTACTTACAGCAGTGCAACGAAGGTTTGGGGAGTACTGAAGAAGTCTGGAAACTTGATCTACAGCTTCGGGAGGTGCGCGCTTGTGGAAAATTTGAGAAAACAAGTCCGTCAATTCGTAAACTTACTGAGAAAAGGTAAGTTACCAAATATTTAATGAAAATGAAGAAAAGTGTATGAACCTTGTGCCAAGGGTGAGCCCTAATTTGTGGAAACCCAAACTCGTTATAATTAGGATTCATACATTTGACTTCCTCACGAGTTGGAGCTCCAAGGATCTACAGTGATAAAGACACAAGAACATTATATAAGCCTCAATAATCTCCAATTTCCTGTCATGTACGAATATAACATTTACCCGCGATAGCAATGCTTTTTACCTTGACAATCTCTTCTAGCTGATCTATTGCAATCTCGCCTGGAAATAAAGGCTAGACAAAAATTAAAATTACCATGTAAGCATAATGTCCTTGGTTCTATTACAAACTACAAAATCGGTATTGATGCCTGATCTACATAGGCAAAACTGTATTCTCAGATAGAATATAACCAACTTTCCTTGCCAAGAAGTAGCTCAGCCAAGACATAACCCATGGACTAGATATCAATAGCAGAATTATTCTTAGTGGCTCCAAATATAAGCTCAGGAGCTCTCTAATAACGAGAGAAAAAGTATGATATATCTGGTTCAATTTTTACGTGATAAGAAGAGCATCAACATATACATATATACATACATATAGAGATATGAAGTTTTACAAGTTTTACATTTAATGGACGCATACTACACATACATCAAACTTTACATCGCAAATTCTTTGAACACAATCTAAGATTCTAAACGTTCCACATTTCGTAGTGCATTAAACACTGCCATCAAATAACTGAAACCGATTCAGGAATCTAGTAGTTACACTTGACCAACAACTCACCAGAGCTTTTGCACTTCCAAAATCACATAACTTTAGGTGATAATTGTGATGATTGACCTGTTCAAAATATCATTTCAGAAATCTTTGACAAGCCGATTGAGATAAAAAACCATCCTACTCATGAGAAATAGAGTACGTTAATGGTATGGCAAACGGACCCTCTTTCCAACCACAAATTTGACTAAAACCCAGCAAGAAGTTTAGGCACAGTCAAAGTTCTCTTATGAAAAAATTTCCATGCATGGTGGAATGATTCCATTGGTTTGTTTTGTGCAATTTTAAATCAAATCAGATCATCAGAAACAGTTGGATTTCTAGATCAATCAACACTGACAGAATTGTACATTAGACTTCAGCAAGGGAGGGCAGTCTGCTACAGGTTTAGTCAGCTCCTATAAACAACCATATTATCACTAAAGTCAAAGGCCATTTATGAACAACAATTTATCACTAACAGCTGGCATAAATCAAACTTTTAAGTCATTTCTGCTTATAGAATAGCAAACGAAGCTTCCAAGAGGAACAAAACAAAGGAAAAAAGTAAAATTAGTTGTAACATGAAAGTAATGGCATGGCATAATAAGCCCAAAAGAGCCCAAAAGCTTATGTGGTCACATACCAGAAGATTTTGAGATTTCACATCTCTATGGCATACCCCAATAGCATGAATATAGGCTAATGACCTGCAAATCTGGCACCGAACATTTTTGGATAAGTAATTAAGGGAGGAAAAACATCAACAACTCGATCTACTGAGAAAAGACCAAAAAACAATAATTATAGAATCATGTTGTTAATTTTTTTAAAGATACTAGGACCCTCGGAATATAGAAAAACAAAATGCACATCCTAATTTAAAAAGAAGAATCTCCTAACCTGATATGTATATAATTTTACATAAATCAAGGGGATTCGATGATTCATCCTATTATAGTGTTTTTCTATCTGATAAATAGTCTCTGGGACATACTCCAGTACCAAGTTAAGGTACATCTCATCCTTATCAGTAGTCGAAAAGAAACAATGCTTTAAAGAAACAACTTTTGGGAGATCCAAAATGCGCATTGTCTGCAACCCTCTATTTTTGTACCGTTTATTGTGAAAAATATTTTTAATAGCTACAGTTTCCCCCATATCTAAGCATTTTGCCTATACAAGTAAAAACACAGTTAAAAATGAGACATTTTAAATTCAATTGAAATAAACAAAATAAACAAGAGGATAGGTACTAGAGAGAGCCTACCTGGAACTGATTATAATAGAACTGGAAATATATGCTTTGAAATGGAACTAAATTTTTTTTGGAAGAAACACGAAACAAAGGAAAATGAGGGAAATAATTTATACAGAATGTGGTAAAACAAACATATTTCTCTAACCTTATTCCAGAAAATAACAGCATCGGTCCCCACTAAAAGTCACCAACAACCTTCTCGTTAACATCATTAGAGAAAGGCAATGGAATTAGACAATAATACCAGGAAAAACATGTCGACATGGACTGCACTTGAAGAAAAAGGGCATATTGTCACCATATGGCATAATAACAGTAAATAATTTACGGTGTTTACCTTAAAAAATAGCACTTTTCAAACCGAGGTCAGATTCAATCTCTGAAATAACCATTTCCTGTCATCCTCGAAATGAATCTTTTACAAACCTATTTCCCTTTGTTTTTCAACCCGAAGACAAAATCAAAGGTAGCGCTCTGTGGATTTAATGAACTTATATAATTCTTCATGGATTCCTATGCCTGAAATAAAACAGAGAAGAAAGAGAGTCGAATCCCCTTTCCCACAATAGCAGGTGCTTGAGAAATTGTGTCATGCGTAAGTAGTATCAATCAACTCCATTTACAATAGTCTGACAGGAATCATGCGCGTACGCTGCTTGTCCTTACGGTGCAGCTCGCTTCCCAGCAACTCATATTTTGGGAGCCAAGTTAAATAATGATCATACACATTAAGTATTCTTTTGACCAGATAAAACGATAGGAAATTAGTCAAAGTAGGGATGAAGAAGGACAGACAGTGGTTTCAAGAGTAATCTTCACTCAATTTGAGAGAGGAAGGGGAAGGTTACCTATAACAGGGGGTTGGATTTCTCACCTGGCTTTGTGTTTTACATTTCAACAACACTTGTAGATGTAGCTCTAAGTCTACTTGCTCCATTGCATCACTTTTGGCCACTAAATGTTTTCCATCTAAATGCATATATTCTCAGTCAGGCACGCAGGCAGTCTGAGTTTGTGGACAGACTCTCTGTTGTCTCTTCCCAATTGTAGGGCTTTGATATCTCTTTTGGATGCCCCTATGAGGCCATTAATTTTCCAATCTAGCTGCTCCAACACACCCAGTTCCATACATTAGAGGCTCGTGAGCTCAGGCGAGGCAGGGTGGGGCGGAGTCGAGTGATACATGTCCAAAAGGGTTAGCAGATTGTCTGTTGTCTCTTTAATGTAGGGCTTCATATACCGTTGAGATGAGCCTATGAGGCCATTCATTCTCCAATCCAGCTACTCCAGCACCATCAATTCCATACATTGGAGGATCTTGAGCTGATGCCGAGTGAGAGGGGCAAGGCGGAACAATACATGTCCAAAAGGATTAGCGCCTGTAGGTTGCCCAGTGAGGCCAGGATTCTAGGCGACCTATGAAGTACGATGCGACATGTTCAGAACACTAGACATGTAGGACAGTTGTCAATTTTCGGTGGTTACAATTGTCAATTTTTTATTCGACAGAAGGGTGATGAGAAAGTGTTTTGATTGGGTGGAGTGAACAGTGTTTGCTCACCTCACTCCAACAAAAATAATGCCTCTAGTGTAAATATATTATGCTTTTTAATTTAGGCTATTGACACCTAATCCCAAGGGATTGGGTGAGATTGTATATTATTGTAATTTAGTAAATAAGGAAGGCCAAGAGACATTGGGAAGTGAATCCCAATAGCCTGACCTCCATGTATAAATACACACACAATCTCCATCTAATTCATATTCAGTTTTACGGAGTTACCTCTTAGTCTTACATGGTATCAGAGCCAGTCCCATTTTTGGCATTCCTGCCTTTGGTGTAACTCCCTCATGTTCTGCATTTTTTGCAGACCGTTATTGTGCATTCAGTTTTTTTTTTACTTCTCCTAGCATTCTATTTTTACTACTCCTGGCATTTTGCAATTCTGGAACAATTCTACATTTCTTTTGGAAAATTCTGCGTCATTTCAGCTCTGCACATTTAATATTTTCTACTCACATTCTCCTCATTCCCTCACGCAGTCCCACTCACAGTCACCTCACATCCCTCTGCTCTCCCTCACACTCTTCAACCCTCCCTCATGCTCATGCTCACGCACGCAGACCTCACCGGCTCCCCTCACTTCCCCACTCGCCCACCTCCCTTCCCCACCCGCTCCCTCACCCGTAGACCTCTCTTTGTTCACGCCTCTCCCTGCCTCACTCAAATCCACTCCCCTCCCCCTTACCCGCTCATCTCCCTTCCCCACCTGCTCCCTCACTCGCAGACCTCTCATTGCTCATCCCTCTGCCCTCCCCCCTCTCATCCACTCTGCTCTGTTCCCTTCCCCAACCACTTCCTCACCCGTAGACCTCTCATCACTCACCCCTCTCCCCGTCCCCCTCACACCTGGTCCCTCACTCACAAAGCTCTCGTCACTCACTCCTCCCAACCGACTCTCCCCATCCCCCTCACCTCCCCTCCCCTCCCCATCCCACTCCCTCTCGTCGCTTCCCCCATCGCTCCCCTCCCCGCTCACAGAGTTAAAAAAAAAGAAAACAAAAAAAAACAAAAAAAAATTGCAGAATTGAAACCTTTCTTCAATTCTTTCTTTATGGATGCAATATAACTCTCATTGTTCCCTGACATCAAAATATCATCTACATACACCACAATATATAAAACTATTTTTCCAACTTTATTAACAAACAAAGTTGCATCATCGAGATCAAAATGTTTGAATTCAAGTTTCAGAAGATGCTCAGTTAATTTCTCATACCAGGCTCGCGGTGCTTGCTTGAGGCCATACAAGGATTTAATAAGTTTCCATAATTTTGTTTCTTGGCCCTTCACAACTAATCATTCTATTTGGGACATAAAAACATTATCCTTTACATCTCCATTCAAAAAGGCATTTTTTACATCCATCTGATGGACTTTCCATCCCTTCTGAGCTGCTAGGGCAAAGAGTGTCCAGATGGTGGCCAATTTTGTTGTGGGAGAAAAATTTTCTTCATAATCGACCCCTTATTTCTGTGCAGAACCTTTGCCACAAGCATGGATTTGTGCTTGTCAAGTGAGCCATCTGCTTTGTACTTGTTTTTGTAGACCCACTTACAGCCAATTAGTTTGGTTCCCAAAGGAGGATTAATCAGCTTCCAAGTTCCATTCTTTATCAAGGCATCATATTCCTTTTTCATCGCTTCATTCCATTCGTCATGAGAACCGGCTTCTTTGAAGGAAATTGATTCATGATCTTTAGGAAAACTCAATTCACAGTTATAAGCAATATCCATATCAACAGGTGAATCAAAATTATCTACGTCACCTTCGTTTTGTCTAGTGGAACTTCTTGTTCCTGTATTTTCAGAATCATCGGGACGAACATTTTCTAGTGTTTTTGTCAGCTATTTGGGGGGGCCTTTCTAAGATGGCACGGGCTAATCATTTGACTGAGTTGGAATTGAATGAAGATTCAATCTCTCAATTCTGTCAATCACATCATTCAAGGTGTCATCCATGGTTGGTTATTCATGTGGGGGAGAGAGTGCTTCAAGAAATGATTCCACAGATTGATTCAGTATAGGAATCCCCCCTTCAAGATGTGGAATATGATTATCAAATTATTGAAAATACTTTGCATATGTGAATCTATCCAAGCGATAAATTTGTCTCTCAACAACATTGTTAGTCTTGGAAGATTCAAGGAATATGAAATCTCTTGCTACTGAAAACTTCTTATTGACTTCATCATGGAGACGATATCCTTTGGAGGTATTTGAATACCGTAAGAAGACACATTTTCGGCTTCTAGCACAACGTTTATTCCTTTGTAGCTTGTGTATTAAATCATAACATTTCAAACCAAAGACCGTGAAATGCTTTAGAGAAACAAATGTGGCCATGGAGAATTTCATAAGGAGTTTTGTCTACGATTGAATTTGAAGGACACCTATTCTTTATGTATATAGCACATAGAATCGCATCAGCCCAAAAGATCAATTTTACATTCTTAAAAAACATCATGGAGTGAATCATATTTAAAATTTTCCTATTCATTCTTTCAGCTACACCATTCTGTTGGGGATTATAGGGCACAATTGTTTGATGTTTGATCCCATGTTGATGAAGATAATTTTCAAATTCGTTTCAAGTGTATTATTTTTCATTATCAGTATGAAAAGAGCCAATATGAGTTTTTGCATCATTTTCAATCCATGCATGAAAATTCTTGAATGTTTGAAAAGCATCAGATTTGTTCTTCAATAAGTAAACCCAATACATTCTGGTGTAGTCATCAATAAATGTCATCATATAAATATTTCCATTTGCAGAAGCAACAGGCATATGGCCACATAATCTGAATGAGTAAGCTCAAGTTTTCTATGTGCTCTGGAATGTGAATCATGAAATGGGTTTTTGTTATGCTTTCCTAGAATACAAGCATCACATTGCTTAAATTTCCTAGGAATTGTAGGCAGTCCATTAACACCATTTTTCTTCAACAATCGAAGGTTGTCATAGTTTAAGTGTCCAAATATAGCATGCCATAAAAGACTTGGATGGAATGTACCTTCATCATGATGTGAATTGAATGCAAAGTTTTGTGCATGAGCAAAGGAACCTTGCAGCTTCAAGAGTCTTCCTTCATCTATTCCCTTCATGATAAGTGAGCGATTTGATGCTTTTCTAACCTCAACCTTGCCATCAAACATGTGAATGGAGTGTCCTTGTTGGTGGATGTGGACCAAGGACAGGAAGTTTCTCCTCAAATCAGGGAGATATAGAGCATCATGTAGAAGATGACATGGAAGACTAGGCAACTTAAGCCTAACTGTGCCAAGCCCTGATGGCTTGACTTTGGATTTATCTGCAAAGTATACTGCTCCATCAAATTTGTCAGTAAATTCTTCAAAAAAATATTTTCCAAATGTCATGTGACATGTTTCTCCTGAATTTAGCAATCAATCATTTCTCCAAGAAGTAAATGAAACATCAAAAACGTCTTCAGTTACTCCATTGTTACAATGTGCTATAACATAATGAGCGGATTCAGGTGCTTAACCTTTGTCTCTATCATGATTTTTACCTTTTTGTTGATATCTTTGGTGCTCAATTTTATCCCAAGGAAGCTTACATGTAGATGCATCATGACACTCTTTATTGTAGCGTATGCAACGAAGATCATATTTTTCAATTTGATTTTGTCTGCCCCACCTTCCTCTGAAATTTCTTCTTCCTCTTCCTCTTTGGCCACCTCTTCCTCTGGAATCTTGAGAATGGCTCTTCTCTCTATGTGAAAATAATGCAACCTCTTTAGAAGACAGAGGGGCTACAATCTTTCCAAAATATTTCTCTCTTTCTGCAAACTTTCTCTCAAGGGAATCAAAGGTGATTTTCACGAGGTTTCCACTTTCTTGCAATGACTCAGGATAATGTGAATAAGTCGGATACAATGACTTATCATATGCTATGAGAGGTGTATCAACCTCTACACTGATGTTCTTAATGTCATGCATGATAGTTATAACTTCTGAAGCTAAAGCAAGAGGGTCATCATTTTTCAATTCAAGACTGAACAACTTAATCATTAATTGAACAATTTCAAGTTTTGAATGTGAGTCATAGAGTTATTTTAGCTTGCTCAAGGCTTCATAGGCATTTGAAAATGGTGTAACGTGGCGACTCACCTCTTCATTTATGGAAACTGCAATCAAGGCATAAGCCTTGCAGTTCTTGTTTTCCAGGATGGCTATCTCCTTGTCTTAAGTGGGCTTTGCTGGTGGAAGGTCTCCTTCTCCTTCACAAATTCCTCTCCACATCTCTTTAAAAATTTGAGTGTGGTTGATTTTCCGAGACCATTCATGATAGTTATCCTTACCAGAGAGAACAACTTCTACAATAGATATGAGAGAATGCATTCTTTTGAATAAAAAAAATATTTGATGTCATGGTAAAGACTCAATTCTGGTTTCAATTCTGCAAATATATATATATATATATATATATATATATATATATATATATATATATATTTGTAAAAAAAAATATTGGGGAAAAACAGAGGTATTATACAAGGTGTATATAAATGATCTTTTGATGACAGGGAAAAATGAGAGTTATATTTCATCCATAAAGAAATAATTGAAGAAAGGTATTAAAATGACTGATTTGGATAATGTTCATTACTATCTGGGTATTGAAGTAACTAAACATCCTAAATATATATTTCTTTCTCAAAATAAGTACATTGGAGATATTTTGAACAAGTTTGGCATGGATGAATGAAATCCCTTCACCACTCCATTGGAACAAAACTTGAAGCCCACATCCATTGAAGGGAAGGAATTTGAGGATGCAACGAAGTATAGACAGCTTGCAGGAAATCTTATTTACCTGACTACCACCAGACCAGACATCTCATTTGCTATTGGAATCCTTTCTAGGTTTATGCAAAAATCTTGCGGAGGACATTGGTCTGCAGCAAAAATAGTTCTAAAGTACTTGAAGCGGACCCAAGAATTTGGACTCAAATATACACAAGTAGGCGATTTCATCTTGATCGGATACTCTGATTCAGACTTTGATGGGGACAAAGAAACTGGGGTGTCTACTTCAGGTTATACCATGAGTCTTGGATCAGGAGCTGTCTCATGGAGATCACGCAAATGGTCAGTTCCAGTACATTCCACAACCATGACAGAATATGTGGCAACAGCTGAAGCAACAAAGGAAAATTTGTGGCTCAAGAAAATAATAGAATATTTGTAGAAGAAACAAATGCATTCAACACCACTCATGATCTACAAGACTTCTGCAATAAAGTTGGCCAAGAACCCAAAGTTCCATGATCAAACAAAACACATCAATACAGAATACCATCTGATTCGACATCATGTTGAGGCCAAAACAACCCATCTATGTCATTGTTCCACAAATGAGAAGACCGCAAACATCTTCACCAAAGCACTTGGAAGAGAAAATTTTGAAAAGTTCAAAATGATGCTTGGACTCACCAACATCCCTTCAGATTAAAGTGGGGAATGTTGACACCTAATCCTAAGGGATTGGGTGAGATTCTATATTTTTGTAATTTAGTAAATAATGAAGGCCAAGAGACATTGGGAAGTGAATCCCAATAGCCTCACCTCCATGTATAAATACACACACAATCTCCATCTAATTCATATTCGATTTTGTGTAGTTACCTCCTGGTATGACATAGGCTTTAGAAACATGATTAGGTTGATAGGATAATTCTACAATCTAGTAAATAAAAATAAAAATTTATGTTGTAAATGAAATATGTTGTAAAGTAATTAGAATTAAAAAATATATGTGAATAAGATGTTTAAATCTTATACTTTTCAAATATATTTGAACAAAAAATTAAAAAATTATATTTGGTCTTAGATATAGTTTATTTAGCATTCAAAAATATAATTTTAACAACAAAAAATAGCACACTGTAATAAAGAAATTTGATTCCTCTAGCTCATATTAAACCCATACCCTAATAAAATTAGACTTACTCCAATCAGTTAGAGTCTCGTCCCTAATTCGATTGCAAGTGAGTGAGAACTTTTTTGTAGTAAGACAATGTGCTTGTTGTCTTAGGGGTCGAGATATTATCAAGGTAGGGATGAAGTTCATGCTAGCAAGTGAGGAGAGTCTTCAGCTCGTCATAGAAATTTTGGAGAATACTTAACATGTGGATTTTATTAGCATAAATTATAGAGTATTCAAGTCAAATTTGCCAAGGCAGAGAGAGACATCACTATGGAGTTTGGATGCTTATTAGATAGGGATATATTAGTTGGCTCATAAAAACATTGTTGACTTGAATTCTAAGATGACATTGTTGATTCATGTTTTGATGGACTGAAGGTATAACTGATATTCTCTTCAACCCTGAATATACTACTAAAGTAGATTGAGGATTATCACAATAATTCCTCTTAGATGTGGAGCTTTCAAAATCATCTTAGCATAACGGTAAATGTCTATTATCTTTCTGTTTTTTTTTTCGACAATGTTTTTTGTTATGCTTAGGTTAGATTGATAAAATATGGCAGAATCAAATTATTGAAATTTTTAATAGTTGGGTCTGCTATGAGAGACTAAACCAGGAGGTACTGCGTGCACAAGTCGCTCTACATTCTCATTAGAGACCAAACAATATATAGATTACATGCAAATAGGGAAGTTATAGCCAATACCTAAGAAATAGGAACAAACTCCTAATCTAAGGTTCAGACGAATCGAATCTCTCTAATATATCTCTCCATTATCTTAAACACCCCCCCCCCCCCCATTAATGGAGAAAGGGTTCAAAAATATTCCTAACATGTCCCTAAACATCTGAAATATAATTCTACCAAGAGGCATAGTAAAAATATCGACAAGATTATCACGAGTATTACAATATTCAACATGAAACACCCGATTGTTTGAAATTTCTATGTAGCTCTAGTTATCAGATATGGTAACTATTGCAACTTTTTGTTCTTCTCTTGCTAATCTGAAAATGATTGTTAGTTTTGTTTTTCTAGTATCAGTTTTAGATTTAAATAAGATTTTCTTTGGTTTTCTTATGCGTTAAGATTTTATCAAAAAGCATGTGATTTTTTAATCATTAAACTTGGTGAAATTTAGTGTTTTTCATGAATTCAAAAACATAGAAACTAATAGCTAAACAACAAAAAATAAGTACACAACAAGCACAAATAACAGAGCTCAATACACAAGTTTTTTATGAAGGAGTTCACCCCTCCTGTGCTACATCTCTTTGGTCCACCTTCATAGTGTGGGCTTGTGTATTATCTTCAAATGTGAAAAAGGCTTGTTTATAGTCTCCCGTTACCTCTGAAACCTACTCCAATGGATTCAAAACATCAAAATCTACCAGAAATGACCCTTTCTAAGCTCATTTTGGTCGAACATTGCATGAGTTATGATAGACACAAGTTTTCATAGCTTTTCTCATCGAAAATTGGAGTTTCACCAGTTAAAATTCTATTTTTGGAAATTCCATCTAATTCGACGCCTCCTTTATCCCCGCCGCTGAATTAATCTGTCATTATTTATGGATAAGCACACTTATCATAACGATTAGAACACTTTAATTGATTCACTAATGCAAAGCTCATTTCAAACTAATCACAGATTAGTTAACATATAATCCAGATTTAATATTGTATTAGTGATAATAACATCGTTTAATTTCCCATCGGTTTTTGTCGAAGCTTTGGGTCGTCAAGTGATGGTCTCATGGGAGGGGGTTGGCTTGAGGGGTTGGAAACCTCCCAACCCTAGTTCGATGGCATGGTAAGCTTTAAGTGGAATTGGAGAGCCATAAGGGTTAATACCCTTGGGACAGGCGGAGTGGTAAAGCACGAGGATGGTGAGCTATAGGTCTTGGGATCGGCCCCAACCCCCACCATAAAATTTTTCATAAACATATTTGTCAACTCACCGATATATTTGGAGCAACTCCGTCATAAATATTATATCTTCTAACCAATTGTAGAATGCCTCCATGTTTAGTTGTCTCTTCCAATGTATAAGGTTTAGGGCTTAGGTTAATTATTATATATATATATATATATATATATATATATATATCATATGACATTCAAATATGGGAAATTTCCATAATTTCCAGCCATGAAATATGACCTGCCATTCCAAACTTAGAATATGATCTTCCATGCCATGGGGGGGTACATGGCATGCCACGTGGCCCTTCCCCATCGACTCATTAAAATCCTCCACATAATAAAATAATGAGCCATTAAAACAATTTTTCCAACTTAAGAAATGGAGGACAAATTCAACTTCCCATGGCAACGTTGGAAAATATGAAGATGATAGTTGTCATAGTGTCATCGGCTGAAACTGGAGAAAACCTTTTCAAGCTGACTAGACTTGCCACATCATCCTTGTACCTGTTCTACTCATATTTCTTCATGTTTGGCAAAATGAAAAGCAGGCCATAATCCACTCATACAAATTCGGAATTTGATGAAACAAGTTGCGTTGGAATTCCGGAGATGAGATCTATCCAGGCATTCAAGTTGGAAGCATTTATGAGCACTTTAGATTTTGAGCTAAAAATTGAGCCTTAGATCATTCCTCCCCACTAGAAGCCTTTTGGACCTCAAAATATAATATCAATTGTTCAACAACGGAAGGTAAAACTCCCTCACTTTTCCATTCTCCAACCATTTGGCCTTTGAAGGATTTTGACCCTTATGTCCCACTCTAAGGTATTCAACATTCCCTCTTCTTAAAGTTCTAATTATTCTACCAAGAATGGGATATTTCTGAAGTTCATCAATATTTTATGTCGAAAAATCATCTATTGATGGATGTTGAACATGCTCTCCTCGATCATCAATCAAATGAGGCTCAAACAATCTCAAATTTTCAATGTTAACGACAGAATAAATTTGAATATAAGGAGAAAAATCTAGCTTGAATGAATTTGTACCAATATTTTCCAGAATATTAAATGGACCATAGAAGATTGATTTGAGTTGTTTACCTTCCCCTTGAAATATTTCTTTTGTTATGTACAACTAAACCTCATCACCAACTTGGAATTTGTGATCAACCTGATGTTTTTATGCCTTGCCTTGTAGATGCTTTGACTCTTTTCAAGTTGCTCTTGTACGGTGTGATGTATCAAGTAAATTTTCTCATTGAACTTCCTTTTCTTATCTATGTCACTATGTCCATCTATAGTGGCATATTTTTCAAAGATGAAGTCCAATATACGACCTTGGAAATTATCCATAGCATGCCTCAAATGGTGATGTGTTTGTGGAAGAATGCTTTTCCCTGTTGAATGCATGCTGAATGTAGTGTAACTGCTCATCCCACAACTTGGGATGCTAGCTGAAATAAGCTCTAAGAAGATGAATAACGGTCCTATTCACCACCTTTGTTTGACTATCTATTTTTGGATGCAATTTCGTACTCTTCTTCAACCTTGTGTCCATCATGTCCCATAATTTTGACCAAAAATTCCCAACAAATTGAGAATATCAATCACTTACAATAGAAGTAGGAAGACCAAAATTGACCCAAACATTTTGAACGAAAAGATTAGTGGTTTGGTCAGCTATAATGGTTTTCTTACATGACATAAAAATGCACATTTTGCTGAACCTATCTACCTCAACATACAAATAATCATGACCTTTCCTTGACATAGGAATACCACCTATAAAATCCAATGACATACTTTCCCAAGGATGTGGAGGAACTGGAAGTGGAGTGTACAACCCAATCTTCCTATTTCTAGGTCTACTTGTTGTACATAAAGAACATCCTCTAATAAAGCGAGGTAGACTATCATTCATGCGTGGCTAATAATAATACTCTTGAAGATTCGCTACTATATTGCCTACACCGAAATGTCCTGCTATCAATGATTTGTGCACCTCTCTTATCGTACTGTTTTTTTCTCCCAGTGGAATATATAACTTGCCCAAATGATACAAAAAACTGTTATGCACATGATAATATAACTCTTCATTTTCATTTCCTTGACTCAAACTCTCATACACATCTTAAAAATCACTACCATTTGCATATTGTTCAATGTAAATTTCATGCATAATGGAATTGTGTTTGAGTATAATAGCTAAACTTACAATAGGCCTAGAGAGCATATCAGCTACCTTATTTTAGATTCCCTTATTTACCTGATAACCAAATTAAATTGTTGTAGAAAATCCATCCATATGAAATGTCTTGATTGTTGTCATTTTTACTCTGATTGTAAGTACTACAATGGCAGATGGTCGGTATGGATAATGGTCTCTTTCCCCATCAAATGATGCTTTCATTTCTTTACACTTTGTACTAATGCATATAAATCTTTATCATAGGTGGGATATTTAGTCACAACTCCATCAAAATTTTTAGAATGAAACGAGATAGGCTTACCATGTTGTATGAACAATGCTCCCATAGCATAATCACTTGCATCTGTTTGGATCTCAAATGGTTTTCTAAGATCCATAAGTACTAAAAATGGTGTTGCAATTATCTTTTGATTCAAAGAATCAAACTATTTCTGTTGTACATATCCCCAATGGAATACTTTCTTCACACTTGTCAATTCACGTAACGAAGCTGCAATGGAAGAAACATTAGCAATAAATTTCCTCCAACAATTTTTTTCCCTTAAGAAGCTTCTTACCTTTGTAACTGTTTTGGTCTTGGGCCAATTTAGAATGACCTCTACTTTGGAGGGATCATCCTTCAACTCACCTCCTCCAACAATGTGTCCCAAATACAGCAATTAAGTCTTACCAGAATTGCACTTTGACATATTTAAAAATAATTGCTCTTTTTTCAAGACATCAAGTACCTTGTTCACATGCATGAAATTTTCTTCTCTTGACTTGTTGAATATGAGTATTTCATCTAAGTAAACAATGAAAAATTCATCTATAAATGGTCTAAGTACATCATTCATGACTCTCATGAAAGTAGTCGGTGCATTTGTTAAGCCAAATGGCATAACTAACCACTCATACATCCTTGTCTAGTTTTGAAAGCAGTTTTCCAAATGTCCTCTTCAGCTATTCTAACTTTATGATAACCACTTCGTAAGTCTAAATTAGTGAAATTATTTGCATGATTTAACTGATCAATAAAATCATCAAAGCATGGGAGTCGGTAGCGATTCTCTACCATGATTTTATTTAGTGAATGGAAATCGATACACATGTGCCAAGTCCCGTCCTTCTTTGGAGCCAAAAATATTGTTGAACCACATGGCGAAGTATATGGGTGTATGATACCTTTTTTCAACAATTCTTGTATTTTCTTCTTGATCTCCAAACTCTCCATAATTAACATGCGATACATACCAATGTTTTGTAGTGGAACATCCTGCTGCAGCTGAATCTCATGCTGAATTACCCTCTTCGGTGGTAACCCCTTTGGTACTTGAAACATCTCGCCATGCTGACTTACCACATCAAACAAATCATATTTCAATTTGTCATCACATAAGTCAAAATATTCATAGTCAACGTCATCCTTTTTCTTCATCATGAGAAGCACAAAATATTTACTTACATTAACTAAAGAAATATTCGGTTTCATGCAATGAGCTCTCACAATATACTCCACCTCATCCTTGATCAAATGATATTTGTTCTCATGGCGATAAAACACCGATTTCCTGTCATACGTATATGGACTTGCCAAGATAATCCCATAAATGTCAAGTGGAACCACATCTAACTCGACTTCATAACCAAAGTTTGCAGTAATAGAAAATCTAAATATGCATTTCCTTGTAACTTGTAAATTGGCATTGTTAACTATCCAACCCAAAGGGTATGGTTTATTATGTGGTACATTTTCAAGGGTAAGATTTATGAGTAAGTCTTCTGAAATCATCTTTTCTTGTGACCCCGTATCAAATAATGCATCAATTTTTGTATGATTATAAATCACTCTAACATGGAACAATTATATCCTTCTCTCTTCATTCAGAGTGTTGTTGTCACTGTTTGAGGAACTAGAACTTTATATGGCTTCCTTCTCTTTGTTAACCATGGAAACTATCTCGGTTTCATCTCCTGAATCGGATCCAAGATCTTGTTGTGTAGTGCCAGTCGTCTTTTTTTCCCCTTTGTTATTTGGTTTCATTGGCCTTAATTTGGGATGTCTTTTCCAACAACGGGCTTCATCATGCCTCTCTTTGGAACAATGTTTCCATGTATTGTTTTCCCCTTATTTCTTGATACTCACATTCTTCTTTCCCTTCCATTTCCCCCCTTCTCTTTTCCCTTACCCTTGAATGGCTTCTTCTTACTACCCTCTTCTTGAATGTTTTTTCCCCTTGCTTCAAGATATGTGTCTTGCACACATACTTCATCTAAGTTGTTTGAGTTAACATAAGGATATTATGTTTCAAGTAGGAATGTATACCTCCTATATATTTCAAGAGTGTGTCTTGTGAATTCAAGTTTACTCCTAGCAACAAAGCCCTCTTTCTAAACTCTTGAGTGTACTCTTGAACAATTTGGCCTTTCAGCCGCCTAAAGTTTCACCAACTCATAATTGATTTTTGCATATAGGCTAATGGATACAACTGCATTTTAATGAAAGAAATGAATTCAACCCAAGAAATGGAAATCTTACCATGGATTCACATTTCCTCTTGTGTCTTTGCCTCCCACCAAACTAGCGTTGCTCCTTCTATCCTTAATGAAACCAACTAGATCTTGATATCATTCTCTTGTAGATTTTGAATACTGCAGTATACTTCCAATTGATGAACCCAATTTTTTATTTTCTCAGCAATAACTTCTCCATTTTATGTGGTAAGTTCAAACTTGATGTCCAACTTGAGTAATGGAGTCTTTACTTTTGGGATTTTGGAATGAGTGTGGGTATGAGTTTGTGTGATGGATGTGGAAGATGAAGATGCTAATGAGGATGGTGGATATTGAGGTGGCTTTCCTCGAATACATTTTTTTCTCTTCTCTTCATCCTTCTTACTGTTTGAAGATCCTTCTCCATGTGGAGGCTTTGAACCTTCTCCATATTTTTCTGCAATGAATGCTTCATACATGACTTTAACCATTCTTTGCATCTCTTTTAAGTCTCTCTTAACATCCTCTTCTTTAGAAAGTTCATGAGTCTCTTCATAGCCTGAAATTTTGGCTTTCGATTCAAGCTCAATCTCTATAGATTGTACCTCTTCAATCACTTCAGCCTCTTGTGCAATTTTTACCTCTTTAATCTCAATTGATGGAGATGGAATTTGAGGTTCTTGAGGTACTTCTTTGAGTGGTCCTTTAGGTGAGTATTATGCATTCTCATACTGCTTCCTTCTTGTACTAATCTCAAGACCAGATACCAATAGCTTCCCTTCTCCTCTCTGCAATCTGAAACTTGTAAGAATAAAAAAAATTACAACTATTAAAACCCTTCAAGCAAAACAAGCAAGAAACCTTCTGCTCTGATGCCAACTTGATCTAAAAATGATTGTTAGTTTTTGTTGTGCTAATATTAGTTTTAGATTTAAATAAACTTTGCTTTGGTTTTCTTATCCATTGAATGTTTATCCATGATCATGTGATTGTGTAATCATTAAACTTGGTGAAATTTAGTGTTTTTCATGAAGTCAAAAGCATAGAAAATAATAGTCGAACAATAGAAAATAAGTACACAGCAAGAAGAAACAACACAACTCAATACACATGTTTTTGATGAAGGAGTTCACCCTTCCTGGGCTACATCTCCTTGGTCTAGCTTCATAGTGTGGGCCTTTGTATTAGCTTCAAATATGCAAAAATGCTTGTCTAAAGTCTCATGTTTCCTCTGCAACCTACTCTTGGAATGGCTCCAACACATAAAAATATACCAGAAATGACTCTTTATGAGCTCATTTTGGTCGAAATTTTCATGAGTTATGACAGAAACAATTTTTCCCAGCTTTTCTCCTCCAAAATTGGATTTTCGCCAGTTAAAATTCTATTTTTGGCAATTTTGCCTAAAAAGGTGCCTCCACTATCTTCACTGTCGAATTAATTTGTCATTAAATTCAGGATAAACACACTTATCTTAAAGATAAGCAAAATTTAATTGATCATTAACACAAAATGCATTTTAAAATTAATCTCAGATTAGTGAGAACATAATCCAAATTTAATACAAGTTTAAGGCATTAATAGATAGTTTAAAATTCCCATCGGTTAGATTCCGTAGTGCCTGATTCTCCGTGGTTGGACACATGGGAGGGGGTTGGCCCCCTCTAAACCCCCATTCGATGGCACATGTAACTTTAAGATATAGTAGAGATGTATAAGGATTAAGACCCATGGTATAGGGGGAGTGGTGAGGTGCGAGGTTGGTGGGTGGTAGGTCTGGGGAGGTTGGTGGGCAGTAGGTCTAGAGAGGTTGGTGGGCAGCTTTAATCATCAATCATACCATTCATAGTAATAGTTACCAGATCAATATTACTTAAAACCTCTCCAGTGTCACCAAGCTTGTCTTTAAAATCCTTGATGCGTGAGATGAACATTGCTAGTGTCTCATTCTCCTCCATCTTGATGGATAGAATCTTGCTTTTTAGGAACAGTAGGGATTTTTATTTCTGATTTCGTACAGGTTTAGGAAATTTTTCCAGATTTCATTGGTAGACTTACAATATTTGAGCTAAGGTATGACGTAGTCTTTGACTAACATCTTCAACATCATTCTTGCGATGTTATCCCTCTTCTCCCACTCATGTATTGTTGCATCTGTTGCGCTTGCTGCAATTGTAGGTTTCACCGCAACTCTAGTCGCGATCCCCCATGAACTATGCCCTTCGAGCATAGTCTAAAACTTCAATTTCCAATTAGAATACTTAGAACCATCGAGCTCGTTTCTCTCGCTCAAGTATACATCCATAAGATTATTCATCTTGAAAAATTAAAAAAATGAACTTCATCATTTGACAGAAAAATGGATCCACAAACGGATCTACCCTAGATCCATAAAAAAAACAATATTAAGAAATAGATCTACATGTTCTTCGACAACTCTGCCAGGTTTATCTGCACAATAGACCACGGGCTCACTCGGTCATGGATCATGCTTACATTGATCCTCCTACTATTGTTTCCTCTGATGCCACGGCTCTCTGGCTCCTCTCACATGATCTCACTAGATTTGCAAGCACAAACTCTCTAACTCAACAGGGAGAAGTTCTCTGGCTTTAATCGACGATCCGCATCACGAGCACCCTGGCTCCATAGAACTCCACAGCACAACCTCTCTATCTCTTTCGACACAATCTCTCTGGATCAACAATGCTTCAAAACACGTTCTCTCTGGCTCCTATCACATGCGCTCTCTGGCTCCTTCAATCCAATGGGATTGGATCCTCCAATCACGAGAATTTTGGCTCTGACGACACTCTAAAAACCTCCAGATCCCATGTTGGTCACAGTGGGCAGAAACTCTGTAAGTGCTAACATAGATTAGTGCATTTTCTTCGTGTGAATCTGCGTTGATTTTAGAAATCGTCGCATTTCTTGGTCATGGATCATCTTTGATCGATGCATCTGTCTCTCAGATGAACGCACTGATTGACTTTACCTCCCAGTAAAAAAAATTTCACATAGCCTCACTCACGGCTACCCTTAGGTCATCAAGGGCTTCTCTTATGTCACCTGGATATTCACTAGATGAAAAGCAATCTGGCTTTAATTCGACCCTGCAGCTTTGATACGATGATAAAATATGGTAGAATCAAATAATTGAAAGTTGTACTGGTTGGCTCTACTCTGAGAGACTACACCAGGAGGGAGTGCATGCACAAGTCGCTCTACATTCTAATTAGAGATCAAACAATATATAGGTTACACACAAACAGGAAAGTTAGAGCCAATACCTAAGAAATAGGAACAAACTCCTAATCTAAGGTTTAGGAAAACTGAATTTCTCTAATACATTTCTCCATTATCTCCAACATAGATAGCATCTATCTTGAATATAGTTACCAATTCGAGTGGTATCGATTATTGTAATGCTTTTTTTAACCTTAACACCGAGACCCGTGGTTGGATATTCACATGACTATTTTGGAATGCTAGGTGAAATGGGAGAGTGAACTCTTTTGAGCTTCATAGCAATTCATGCCAAACTTCTTGTACGAGGTGAGGTGACAAGAGGCGAGTTGCTGAGAAACTATAGCCTAATCAAAGGTTTAGTAGAATCGAGAATGATTTTTCATCATTCATAAATTAATCATGGTAGGGTATTATACCAATAAATCTTTGTCTTTTTATATTTATTCTCTTCCCTCTCTTCATAATTGGTAAGACATGTATTCTTTAAGTATGTATTTGGCCTGTTTTGTGTACAAATGAAAGGTAATATTTTTTTTGAAAGATGTAAATTTTATTTTCTTTAAAAAAAAATTTATATATATATATATAGATATAATTTTTAATGAAAATAAAAATTTGATTAACAAATAAATATATAAATTTGATCTTTAATATAAAGTTGTGGCTATCTTACATCTATAAATACTATTTTCGATTACTTTAGTTTGGAATGCATGTATTGCTATGTACTTTTTTCTTTAAACAACGAAGTAGAGTATATCTATGAATTAAAAAATAAATACACAAATTTGATTTTCAATGATGATGAGTCCACTTAGACCAATAGAGTTTCCAAGAAAATGAATCTAAGCACTATTCTTAAAAATCTAATCATGTTTCAATGATCAAAGAGATGCTGATGTAAGAGTCCAGCAGTATAAAATGAAGTGCTTTTCATATTCCACCTTATTAATATCCCAAATATACCTTCTAAAAAATCTTGGCAATAATATAAAGATATGACTCTCTAACATTTATAACTTTGTAACTTTGGTTTTCCATTACTCTAGTTTAAGAAAATATGGATTATTATGTGTTGTTTTGAAGAACCAAGAACAATATATATATAAATTAAAAAATAAATATATAAATTTGATTTTCAATTTAAAAACTTATCTTTCTTACCTTTATAAATCTGATTTTCCATGACTTTAGTTAATGAACGTAAGTATTACTATGTGTTTTTTTTCTTTTAAAAACCAAGTAAATATATCTATAATTAATATTTCAAACTGTGTAAGTATCCTTTAGATAGTAACTTTTTCAGTTTTTGGCATAATTCACAACTATGATATAACTGATTTTGTAATAATTCATTAAAATTTAACATGGAAAGAGAATTAAGTCTATAATAAATTAATAAAACTTAACCCGAAAAAGAAAAAGAACATAAAAATTTCCCATCTATGAACAAATTCAGGACCAACACCAAAAGAAATCACGAAAGTGGGCTCGTTAAATTACTGCTATCTGGAATAACGCTTCGTAGTACAAAGAGTTGTGAGCGTGTATTCTTCCGATACCGTTGTTCTCTTCTTATCCATACGGAAAGGAAATAGAGCCAAAACAAAGTATTTATGCATCTTCTCTGCAAAGTAGAACCTTTTCCAGACCCGAAAAACAAATAGGAAACCCGAAACTTGGATCTAATCCAGTACAGACGACGAAAACTGAAACCTATGTCCATTGCCATTAATGAATAGAAGGAAGCCATTCCTATGTTACTCAAAATATAAATTATGGCTACCTATATTGCTTTCAGCTTCGTGGTGTCTTCGTCATGGGATGCATGCAGAGCGGGATACTGCACCAAAAGATGACCTGCCCACAGATGAACTCAACTGACTGGCAAATAGCATATTGCTCAATTAATTGCCATTCTAATAATCAGTATGTCACCTCGTGTAGGCAGGTCATTCTTGGCTGAGTAACCCACATTATATCCGCATCCAAGGTTTCCAATCTATACCAGGCTGTTGTTCGAAGAGGGCGAGCTATAAAATCACACAGGGAGGAATGACCGGACCTCATATCAATGTTAACGAACTCCAACCTCCTAGAAATGTCGTTGGACTGGAGAATCGGAATAAATCAGAATGCCATTTTCCGAGTATACACTGTTCTTTATCTTCTCGATTCTTATGTGATAAATGTGGAGAATAAATTACTGTTCAATGGGACACCATACTACTTGCACAAAGAACAAGGATAACTGACGTCGACTCTTTGCATGATTTTTTGACGTGTGGTAGGAATAGTGTCTGAAGGTCAACATTATCTGAACACTATTCCGCGGGAATCTATGTTTCCGAAGTTCTAAGAGAACGAGAAAAACGCTACCTTTCCACGACACGCTCGTTACCATTCTCCACATAATGAGAACATCGTTGCCGTCACTGATGTTGGAATTTTCAGAATTCCAAAACAATAGAATACTCTTCCTTGACACAGAGAAATACAAATAAAATTTGCATAAAGTGACAGAGCTTCAATTCAGAAAAATTTATATTTTATATAAAAAAAACTGCTGTTACAAATTCTTCCTCAAAAGAGGGATTTACAATCGTGACTGCTGCTGTCATAGTGCACAAATAAAACTCACTGTCTGTGTAAAAACACACTCTGTCTCACTAAACACTGCTATGTATGCTCTGTATTTTTCCAAAAACACTCTGCTGTGTGTAATTAAAAAAAAAAACAGTTCTCTGTCTCTGTCTTTTAAAATACGCTGCTGTGCATATATAAAAAAACATTACATAACAAAAAATGACTCTGTTCTGTGTATTACAAAACAAATATCCCAAAATATCTCAGGTTCAGTTAATGCCATTAACTGACATACAACCACTAAATTCACCGCTTCAGAAATCTTTATGGCTCATTTACTTCTGCCTGCACCGCTTGGAAACGCATTGAAGTCAAGTTCTGTTTGCTGGCACTTTGATTTTTATTCCAGCACTGCTGTGCTTTCATAAACATTTACTGTGCATATATTAACGGTTCTGCTGTGTAATAAAAATTACATTCCTGTGTAATAACATTACAACCCTTTGCCTCACGGGCCTTTTAATATATATATGTGTTATATATATTAAAAATAAAACAAATAACAAATAAAACATTAAAAACAGACTTGTGTTCCTTTTAAAACAAATACCGTATTAAATCATTTAACCGGCGATAATCTGTTAACATATACCATGTAACATATTACATGTGGGCCGTATTATATATGTGGGCCCCCAGCTGTTCCGAGGGGGTAAGAACCTCCGCCCACAAAACTTTCACGACCCCCGCGGACTTACCTTCCGCCTTAAGTCTGTTGCCGTCTCAACTCTTCGGGCAGTTGGAAATTAATTCCAACACTCCCCCTTAATTTCAACTGCTGGGTTTTCCTGCATACCCAAGCATTTCCTGAAATATTCAAAGCTTTTCTGCTGAAGTGGCTTTGTGAGGATATCTGCAAATTGATCCTCTGTTCTGCAATGCTGCAAAACAATCTCGCCATTGCTAACCAATTCCCGTATGAAATGAAACTTGGTGTCAATGTGCTTTGTCCTTTTATGAAAAACAGAATTTTTTAGACAATGCAATAGCTGAGCTATTGTCACAAAAAACCATTGTCCCTTTTACCTGTTCTTGACATAAAATTCTCAATATTTTCCGCATCCAAACTGCTTGACACGTTGCTGCTGTAGCTGCCACATATTCTGCCTCTGCTGTAGACAACGCTACAACGGGCTGTTTCTTAGAAGCCCATGAAATGGCTCCTGAACCCATATGAAAAACATAACCGGAAGTGCTCTTCCGATCATCTACACTTCCAGCCCAATCACTGTCCGTGTATCCAACTAAATCTGAATTTTCTGAAGTAGTATAAAAAAAATACCAAATTTCTTTGTACCTTTAACATACCTCAAAATCCTTTTTGCTGCTTGCCAATGTGCATCTTTTGGCTTTTCCATGAACCTGGAAATCAAACTAACAGCATGCATTATGTCCGGCCTAGTTGCAGTCAAATACATGAGGCTGCCAACTATGCTCTTGTACAAACTAGGATCAAAATCCTTGCTGCTGTCCTCTCTGCTGAGCTTTAATCCCATCACTGTGGGAGTGATTGCTGCTTTGCTTTCCTGCATGTTAAATCTTTCAAGCACCTCATTAACATACTTTTCCTGTGAGATGAAAATCCCACTTTCATCTTGTTCTACTTCTATTCCCAAGAAGTATCTCAACAAACCCATATCAGTCATTTCAAATTCTTCTTTCATGACTATTTTAAAATTTTCAATAAGGCAATCATCATTACCTGTAAAAATAACATCATCAACATACAAGACTACAATCAAAATTTTACCATCTTGTTCTTTGATGTAGAGGGTGGGTTCTCCCTCACATTTTTCAAAACCATTTTCCAGTAGATATGAATCTATCCTACTGTACCACGCTCTTGGCGCTTGCTTTAGCCCATAAAGAGCTTTCTTCAAGTTGCATACTTTGTTTTCTTGGCCTTTCTTCTCATAGCCGAGAGGTTGTTCAATGTAAACCTCTTCCATTAACACTCCATTTAGGAATGCTGACTTCACGTCCATTTGGTAAACTTTCCATTTGTTTTGTGCTGCTATGGACAACACTGCTCTCACGGTTTCCATTCTTGCAACCGGTGCGAAAGTTTCCTCATAATCTATGCCATGCTTCTGCTTATACCCTTTGACAACAAGCCTTGCCTTGTGTCTTTCTATCTTGCCTTCAGCATTACTCTTGGTCTTGTAGACCCATTTAACACCAATGACATCTTTACCTTTTGGGAGTTCAACCAAATCCCAAGTTTTGTTCCTCTCTATGGCATTTATTTCCTCATCCATAACTTCTATCCATTTCCTATCCTTGATAGCTTCTTCGAAATGAACAGGATCATCAACATGACAATATAAAGCAAACAAAGAATTGATACCTTCATTAGCTATATCTTGTTCATAAATATCTTTCAAACTTCTGAATTTCTTACCTCTTTCATTAGGTGTACAAGTACTTGAAGAAGCACTTGAATTTCCTCCTTGTGGTGTGCTTGGAGAAGCACTGTCATTTCTCCTCAAGGGTGTGCTTTGCGGTGTTGGTGTTGCTGTTTGGAGATGTATTTCAGCCAACTCATCATCATTCTCATCATGAGATAAACAGTGTTTAACATTCACTGTTTTCTCTATGCTTCCATCCCAAGCTTCCTCTTCAATGAACTGAACGTCCCTGCTCACAAGAAACTTCTTGCTGGATGGGTTATATAACCTGTAGGCCTTGGATTCCTCACTGTATCCAATGAAAATACATTTCTCCCCCTTACTGTCCAACTTCTTCCTTAGCTGATCCGGAATGTGTGCATAAGCCACACATCCGAAAACCTTCATGTGTGTGACACCTTGCTTTGTGCCACTCCATGCCTCTTCCGGCACTTTGTTCATAACTGCTTTTGTAGGGCACCTATTCAAAATATACGCTGCACAATGTACAGCTTCTGCCCAATAATCATTAGGCAAATTCTTTGCCTTTAACATACTCCTCGCCATGTCCATTATGGTTCGGTTCTTCCTTTCGGCTACTCCATTTTGCTGCGGAGTATATCTAGTTGTAAACTGCTTTTGAATACCATTTTCTCTACAAAACCGTAGAAAATCTTTAGAGATATACTCACCTCCTCTGTCAGTCCTTAAGACTTTGATATGCAGCCCACTCTGGTTCTCAACAAGTGCTTTGAAATTGCAAAAATTTTCAAACACTTCACTTTTATTTTTCAAAAAGTAAACCCAAGTTTTTCTTGTAAAATCATCTATGAATGTTAAGATATAGTGGCTGCTAGCAAGTGATGGAGTTTGCATCGGTCCACATACATCTGAGTGGACAATCTCTAAGGGTGCTTTTGCCCTTATGCTTTTCCCGGAAGGAAAACTTTCTCTGTGTTGTTTCCCAAGAATACAACCTTCACAAAGGTTGTCTGGTTTCTCTATCAATGGTAAGCCACTTACCATTCCTTTTCTGTTCAACAAATTAAGACCTCCAAAGTTGAGATGTCCAA
Source organism: Pinus albicaulis (assembly GCA_034641835.2). Classification (NCBI taxonomy): domain Eukaryota; kingdom Viridiplantae; phylum Streptophyta; class Pinopsida; order Pinales; family Pinaceae; genus Pinus; species Pinus albicaulis. The sequence continues at coordinate 1,076,405,679 of CM076583.1, forward strand.
ATCTCAAGTGCCATAACCAATTATCATCCTTTGGTTCGCTTTGGAAAGTCTCCTGTGCAACTGCTGCTTTCTCTTCGCCATTCTTCAAGTCTGCTCTCATTCTGAGAGGGAACATCCTGTTCCTTGTCATCTTCACTTCAGCAATACACAGTTTGCTGGGTGGTTTATCCATGATGGTACAAACATCATTATCAAAGAAAACATTGTACCCCTTATGGACAAGCTGTCCAACACTTAAGAGGTTACATTTCATTCCTGGAACATAATAAACATCTGCTATGGTTTTTCTTGCACCTAATCTTGTTAAAACATTTACATCTCCTTTTCCCATAACAGAAACTTTGCTATCAGTTCCTAGTGTGACTTGTGACTGCACACTTTCATCTAACATAGAAAACATTGCTAAGTTTCCTGTCATATGATTACTACAACCGGAGTCTAGAAACCATAAATCTTCATTCTTTTCTTCAGCCATATTACAAGCTAAAAACAAATTATTTTAGTATTTGTTTTCTTTTGAAATTGCATTATGGTTTACTTCTCATATCATTATGCCTTTTTTCTTTCTGCATTCATTAGCATAATGACCATATTTCTTACCAATTATAACATTGGACATTGGACTTATCCTTTGTGTCCTTGAACGTCTGCAGCCACTTTGCTAATTTGCCTTGGCGAGTAGGCTGTGACTTTTTTATTGCACCTTCCATGCTGGAATTAGAAGAAAACATTATCTCATTTTGTGCCTCTTCCTCTTCCTTTGCCTTGCCCTCTTCCTCTTCCGAAAGACATCTGGGTCTTAAAAGCATGTTCAAGAGATGAGTTTTCACTCATACTCAATCATTCCGCCAGGTCATCGATGATGCATATAGTTCATCCAAAAACTTGTAGATACTAGTCTCCTCTATGGTGGTGACAGCTCACCTTGAATCTGATGGGTACTATAACCATTTCTGGCTCTCCTTGTCTTCAGAGTCTCTCCATGAGATCCTTCCATGTGACCATTCCAATCACGATGAAATGATGGATATTCTCAGAACTCTACTATGAAATTATTAAAATCTCCTAAACATGCAATTTTATCTTCTATCTTTATTTGTTGTGTTGTCTTGAGAGTTTCCCATGCTTCACTGGATTTCTTAGCTGTTGCTATCCTTGGAAACACACTCTCATGCACTGCTTGATACAAAAAGAAAAGAGCCTTGGCATCTCTCTTCTTATTGTTCTTCAGTGACTCCTTTTCTGCCTGAGTTAAAATAAAAAACTCTGCTTCATTTGCTGGCTCTTCAAAGCCATCCTCAACTAATTCCCATAACTCTTGTGAGGTAAATAAAGCTTTCATAGTTATTGACCAGTAGTCATAATTATTTCCATTGAATTGTGGGAGATGGATATTTCCCAAACTCATACCTGTGCTGGAGCCAGCCATTCTGCACTTCTAACTATGATAAAAACACTTGACTGTGTGTTTTAAAACTAACCAACTGTACTGCAACAGTAACACAAAACTATATAGAGAAATACCTTCGAATTCTTCTTGTCTGAACCTTCACACTGCTGGAGAGGCTTCTGCAATAACGAACTCCTTTCCTTCAGCTTATTTGACCTTCAAATAGCCTGGACTAGCTCCGATACCATGTTGGAATTTTCAGAATTCCAAAACAATAGAATACCCTTCCTTAACACAGAGAAATACAAATAAAATTTGCATACAATGACAGAGCTTCAACTCAGAAAAATTTATATTTCATATAAAAAAAACTATTGTTACAGATTCTCCCTCAAAAGAGGGATTTACAATCGTGACTGCTGCTGTCACAGTGCACAAATAAAACTCACTATCTGTGTAAAAACACACTCTGTCTCACTAAAAATAAACACTGCTGTGTATGCTCTGTATTTTTCCAAAAACACTCTGCTGTGTGTAATTAAAAAAAAACAGTTCTCTGTCTCTGTCTTTTAAAATACGCTGCTGTGCATATATAAAAAAAACATTACATAACAAAAATGACTCTGTTCAGTGTATTACAAAACAAATATCCCAAAATATCTCAGGTTCAGTTAATGCCATTAACTGACATACAACCACTAAATTCACCGCTTCAGAAATCTTTATGGCTCATTTACTTACTTTTGCTTGAAGCAACATTTAAAAAGGGAGACACTTTGCACAGCAGTTTTTATCAAAATATGTCACTGTATATAAATATTCTTGTCTATATTAACGGTTCTGCTGTGCAATAAAAATTACATTCCTGTGTAATAACATTACAACCCTTTGCCTCACGGGCCTTTTAATATATATGTGTGTTATATAGATTAAAAATAAAACAAATAACAAATAAAACATTAAAAACAGACTTGTGTTCCTTTTAAAACAAATATCGTATTAAATCATTTAACCGGCAATAATCTGTTAACATATACCATGTAACATATTACATGTGGGCCCCCAGCTGTTCCGAGGGGGTAAGAACCTCCGCCCACAAAAATTTCACGACCCCCGCGGACTTACCTTCCGCCTTAAGTCTGTTGCCGTCTCAACTCTTCGGGCAGTTGGAAATTAATTCCTACAACTGACAACATTATTTAATCTTTCATTCTCCATATCCGTATCTATGTGATTGCTTCAATAATGCAATGTATGGATTTGGCAGGTGGCATAATATGCTCAATACTTGCAATTATTTTATGAAGCCTAACAAGCCTTGGCCTCACATATCGATCGAAAAAAATAAAGGTCAGAAATAGAAAGACTTTGATCGAATCGACAAAGTTTAGACTAAGGCAGGCTAGACTGCTTTCACTTGACAATGTTGGAGATTAATAAGAGGTTTGTTTATTTTCAATAGGTTTTTAGATTGCTCTCGGCTGACAGGCTAGATTGCTTTCGCCTGACAATGCTAGAGATTAATTAGAGGTTTGTTTATTTTCAATAGGTTTTTAGATTGCAAAAAGGAGAGAACTTGACGCGATGGAACGAAAGAACGCTAGGGTTCTTGCTTGCTGGACTGTCGACGCCGACCCTGCAGCTGCTTCATTTGCATTCGGTTCAGCCTCAGCTCCTTTGGCAAACCCAGGAGACGTGGAGTACTTTACAACTGCAGCCCAATGCAAATCATCCGCTTTCTTCCTGCATAGCTGGCTCTCGGCTCCCCCTCGCCAGGCAACCACCGGCACTATCAGGCACGAGGGTTGCCGGATCAATCCAAATTGTGACTCTGGAGCTCAGGTCGCCACAGTGTTAACGCACGATGCTGCCGCTTTCTGTGTCCAAGTGGGGACAAAACCTGCAGTTTCTCGCACCCTTGCGACCATGCAGGGGCTCAACTTTACGAATGGGCTGAACAGTGCTACCAAGGAGCTGCCGCAGGCCGATTTTGCTCAGATCCAGGAGGACCAAGCTCATCTTTCAGCCTTATTCAAAGCAAAATGCCTCACGGATTCGAGATCGCAAGGATTACGCACTGATCAGGCACAAAATCAAGACGAGATGCAGAGGACTTCTGACCACTCACCCGCTGGCTTTCAAATCTAGATCTTACTTCTATCCGGCAAAACGTTGTTGCTTTGGGTGCATGCTTCAGATCTGGTGAATAACCTCATGCGAGAGCTTGAGCTCTGGTTAGGTATCCCCTCTGCCCATCAGATACTGACTTATGCAGGTAAACAGCTCGAAAACCCACTGCCCTTGTCTTATTACAGTATTGAAAGAGATGCTTTAGTGATGCTCACCTTACGGCTGCGAGGAGGAGCATGTGGGCAGACATCCTCGGCTCCAGCTTTCTGCTATAAGGATGTGGTTCATGCACAACCCTCCAAGAAGACTGCTCTACAAGCTGAGGCTCCCAAGCCTTTCTTGGTGGACAAAATAAAGGAAACTCCCTCCATCGAAATCACTCATCCATCTCTGGATGATCAATTTCAGACGTTTGCAGAAGCAACCCTCATTTGCAGATTTAACGGACTCTGGCCTCGTACTGCCGATTTATACCAGTGGATCCACTCCAACTGGACCAACAACAGCAAGGTCTTCTTCTGCTTGAAAGGCTTCTTTATTGTCGCCTTTGCCTTCAGCGAAGATTACAAGAAATCCCTAACAGGAGGCCCTTGGTTTTGGGGATGAGCGGGACTTTTCCTCACCCCCTGGTTCCCTCATTTCGACCCCTCTTCGGCTCTCATCACCAAGCTTCCCATTTGGGTCTACCTTCCAAATCTCCCTGCTCATTTATGGCATTCCGTTGTCTTCCAAGGGATTGGGGATACTTTAGGCCGCTATCTGGCTACGAACACCTCTCGAGGGGAGAAGGGGTTATATAATTTTGGCAGAATATGCGCAGAAATACACAGTAGTAAAGGGCTTCATGATCAGATCAATCTCAAAGTTGGGGAATTCCATTGGACGCAAACCTTAGACTATGAGAACACTGCTTTCAGGTGTCGCCATTGCCATTAGACGGGGCATCTTCAAAATACTTGTGCGACATTCCTCGACAAAAAGAAGAATATCCCGCGCAAATCCAAATCCAAGAACTGGAAACCATGTGATAGACCTCCAATGGATGACATTGGTTCCTCTAGCTCAGATGAGGAGGATATAGAGGTGGAAGGGGAGAATCCAGACCCCCCGATGGACACTCCCCCAGCACGCCCAGTGGATCCTGCTGCTCCTCCGATCTCGCAGAAACGCACTCATGAGTCTTCTTCCTCAGATTCAGATAAGGAGACTCCCCCTTTTGCGTAGAATAGTTTGCAAGTGGTTCCTGTCCAGCCAGCTCACAATGGATGGGTCACAGTCAGTAAGAAGAAAGGGAAAAAATGTCGATTGGGAGATTCTACCCATTCTGGGTTGACTCCCTAGTCTAGCTCTTTACTTTATGTTCTTCTTGTTATCTTTTTGCTTAAACCGTGGATTCTCATTGGGACCGAGGTTGATAGTCAATCATTTCCGGCTCCCTTTCTCTTTTGCTTTGCTGTTATGCAAGCTTTGATTGTACTATATTTCATTTCTTAATAGCATTAGTCTTATTCAAAAAAAAAAAAAAAAAAAAAAGGTTTTTAGATTTCTTTCGGCTGACAATGTTAGAGATTAATTAGAGGTTTGTTTATTTTCAATATGTTTTTCATAATTTTAATGAGTAATTTAATTATCAGTAATTATTAAGTGTATTATAATTATTTTTAGTTATTAGAAGGATTGTAATTATTAGGCAATAGTCTAAAGAGCTTACTATACTAATAAAATCTTGTGGTAAGTTTTAGAAAGTTGGGTTATATTTCTCAATGTAGCATTCTCTTATTTAAATAGAATTAGCACAACCATATTTATCAATGTGATTGGTATATAAAAGACATATAGCCATATATCCACTACCCACCACATAAATAATTATTAAGTTTATATTGATAATCATTAGAAATTATTGAGTGTATTATAATTATCTCTAATTATTAGGTGGATGATAATTATTAGGCAATAGTCTAAAGAGCTTACACGAATAATAAAGTCTTGTAGTAATTTTTGGAAATTTGGGTTATAGCTCTCAATGTAGCATTCCCTTATTTAAATATGAAGGACATATATGCATATATTCACCACCCACCACATAAATAAGTGTTAGGTTTATATTCATAAAGACTCACTATTCCTAATTATTTAAAACTATATAACTAATATAAAACCATATTTACCAAAGTTGTTGGTATATGAAGGACATACAGGCATATATCCACCACCAACCACATAAATAGTTATTAGGTATATATTGACAAAGACTAACTATTCCTAATTATCCATAACTATATAAATAATAACAAGCATATTATGGTATATTTATATATTTATCCTTATTATATTAATATTATTTTATATATTAATATAATATTACTTAATATATAAAATTTTGTTAATATATTAATAGTTATATTTCAAAATATAATATAGTTGACAAATAAAATAATAATAAATAATAATAGTATTTAGTTATTTTTAATAATACTTATCTTCCTCTCTCGCCCTTATGTTATTATCAATAATTGTTATATATTTGTTAATATAATTCTTAATAACTTTTATATATTTATTTGGAGCATATTAATAATATTAATTGTATATGATACTATTTGTATAATATATAGATATATAATAATATAATATAATATTATAATATCAATAGTATTATCATGTCTCCCACGTTAAAAAAAAAACAAAATTGACACAGATATTCCAATTTATTGTACCCTCGCACATATTACATCTACTATCATATCACAACTTCATGAGTTGTTAAATAAATTAGGAGATAATGGATACCTCATAAGTCAGCATAGTTATAACATGTTTATGATTAGAGTGTCTACCTCTCTTCCGGCCATTAAGTTTAGATTTCACTCCAACAGTTAGATGCATTGTAGCAATACAAAAATCCACGGTTAAGTCACTTCTCTTGGGTCATGGTGAGGAGTAATGGTGAAATTTATCGAAGTTTCTCCTCAGCCATACACTTGACACATCAAATCCCCAGACCACAGAGTCATCGATGACTTTAATGCTAACCCTAGGATCAACATTTTGCATTCCATAGAGTTAGTTGAGGTAACTAACTCCCTCACACGGTGCCGCAGTTGGGGTGCATTCAACTCTCACCCGTATGGAAGGTCAACTTTGCAACTCACGGTAATTTTCTTGGATTTTCTCGCACATTTGCTATGGGTTCATGATTCTCTTTGACTGGTTGTTTTTATGAGAGATGAGTGATCCAGATTTATGTAGGAGTACAACAGAATACACATATAACCATAAATACAAAGATGCAACAGAAATAACACTTCATTTCATTAATATCAAAGAACTGTAATTTTCTTACAGATAGAATGGAAATAAACTATCTAGGGCATTGGTAGCTTATCTCTAAGAAGAGACATGGCGGCTAGGGGCCTCTGAAATTTTTGTTACAAAGAAACTCGAAGGCCTATATATTATTGAGAAACAATGGAAAACCATAAAAATTGAAAAACCTAACCCTAGGAGATGAAACACCAGAATATGGGCCCCGTCGCGGTAAATTGGTACATCAATTTCCCGAGGTTGTAACTTTGGCATACTATCTCAATTTTACGCACATGATACATCTTTAGAAATATCTATGCGAGTACTACAACTACTGACCACGACTGTAGATTCTGGACCGGAATCAAATTCGCTGAAAAGGAGATGCCCAAAAAACATCGTTTAGGCCCTGAAAATGGCTCTGAAAGTTCACGACCTGAAAAACTACTAAAAATAATAAGTTGTGCTGAAACTGAAAAATTAAAAGAGACAATGGTGGTGCCCCAAGTGGAATAGATGGGTGGCCACCAATATGCACCTGGATGATTCCTCCCCTCTTAGGAACCAATGGTCCCCATTGCGTTGAGTTCCTCCATGAGATGAGGAAAATTTTGTTGAACTTGGTCCCTGGTGAACCACTTGCCTTGGTGTAGGAGTTGGCCAGCTTTGATAACCCGATACAGTTGGATCTTCTACCTGTGAGTGTTCTTCATTTGCATGTCCATGATACAATTTTTGGTTGCCTGTTCCATGCAGCCTGGGTTTAACTCTATTGGTGTGAGTGGTTTTGCAATGTCAGTGGTATCCAGTAGAGGTGGGAAGTAGGGAAAAAGGCAGTCCACATTGAATATTAAGTGTAGACCAAGGAATGGTGGAATACTGACCTCAAAGGAATTGTTCCCTACAGCCTTGGTGATGGTGTAGAACCCATATCGGAGCAGACAAAGCTTGTGGTGGGGTCTAGTGAGGTGTTCCTTCTACAAATGTAGACACACTTTGTCGCCCACCTGGAAGATGTGTGGCACCTGATGTTGATCATCCCATTGATTGTACTTAGCATTGGCTGTGTCCAACATGTCATGAACCTGTTGGTGGATGTGTTGAATTTGTTTGAAGCAATTGTTTTCTTTGTCAGCTTCAGACTGGACATGATTTGTATTAGCCTGAGTAGCTGCAAATGACATGGCTATGTGAATGGGACATAGTGGCTGGAATCCAAAGCCCACCTGAAAGGGGTTGTGGCTGGTTGAGTTGTCGAGAGCCCAATTATAACTATGTTGTATATAGGGGAGACTCTCATCCCATGTGCATGGATGATTTGAATTGTACATGGGCAGAATGTGTACAATCATCCTATTGACGACCTCTGTCTATCGATCAATTTGGGGATGGAAAGCTGTGGACTTGGTGATCTTGGTGTCCAGCATTGACCAAAGGTTAGAACAAAATCTGCTAAGGAGCCTATTGTCTCGATCTGAAATGATAGACTGTGGGGTCCAAAAGTGAACCCAAACTATTTCAAAGAAGTGTTTTGCAGTGGCTTCTTCTCTCATATTCTTCTTGCAGGCCGCCACAATGGCCATCTTCAAGAATCTGTCTATGACCACGAAAACATAGTCATTTCCATGCATAGTGCAAGGAAAGCCTGACATGTAATCCATGGATATGAATTCTCAAGGTCAACTAGGGGTAGGTAGCAGAGTATAGAGGCCTTGCTTCTTGCTACTGGATTTGGAAATAGCATAAGAAGTGCATGATCTAATGTACTTCCCAACATCTTGTCGAAGGTTTGACTAATAGAAATACTTCTAGAGTACTGCCACTATTTCCTCGACCATGAAATGCCCAACGACTTGAATGTATTGTGCTTCCCATATCATCTTGGAACGCTCGCTTAAAGGAACAAAAAGGTGTCCCAGGTGACATAACAATGCAGCTTGGAGGTGAAAATTTGGAACTTGCGTACCCCCCAAGATCGCCTTATATGTGTGACCGAATTCTGGATCGCTCTTGTACAGAAGCAGCTAATCAGAAGTCTCATGCCCACAAGAGTTGAGAATGATGGTTAGCGCCATGATCAGTGGTCAACTAAGGCAGTCTGCAACATTATTGGTGCTACCCTTCTTTTACATGATGTTAAAATGAAACTGTTGCAGATATGTGGACCACTTTTGATGGCGATCATTCTGCAACTTCCCTTGTGTCTATATGAATTACAGGGGTTGGTGGTCTATGTGGATGGTTTTTTCGTTCCCAAAAATGTAATGTTTCCATTGTTGAGAAGCCTACATAATGGACTACATTTCTTTGTCATAGGTGGGATACTTACGGACTATGTCGGACAATGTCTCACTATGATATGGCACCATATACCCCTGTTGAGTAAGAACTACCCCAATATCATAGTCAGAGGCATTTGTATCGATATAAAATGGTTGTTGCAAGTCTGGTAATATGATCACTAGGGTAGAACAAAGGTGATGTTTCAATTCTACGAACTCCTTCTGTTGAGATTCCAACAAAAATAATTGTTCTTTCTCTCCTCCCTTGGTGACTTGACTCAAGGGCCAAGTGATATGAGAGAATCCCAACACAAAACTGTGGTAGAAATTAGAAGGACCCAGAAAGCTGCGAATGACTTGGATCTTGGTTGGATCCACATGCACCCCCCTTTCATCAATAATGTATCCCTGATATTGAACCTGGGTCATGCCAAAAGTGTACTTCTCCAAATTTCCACAAAACTTGTGTTGTCACAGTGTTTGGAGGACTTGTCGTATGTGGTGGAGGTGCACTTCCCAATTCTGACTGAAGATAAAAATGTCATCCAAGTACACCACTACAAATGAATTGGTGAATGGCCGCAATATTTCATCCATCAACCTCATGAAGGTTGCTAGAGCATTCTTCAACCTGAAAGGCATGACCAGCCATTTGAAAAGGCCCTCCTTAGCTTTGAAGGAAGTCTTCCACACATCAAAGGGTTCAATTGGTACCTGGTGATAACCAAACTTCAAGTTGATCTTGCTAAAATATTTCGCCGCTTTGAGTTAGTCTAGAAGGTCATCAATATGTGGTATCCGATACCTATTCTGGACAGTGATCTTGTTAAACACCCAATAGCCAATACAGAGTCTCCAAGTCCCATCCTTCCTCTGTACCAACATTATTGGGCTCCCACAGGGTGATGACCTAGGCCAAATATGACCTTTCTGCATCAACTCCTGAATCTGCCCCTTGATTTCATCATTCTCCAGAATAGAGCACCGATAGATCGGTCCATTAGGTAGTGGTACAGCTAGGGTATAATCAATGAGGTGCTTGACCTGACAGTGCAGAGGCACCATGGAAAATTTTAGGGGCTAATATTCGCAAATGGGCTAATTTTCCATGGTTTTTCCAAAAAAAAGATTCGCCAATTTCCATTTTTTTATAAAAATGATTCGCCCAAATTTTACAATATAAAATTATTTTACGTTAAAAATCGCCAAAATATAGACAATATATATAATATGATTATAAATTTGAATAATTTTACAAATACATCAGTAAAAATTTTATATTTTGCATATTAGGGACTAGTGATATTCTCCAATTTTTTAAACTTCAAGATAATTTTCCATCCTTAAAATTATCCCTGAGAGGCACCCCTGTGGGTGAGGTGAAGATGTCCCTGTACTCCTCCACCACCTTCTCCATTTGTTGTTTTCGTGCAGAGGAGCACTGTCTAGAGGTTGTGGCCACAATATTCTTCTTGACCTGGGGGAGGATCATCAGGAAAACAAATTTTTGAGTTTGGAAATGAGCTTACTGCATTTTTTTGTAGTAAGCAAAGAGACAGCGACACGTAGTCATACCTATGCTATCTTGTATAGATTATTTCCCGAAGTATCAATAACAACGCGAGGTCAAGACTCATACATAAAATTTCACTTCCAAAAGTATGGTTGGCCTAATAATAAATCACAAACATCAAGAGGAGTAATGTCACATAATACCTCATCCGTGAAGGGCCTGATGGTATAGGGAAGGCGACACTGCTGGCTGACGCAGTGATCTCGTCCTTGGTGAAGCCACTGATGGTGTATGGGTGTTAGTGTGTTGTGGTCAGAAAGCCCAACCACTTCACTAATTCTACTGAAATGAGGTTCTTTTGGCTTCAATTATTTATAATCAACTATAGCGAGGAATCCTTTACCCACATCTGGGAGTGGAAGAGATGCTCCTCCTCCTCTGGATCTTCTAGTTCCTCCTTCTATATCTTCATAGTGGCAATAGTGGCATTGGGCTCCTCATCAATAATCGATTTCCCTTTTTCATTCCCCTTTTCTGGTTATAATTCAGAGTTAGAGCATGCATCTAATTCATAATCCCTCATTTCAGACACCAGCGACTGTTTGGCCCGACACTCACTTGTGTTGTGAGTGGAGCTCTTATGAAACTCACACCACTTTCCTATGTCCTTCTTTGGCTTCACGGTGTTTTTCTTTGCGTGCAGATTTGGCAGGTTGTCTTGGGATGCCATGCCTTGCCTTTGTCCTTTGTTATGTGATTTGGGGACACCTTTCCCTTGATTTTTATTTGCAGATCTGAAGTCTCGCTTCTTCTACTTGAATTTATGATCAATCTTGGTAGCATACTGGTATGTCGTACCAAGTGAGGAGATGTCGAGGAACTCAATTTCCTCCTAAATTTATCTGTGTAGACAACTGCGATACTTTAGCACCAAATGTATCTCTGAATATTTGATACCAAACTTTATGCGTAGGGTATGGAACAGATTCATAAACTCATGCACATCTTGATCTCTTTGTTGCCACACGATGGTTCATTGTATGTACTTGTCCTCATAGATCCCCAAGAGATAGTATCGTTCCTTGATGGCATCTCGGAAAGAATTCCAAGTGGGTAAGACTGAGAACAGAGGGGGTTTTATCTCATCATTTTTCTCACAGTATGTTTCCCACGAATCCTTGACATGGGGGGTAGCTTTGAGGAGTGTAAAAATAATCTTCTCCTGGTCGGAAAAATCATGAATCGAGAAATATGCTTCTAATAGACTCAATCATCTATCTATGGCATCTACATCTATTTTACCCTCAAATATGGGAATGTCAAAGTTTACTTGTACCTTAAAGGGAGTCACACCTCCAGACTAGTTGCTGGATGAAGATGTGCTATTAGTGGGTAGTTGTTGAAGGATCTGGGCAAAGTTAACCATCATTGCATTCCTTTATTTTTTGAGGAACGCCTCGAGAAATTTTTTTATAGGATCTCCTATTTCCTCATCTTTATTTTCATCCCCCATGGGCGGGAGTCAGGTTTTGTGAGGTTGATCTTGTAAAGGTTCAACCAGATCGAGCCCTAACTCCTTATACCTCGACCTCGTTGGGGATATGGAAAGAAGGACCAAGAAAAACTAGACTGCTATGATACCATTGATATGGATTTATGCAGGAACGCAATAGAATACACATATAAAAAAAAATATTATGATGCGGTGGAAATAACTCTTCATTTCATTAATATCAAATAACTAAAATTTTATTATAAACAAAATGGAAATAAACTAGCTTGGGCGCTGGTAACTTATCTATGAGAAGAGATGTGGTGGCTATAGGCCTCTAAACTTCATTTTACAATGAGGCTTGAAGGCCTATATTTTATTGAGAAACAATGGAAAACCCTAGAAATCCAAAAACCTAACACTAGGAGATGAAACACTAGAATATGGGCACCGTCGGGGTAAATTAGTACATCAATTTCTCGGGGTTGTAAATTTGACATAATATCTCAATTTGGCGGATATGATACATCATTAGAAAGATATACCTGAGTACTACAACTCATGATCACAAATGTATATTTAAAAATGGAATCAATTTTTCTAGAAAAAATAAGGCCAAAAAACGTCGTTTAGGGCCTCAAAACGGCTCCAGAAGTTCAGGACCCGAAAACTGCTAAAAAAAGTAAGTTGTGCCAAAAATAAAAGACTGAAAGAGACAATGCTAGGGCCCTAAGTGGAATAGGCAGGTGACCACCAATATCCACGTAGATCAGTGAGTTACCTAAATAGCTCTTTCTGTAATACCCCTGATTTACAACTGTTATGTTATCTAAATAAGACCAAGGTCTAGGTGGACCTATGGAAGAATTATGTTATGGACAAAAATATATTAAAATAATAATTATTTATGAAAGAGATGTTAATGTTGTAAGGATATATTAATTGAGATGAGGAAATTCTTATCCATGAGGATGGAATAGAATTTCAAAATTTCCCAAAATCTTCTAGAAAATCCTTGGAGAAAAATAAATAAATAATTTAATTAAATGGGAGAAAAATATCTAATAAAAATTGCTAGTAAAGGGGAAAGTTATTGGGAAGAGGTAAGAAAAAATGTGTTGAGGAAAAGTATGGTTTAAAGCAACATTTTGTGCAAAAAACAAAATAAAACCCTAGTCTATGGGAAACAACAACCCATAATAATGGGACATCGTTATGGAAACTTCCTGAGAGAAAATAATCTTAAAAGTGCCATCACTAGTATGACAAGAGCTTACTAACACTGGGAGAAGAGAGAGCCATTAGGAGAAGCTTGTGGTTGGGAGGAAAATTAATATTTACACATTGGTATGTTATGTATACTGAGGTATTATATTAAACTTCTGATGTTATAGTAGTGTATAAATAAGAATTCTAGTCTAAAGTAATAGGAAGAATTCCACCTTGATGATAGCAATTTGTATTATGAATATACTTTCTGTATGTTTTTGTTACATATGTTATTAGGCAAAAGGTTTAAGTCCTATTATGTACTGTTGGCATCCAAATAGTTAAAAAATATTCAGTAATTAGACATGTGTGTTGTACATTGTCCTCAATCATGTGTATTGTACAGTGTCCTCTCTATAATTAAATACAGTGAAGACCCTGTTTTTCTTAAACAGATTAAATTACTAAAAGCAGACAAAAATCAGATTCAGTGAAATTATAAACCCCACGAGGTTATATTCTGATAAATATTACTATGTAGATATGCATAAGTTAATTACAGGAAGGTATTTGAGACCACTAGTATAAGACAAGTATTAAAATATGTAGAAGTAAGATATTTACATATGCAACATTTTCTAGTAATACACCAAGTGGGCTAGCATTATATAAACAAAATAATTCTGGAAAATTCTGATGGTATATTAAATAATGGAAACTATAAGGGGCATTACACCTGTTAAAATTTGAAGCAATTACATGAATTTTGATAACTAGGAATTCCAAATATTAAAAAAAAAAACTGTCTAAGTACAAAAAATCTCAGAGATCATTGAGAATATCATTTTCATATATATATATATATATATATATATATCTATGTATGTATGTATGTATGTATGTATGTATGTATGTGACCATTTGAAATTGAGAAATATTACATCAATATAAATTATGGTCAAAGACCAAGCATGGCCTTGGCACATAAACTCTAAAAGTGCTGGAATAAAGTAGGTGGAAGATGAGCCATAATGGAACAACTGGTAATCGACGTGAGAAAGAGAGTATAAAATTGTAAGCATGCACGGGAAAGGAGGCAACTCGGAATGCAACTCAATAAAAAAATTATAAGAGCATAGCTGCAAAAGATGAAATGAGAATTAGAAAGCAATCCAAATAACTCATAAAAAGTACTTCCAAGTAATGATAGGTAATGATAAGTAATTACGTAATTATATTTTCCCATCATTGTCTTCTTCACCTATACATATAGATTGAGAATGTTGTAAGTATTATTGTTTTAAATATGTGCATCAGAAGGTTATAAACATGGACTAGATAATATTTGAATAATTTGGACTAACCTGAAGAGGAAAGGATGTCTAGTTATGGATCACTTGTCCATATTTGAAAAACATGGGTAACCTCGGTGATATTTACCCATATTAAAACTGATAAAATTAATTGAAAACAATACATAAATTAAGGAATTATAAAGAGAAAAATTATGGACAACAATAAGCAATAAATGGAGTTGACTAATAATTGGGTCTGTGTTAAGAGACTTCGTATTACCTTGAGGGGCAGAATCCCAACACAGGATTACGCATCCTTCATAAGCAGTGTAAAGGTAAGAGGAATTACCAGAATTGTTAACGTAGCTATTAGGAAAAAATACAAGTGAGGGATACCGATATTTTCCATCTGAAATTATAAACAAATATAATGAAGTAACATCTCATAGAGTTATAATTCTTATGACCCAAAATCATGAAAAGAAGAATAAATCAAATAATTATATAACTCAGAAATCACCACGTGTGAAACTCAGAAACTAATTTAATACAAAGCACGATTACAACCTGTAAACCAAATAATTAAATTGAGGAATAGAGGATAGGCCTCACACAGTCGTATAATAATACCATTCAGCCTTACGAATATACAAGATGAAGAATTTATAAGATCTGGTTAGTATGCTATCAGATCATGAACGAAGAGGTTAAGATAACCACCTTATAAACTTAGTAGTGAGCAACTATAAGAAATTCTGGAAAATACTAATATCTCAATCATACAACTAGGGGTCCATGTGCATAGTAGATACTTTCTTTAGCTACCCACAGAGATCATGTTCAAAACAAAAACCCCAATTCTGGCTAAGCATAATAACCAAAGTGCTTGAATTGGAAAAAAAAAAATAATATGAATTAAACAATAGAGAACCTAAGCTATACATTGAACCATTCGATACTCAACCTCATGGTAATATCAAATTAAGTCATGGGGGCATGCAAAAAAATCTCAGATGACGGAGTCACACTCAAATAAATTTAGGGCATAGAGTCACGCTGACTCATATCACACTGAGTCACATTGACCCCAAGAATCATACTAACTAGGTGATATAGAGCCATGCTAAGAAAGGTCAGGAAAAGGGCATGAAATCAATCCTGTAGCACAATGAAGAATTGGGGATTTTAGAAAAAAAGGGATTGTGTATACAAAAAAATGATAAATTTGAAACTCAACCATGGAAGCATAGACATTAAGCACCCAAATCTAAATTATGAACTGAAAGTAAAAACCTCAAAGCCATAGTGTCAAATATGGAAGAACCAAGGACAAAACCCTCATAATATAAAATAAAAAAATAATTAATGGACAAACAACTTGCAATGAAAATAGGCAACAGTTAAATAATGATTTCTGGATAGAGGAATTGCATACATAATAGAGGAGTCATTTTATTAGAATGTGAAACGTAGAAAACCCATCACATTTTTGGTAGAGGGGTACCCAGAAACCAAAAATTACAATGAAAATTGCTTAGATGTATAAAACAAGGAAATTTGGGATAAGAGTAAGCAACTAAATAAAAATTTAAACATGACATTGTTTCTATTTACCAAAAACCTAGAAAATTAGAAGTAAACAAGAGAGGAAGAGGAAAGGGGCTTACCTCTTATGTGATGAATAAGGGTTTTGGGATGGTGAGGACATGTCGTTTCCATGAATAGAAGAGGAATAATTAGCTCAACATCCTTGTGTAGAGGGCAGAGGACACCTTATGAAAAATCCAAACAAATCCCATATCGGTAAAATGAAAAAAACGAAAAACCCTGAAAAAATTAGAGGTAAGGATAACCTCTGTTTACCTAAAATAAGTCGAGTAACCAATCAAATTCACTATGCATCCTTCCTGCAGAATCAACCAGATCTTGTTAGCAACCAAAAATTAAAATGGCCACAGTATTCAAGTGAAATAAAAACACATCAACACGTTACCTATGAGGGCTTGGAGAGATAGCTCATAGTAGTATCAAGTTAAACCCCAATCCTCTCGAAAATAGTGGAGGAATCATGAACAATATTTTCTGGAAAAAATTCTTGTTGGTTGTGCTTGCAGGTAGAGCTCTTGCTATGACAACGATGAAGGAATCAAGTGTAAAGCCTTTGGAACCATACTTGTAGGTATTTTATGGAGGAAAATCTCCAAAGAGATAAAGGGTCGCCTCACTGACAGCGAAATGTCAAAATGAGACCCAAATCAGATAGGAAAAAACCATTAGGGTTTCCGCAATGCATCGTAATCGTTGATTCATCTTATCCTGATCTTCGACGTCCATGTGGAACCTCGGTAGGTGTGGGAGGGACATGTGAGGGCATGTGACCCTTTCCACATGGATAAAAACGTATTGGATAGGTTAGCAGGTGGGGCAATCTAGATATATTCAGAATGCAACTATAGTGGTAGAATTAAACAAACTTACTTACCTTGGAAAAGCCAAAACAATATGTATTAAGCTTACTAATGTAGACATGTCCCATGTAGTTAATGTAAGGGTATCTATATATTAATATAAGGTTTGAAATATGTTTTCATTAAGAATATAGTTTGAATAAGAAGGATAGTGGATTAGGATAAAAATTAATAGGATTATAAGTTTACCTTAATAAAATGGATAAGGTAAGGGTATCTTGGAAATTAAGGAATAGGGTAAGGTATAGGTGTACTTCCCTAATCATTTTAAATTATGACTAGTGATGTAAATGAGATGAATTAACCATATACTTTGTAGAGAGAGTATTGGGATAAGAGGTTAAACAAAAGGTGGTGATCAACCACACATATATTTGTATATATAAAAAAACAAATTGGAGATGTGACAAGTGGTATTAGAGCCCAAGCTAAAACACTGCACTTATTGGTCCCAACACATGAAAAATCAACTATCAGAAAGTGAATTATAATTAGCAAATTATGAATCAAATACATAGTATGTTTTATGAATGTTAATTTTTTTATATGCATCATATATTAAGTGCGGATAGAATTATAGATGCTATCGTGTTTGAAAGAGATGAGATGTATTGGAATTGGGGGATGGGGATGCCCCACCAGATCCAAATTCCCATATGCTATAAATTATAAAAAAATTGCAGCAGGAAATTGTTCAGCTAATAACTAGCAATGAACATTTAATGCAAGACAATAACGAACAAGAGAGATTGATAAGAGAATTAACCTCTAGATCTAGTCATCAAGAGGGAGAAAAAGAAAAGAAAAGAAAAGAAAAATAACCCAACTCATAGAGGTTTGAGAGTGGGAAAGAGTCTGGTAAAGTAGAATCTAAATCCAAAAATAAGGAGTTGCAGGGGGAATTTCACAAGTTCAAGCCTCCAACCTTTGACGGGGAGAAGGAAGGGGATGCAGAAGCCTAGCTCCTAAATATGGTAAAATAATTTCAAGTATATGAGTACGGAAGTAATCTAAAAGCAAGGCTAGAAGTTTACCAATTCCAAGTAAAGCCACACATACACTTGCTGGATGAAAATACTGTTTCATGGGAAGAATTTCGGGAGAAACTTAAATCCTGATACCTCAGTGAGAGGTATTATAATGATAGAGAAAAGGAATTAGATGCGTTAAGGCTGGGACAACTCACCATTGATGAAATTTTGATGAAGTTCACAAATTTATCTTGCTATGTATCATACAGAAGAGAAGAAAAAGGGAAGGCACAACGATTTATAAATTGTTTACCAACTATTTACAAAGAAAGAATTGAGTTTGAAAATTCAAAGACTATGGATGAAGCTTTGTGGAAGGCACAACTATGCTACAAGTAATTGAAAGGAAAGAATGATCAGTTGAAAATTTGACAGAATAAGGAAAAAGGGAAGGCTGAAGCAAGTTCAAAAATATCCAAACCGAGTTATCTGAAGAGTTTCAAAAGAAACCACTAGTGAAAAAGTCTCAATAAAGGTGGCAAAAATTAGACAACTCATTTTCACAGAGGTTCCAAGCCTGTGGAAGAGAACAACAAGCGATATAACCTCATAAAAACCAAGGAACCTTTGAGATGTTGGGGATGCAGTGAGTCTCACATGTTGCGGGATTGGCCAAACAACACTCACACTATTCAGAACATTCAAGCAATACGAGAGGAAACCATAATGAATGATGTGGCCCAAAACATTCCCCAAATCATTCATGCATTGGAAGACCGATAGGTTTAACATTAATCAACTATGATTGAAATTTAAGGTACCATTTTTGACCAACCTGTGCCTATTTTAATTGATCCTGAAGCTAGTTTAAGTTATATTAGTCCACGCTTAGTGGAAAAGTGTAAATTGAAAAAAAAAAATTAGAAATCTTGGCTGGTGTAGTTGGCTACAAGAACCAAACATAAGGTCACCCATGAATTACATAAGTATCCTATAAAATTAAATGGGTACATCACATATTTCAATCTGAAAATCCTTCCCTTGGGATTTTATGACCTCCTAGTTTGTATGGATTGGTTGAAACAATAGAAAGAAGGAGTAAATTGTTTTGAAAAAATAGTAAATTGTACTAATGCACTAGGAGAGTCAGTTGTGGTAAGAGGGAAACCAAAACCCGTGTCATTTAAGCAAATTTCTGCATTGAAGTTGAAGCGGAGAAAAATGAAAGGTTGTCCAATGTATGTTGTCCAAATTGAAAATTTGGAGCAGCAAGCAAAAAATGAACTTATAGAAAATTTACTAGTGATTAAGGACTTCCAGGATGTATTTTCTGAATAAATTCATCAACTTTCCCCTTAGAGAGAGATTGAATTCTCTATTAAGCTAGTACTGAGGGCCGCCCTCGTTTCCTGAGCCCCATATAGACTTTTCACTCCTAAACTTTTAGAGCTGAAACTTCAGTTGTAGTAATTATTTAACAAGGAGTATATCCGACTAAGTTTGTCTCTATGGGGAGTGTCAATTTTATTTTTTAAGTTGAAGGATACAACCCTCATGATTTGCATAGATTATAGACAAATAAACAAGTTAACCATCAAGAATCGGTACCCCTCCCACAAATACATGATATGTTTGATCAAGTATGGGGGGAAAATATATTCTCAAAAATTTACTTGAGCACTGGTTATCACCAACTTCACATCAAAGATGAAGACATACATAAAAAAACATTTTGAACTCAGAATGGACGTTATAAGTTCGTAGTTCTACCCTTTGGACTCAGAAACACCCTTGATACTTTCATGTGCCTCATGAATAGTCTTCTACACAAACATCTGGATAATTTTGTGCTAGTCTTCATAGATGATATTGTAGTGTAATCTTAGGACAAATAGGAACACCAAGAACATCTTCGAATAATGTTGCAAACACTTAGAGAATACCAGTTGTAAGAAAAACTCGGGATGTGTGAAATTTAAAAACCCGAGACTCAATCTCTAGGACATGTTAATTAGAGGAAGGGTTGGAGGTAGATCCAGAAAAGATACAAGAAATTTTAAATTGGCCTGTACCCATAGATGTACCAGCAATACGTTCATTCATGGGTATTTCCAGATATTACCGCAGATATGTAGAAGGGCTTTTTGCATTGGCTTATCCTATTACCACTTTGTAGAAAAAAGAGGTGTGAAGTTTGAATTGAAAACAAAGTGCTAAGAGAGCTTTGAGCAGCTAGAACAAAAACTAACTATTGAAACTATATTAAAAATTGTTCATCCAACAAAGGACTTTGTTGTGTGCACTCATGCCTGCATAGAAGGATTGGGAGGAGTATTGCTGCAAGATAATGCTGTGATAGCTTATGAATCTACAAAATTGAAGAAACATGAGTAAAATTATGTAGTTTATGACTTAGAATTAACTGTTTTCATACATGAAATAAAAATGTGGCGAAATTACCTGTTGGGTAAGAAATTTTTGTTAATGATTGATCATACGAGTCTAAAATATTTCTTTAGTCAACCAGATTTGAATGTAAGGCAAGTAATATGGTTAGATTTCTTTAGCGAATTTGATATGGAAATAAAACACATTAAAGGAAACGAAAGTCGAGTTTATGATGCCTTAAGCATACATTCCCATAAAATTTTGTCTTACATAGGTAGCAGTGTGAAATTAATTGTGGAGGAACAAATCCAAGAAGCGTTGTCGCAAGTTTCCCAATATTTGAAATTGGAGGAAAAATTACAGCAAACTGAAATTATATGATACACCATGAACCCAAAAGGATTAATAAGTTATAAGCAGAGGTTGTAGCAATTATTGAACAAGGAGTATATCCGACCAAGTTTGTCTCTATGGGGATTGTCAGCTTTATTTTTCAAGTTGAAGGATAGAACCCTCATGATTTTCATAGATTATAGACAAATAAACAGGTTAACCATCAAGAATTGGTACCCCCTCCCACAAATACACAATATGTTTGATCAAGTAAGGGGGGAAAATATATTCTCAAAAATTTACTTGAGAACTGGTTATCACCAGCTTCACATCAAAGATGAAGACATACATAAAAAAACTTTTCGAACACGGTATGGACATTAAAAGTTCATAGTTCCACACTTTGGACTCAGAAATACCCCTGATACATTCATGTGCCTCATGAATAGTGTTCTACTCAAACATATGGATAATTTTGTGCTAGTCTTCACAGATGATATTGTGGTGTACTCTTAGGACAAATAGGAAAACCAAGAACATCTTCGAATAATGTTGCAAACACTTAGGGAATACTATTTGTAAGAAAAACTCGGGATGTGTGAAATTTACGAACCCAAGACTCAATCTCTAGGACATGTTAATCCAAGGAAGGGTTGGAGGTAGATCCAGAAAAGGTACAAGAAATTTTAAATTGGCCTGTACCCACAGATGTACCAGCAATACGTTCATTCATGGGTATTTCCAGATATTACCGCAGATATGTAGAAGGGATTTTTGTATAGGCTTATCCTATTACCTCTTTGTAGAAAAAAGAGGTGTCAAGTCTGAATGGACAACCAAGTGCTAAGAGAGCTTTGAGCAGCTGGAACAAAAACTAACTATTGAAACTATATTAAAAATTGTTGATCCAACAAAGGACTTTGTTGTGTGCACTCATGCTTGCATAGAAGGATTGGGAGGAGTATTGCTGCAAGAGAATGTTGTAATAGCTTATGACTCTACAAAATTGAAGAAACATGAGTAAAATTATGTAGTTTATGACTTGGAATTAACTTTTTTCATACATGAAATAAAAATTTGGGGAAATTACCTATTTGGTAAGAAATTTTTGCTAATGATTGATCATATGAGTCTAAAATATTTCTTCAGTCAACCAGATTTGAATGTAAGGCAAGTAATATGGTTATATTTCTTTAGCGAACTTGATATGGAAATCAAACACATTAAAGGAAAGGAAATTCGAGTTTATGATGCCTTAAGCATACATTCCCATAAAATTTTGTCTTACACAGGTAGCAGTGTGAAATTAAATGTGGAGGAACAAATCCAAGAAGTGTTGCAAGTTTCCCAATATTTGAAATTGAAGGAAAAATTACAGCAAACAGAAATCATACGATACAACATGAACCCGAAAGGATTAATAAGTTATAAGCAGAGGTTGTAGCAATTATTGAACAAGGATTATATCCGACCAAGTTTGTCTCTATGGGGAGTGTCAGTTTCATTTTTCAATTTGAAGGATAGAACCCTAATGATTTGCATAGATTATAGACAAATAAACAAGTTAACCATCAAGAATCAGTACCCCCTTCCACAAATACATGATATGTTTGATCAAGTAAAGGGGGGAAATATATTCTCAAAAATTTACTTGAGAACTGGTTATCACCAGCTTCACATCAAAGATGAAAACATACATAAAAAAACTTTTCGGACTTGGTATGGACGTTACAAGTTCGTAGTTTTACCCTTTGGACTCAGAAACACCCCTGATACTTTCATGTGCCTCATGAATAGTGTTCTACACAAACATCTGGATAATTTTGTGCTAGTCTTTGGAGATGATATTGTAGTGTACTCTTAGGACAAATAGGAACACCATGAACATCTTCAAATAATGTTGCAAGCACTTAGAGAATACCAATTGTAAGAAAAACTCAGGATGTGTGAAATTTACGAACCCAAGACTCAATCTCTAGGACATGTTAATCCAAGGAAGGGTTGGAGGTAGATCCAGAAAAGGTACAAGAAATTTTAAATTTCCCTGTACCCACAGATGTACCAACAATACGTTCATTCATGGGTATTTCTAGATATTACCGCAGATATGTAGAAGGTTTTTTTGCATTGGCTTATCCTATTACCTCTTTGTAGAAAAAAGAGGTGTGAAGTTTGAATGGACAACCAAGTTCTAAGAGAGCTTTAAACAGCTGGAACAAAAACTAACTATTGAAACTATATTAAAAATTGTTGATCCAACAAAGGGTTTGTTGTGTGCACTTATGCTTGCATAGAAGGATTGGGAGGAGTATTGCTGCAAGATAATGCTGTGATAGCTTATGAATCTACAAAATTGAAGAAACATGAGAAAATTTTTGTAGTTTATCACTTGGAATTAATTGTTTTCATACATGAAATAAGAATGTGGTGAAATTACCTGTTGGGTAAGAAATTTTTGCTAACGATTGATCATATGAGTCTAAAATATTTCTTTAGTCCACAAGATTTGAATGTAAGGCAAGTAATATGGTTAGATTTCTTTAGCGAATTCGATATGGAAATAAAACACATTAAAGGAAAGGAAAGTCGATTTTATGATGCCTTAAGCATACATTCCAATAAAATTTTGTCTTACACGGGTAGCAATGTGAAATTAAATGTGGAGGAACAAATCCAAGAAGAATTGTCGCAAGTTTCCTAATATTTGAAATTGGAGGAAAAATTACAGCAAACTAAAATTATACGATACACCATGAACCCGAAAGGTTTAATAAGTTATAAGCAGAGGTTGTATATTACAAATGTACCTACCTTGAAAAAGGATATTTTAGATTAATATCGTAAGATACCTTATTCAAGTCCTCCACGTTACCAAAAGATGGTGACAACTTTGCGGAAAAATATGTTTTGGCCGGGAATGAGGAGATAAATAGCTAAATAATTAGTAAGATTTTTGGAGTTTCAATAGGTTAAGGTAGAGAATGAACATCCTACAGGTTTTTCAAACCCTATTTTTATTCGATAATGGAAGTGGTAAGTTGTGTCCATGGATTTTATCGTTGGACTGCCTTGTACCAAGTACCGATATGACTCCATTATGGTGGTGGTAGAGACACTAACAAAGGCAACGGATTTTATTCTAGTACAATATAATTTTTGGATAACAAAAGTGGCCAATGTTTTTATGAAACAAATCTTTAAACTTCAAGGAATACTATGTTGTGGACAATTTTGTCACCCCTAGAGACAGCCTAGAGTTGCCATAGACCAGTGCCTAGGACATCTTAATATAGCAAGGAGCTCATCATATAGCTTGGGTTGTCAATCCAAACGCTATCTTACTATCTCTTGTTAAAAAAGGAAATTAGTTTAAAATGGGACCAATCTCTCTCAGAAGTTGATACAAAGATAAGAATAGTGTAGGAACATCATGCAAAACTCCAATACAAAGGCATCAGACAGTTAAGAGACAACTTACTGTAAAGAGGGCCAGTTCAAATAATATGCCACATAAATCAAATATCAGGAAGTGGATGCAGTGAAGAAACATGAAGAAGATATTAGTTAACATGAGACTGATACCCAGATACACAACAGAATCACATGTGGGCTTATCCAACTAAGAATCCACACATGACAATGGCATTTTAAAAGCACCCTCCTCAAGCAACTAATATAGCAGAAAATATGGATAAGATGAACATGGAACAGTATATCATGACTAGGCCTATTTAAAGCGCTTGACTAACCCCAGTATGGGCATCAACTAGGATGATTCCTTACTAAAGATTAGTGAGCCACTCACATTCTAGAGCATGATACAAGAATATAAATAGCATGAAATGAGATATTATATTAACACAAATGAGAAAATTACATACTGTGAGATACCAAAGACCAAAATCCTCATTACAGTTATAACTCCTCCTCACTGAGACCCTACGGGCACTGAGCCTTCATACAGAAGTATTACAAAATGTATACAAAAGCCTTTTCATTGCACAGTCTGCTGATAGAAATCTGGAACCCTTCTAATGTCTTATTTCTGGGTCTTTATAGAAAAGATAGAGAATTCTCGAGAAGGAGGTAGGTGGAGCACATTTAATGACTTGATTTGAACAAAATGGCGGAAAGCATTCACGCCCATATTGTGAATGACTAACTATAAATAACTGTACTTTACAATTTACCTCCAGAAGTAAATGCCGGGGGATGAAAATCTCCTTATAAACAAGACACAAATAATCAAATATACAAATGCTATGTACTTGGCTGGAGGAGGAAAATCTGCTGCGATAAAACCTTGAGGTTGCTCGCAAGAATAAATGAACTGGGAAGAATATCTCTTCGGAGACACGGCATAAGAGAAAATATTCATGAACCTTCTGTACTTTCTTGAGAAGGAAATCAGCTGAAATATAATCTGTAGGGTATGGTTTTTAATGTATTGTACCCTTGGCTTGATCTAGAAAATATCTGATCCGATACCCTTGTCTTTTAACACCAGATATGAGCTCATAATCTTTAATGAGGTTGTTGAAATCTTTAATTCTTTGCTGATGTTATTTCCAGGAACATTTATATCCCCATACGCTAACCGACATCTTTAAATTGTCCTTGGAGAGTTTGAAAGATTTTAAATCTTGCTCCTGCGATGGATGTCTTATCATGGCAGCTTTCAGGACCCTTCTTCACAATGACATCTTCAATTGAATTGCCTTCTGAGATGCTCTATTGCTGCGGCCAAGACAGTGAATTAAAACATCTTTCTGTATGTTGAAACCCTGCAAAATCCACCAACACATTAGAAAAACCAAGTAGAAGTGGGATGGACGAGGAGGTGTTGACGATAATGGCGGTGAGGACATGGCTGAATGATAAGAACGCGCAAGGTGGTGGGGAAAATGCGATGGAGGCTTTGATAAATAGACTGAGTGTAAACTTTCCGCGTAGAACAGTTTAAACCTGATGAATGAATAAAACGACGAATATGAATGAAAACATATATATACATATATGGCAGGGGAAAACACCATGGACACGCGGGAGGATGACACATGGGCGTACGAAGGACAGGTGGGAGGGTAACATGGCTGCGGAGTCAATCAGACAGAGAAGACTGGATTCTGGGCTGTCAGATTTTGGAAGACCGATCAACGGCTTGAAGGCGATGGGAGCGGCGTAATGGTGGGCCACGGGACATAACAGACACCGACTAACGTGTGAGCAGCTTTGGAGGATATCCGCCGTCAGATGGAGGTCAACAGATCCAACGGCGCGGGTGAATTCTGCTGCCCGGCCATTGTCCAACCTTTAACGCGCGAAAAAGTGGTTTTGAACGCCGTACCCAGGGACACGCATCACGCGATTTTTGGAATCGCTGGCGTTTGATTGAAAACCGCCGGCTCGGTGGAGGTGGTGCGAAATTAACCACTGGTTTTCTACGGTGGGATACGGATGCGGGGACCACCACATGAAACAATCGTCACTCTGTTGATTGGCTTTGAATCTGACGGTTACAATTGAACCTGAAAACACTTATTGTTAAGCTCCCTTTCCTTCTGGTCATGAGGTTTTGCGCTCGGGACATATGGAAACCAAAACAGGGAAGGCTAAAATCTTTGGGGCTGGGCCCAATAAGTTTTAAATTATGGGTTTTAACCTTTGCAGGGCGAATTTTTCGGGTGGAGATGGTAATATTAAACAGGAGCATGAGGATTTTAGGCCACGGCAGAGTTTTGAAATAG
The DNA here is from genome assembly GCA_034641835.2 of Pinus albicaulis. Classification (NCBI taxonomy): domain Eukaryota; kingdom Viridiplantae; phylum Streptophyta; class Pinopsida; order Pinales; family Pinaceae; genus Pinus; species Pinus albicaulis. Next base: position 1,076,432,206 of record CM076583.1, read on the forward strand.
ATTCGGAAAAGGTAGCGGACCAAAAATTTATATGCAGGGGTCAATATGTACAACATCGGCTCCATCTGGGGACGGCATGTTCATCCTTGGACATGTCGAGAACGCGCAGACCACTGAACATTTCTGTATGTACATTCTATTTTTTGATTCCTCTGCGCTTCTTTTGATAATTTTCCAACATCATTTCTTTATAAAAATAAAAGCTAAAACAACTTATATACAATATAATACAACAGGCATTCCCAGCCTAGATCAGAATTGGAAGGCTTGAGGAATTGGTCATTCACAGGGGCATCTAGTAGATCACCCTGTAGTTTTTCTAACATGAAAGTATTGTTTCCTCCTTGATTCACAATTTTGAATTGGCCAAACAACAACGGATCAAATTTAGCATGCTTGCCTTTCTCTGCTCTTCGAACGTCCCATCTGAGAACCAGGTCTCCAATTTGAAATTCCATGTCTTTCGCATGTCGATCGAATACATTCTTCTTTTTCCCCTGATATTCTATCAATCTCTGATTCACCTGGTTCCGTGTTTCCTCTAATTTGACCAATTGATTAATTCTTTTGACCATGTCATCTGGTTCTTCCTGGCTTTCCTGCATAAAACGTGCTACTGGCAACGCCAGTTGCACAGGAAACACAGCTGCTCGCCCATACACCAACTCATAGGGAGATTTCCCTGTTGCTCTCTTGCTGGTTATCCTATTCGCCCATAGAGCAAATTTTAATTGGGAGTCCCAATTCTTCTGATTCTCATTTATTTTTTTCTTCAAGGCCCTCACCAGGGTTTTATTAGAAGACTCTGCTAAGACATCTCCCTGTGGATAGTATGCCGTGGAATGAGTCAATATGATGTTATAATGTTGGCAAAAATTTACAAATCTGGCAGACTTGAAAGCCTGTGCATTATCAGTTACAATTCTAGCAGGATAGCCAAACCTAGATATGATATTTTCCTCCATAAACTTGATTATCACAGTATCTGTAGCTTTTCTTGTAGGTATGGCTTCCACCCATTTTGTGAAATAATCTGTGGCTGCTAGTATCCATTTATATTGGCCACTTGATGGGGGATGTATCTCTCCTATAAAATCTAATCCCCATTTCTGAAATGGTTCATTCACATGAATAGGAATCAAGGGTAGAGCTGCTAATTTCTGTCTTTCTGCAAATCTCTGGGACTTGTCACACGCCCTGACCCAAGAAAAAGCATCTGTAAATAATTTTGGCCAGTAAAAACCAGCCTTCAGGATTTTATGAGTTGTAGCCCTCCAGCTGTAATGTCCTCCACATATTCCGTCATGAAATTCTGTCATTATATTCTCCACTTCATTTTCTGTGAGGCATAACAGTAATATACCTGAAGGGTCTCTCCAATATAGTTGTCCATTAGCAATTATGTATTTCTGTGATTTCATTCTTACAGCTCTCGATTTTATCTTATCACAACTTGGAGGACAGCTAAGTGTTAAAAGATATTCAACTATTTCTTTATACCAAGGACTAGTGAGATATTTTATGTGTACCTTTTGAGTGGCCATCTCTAATCCTTGTTGTTCTTCTCTTTTCTCAGATTCTTCATTAGTTATCATGGATAAATTAATGCCCAAGGCTTGATGATTTGATTCAGATAACATCTTAGCAATTCCATGTCCTTTAATCAACTTAGTAGGCCTTATGTCCAAATCATACTCCTGTATTTTTGCAATCCATCTTCCTCTTTTACCTTCGCTATCCCCCTGAACAAGAATGTCTTTGACAGCTGCTGTGGGAACATATGCAGTAATGTGAGATTGCAAAACATAGGTTCTAAAAGCTTTGAGGGACTTTACCAGGGCATATGCCTGCTTCTCCAATATATTATATTTTAATTCAGCATCATGCAGCACTTGAGTGAAGAAAGCTATAGGCTGTTCATATCCATCTTCATTTTTCTGCAACAAGACTCCCGCTACTGTATGGGGTGAAGAAAATGAAAATATCATAAATGGCTTTGCATAATCTGGCCCAGCTAGCACAGGAGCTTCAGAAAATGCCTGTTTTATTCTGGTGAATGCGTCTCTAGACTCCTGGGACCATTTTACTTCATTATCTTTTTTCAACATATCAGTTATATGCCTAACTATCTCAGCATAGTTAGGAATAAACCTTCTCAGAAAATTAATTCGGCCTAAAAACACCTGCACTTCCTTCTTATTCCTGGGTAGAGGAATACTATTTATTACTTCAACTCTCTTAGGCTCTATTTTCACACCATCTTTAGTTACAATGTGCCCTAAGAGTTTTCCCTCATCTAATGCAAATAAAGATTTTTGAGGATTGAGAGATAGGCCATACCTTCTGCATTTTTCAAAAGTTCTTCTTAAATGCTCAATATGCTCATCATCATTCTTTGAAAACACTGTGATATCATCTAGATATACCACCAAAAACTTGTCTTGTTCTCCAACAAAGGCTATGTCCATTGCCCTCTGAAAAGTAGCTCCTGCATTAATTAATCCAAATGGCATCCTGGCATACATAAACGTTCCCCATGGTGTAGTGAATGCAGTTTTCTTCTGAGCTTCTGGAAACACAACTACCTGATTATAGCCAGAAAAACCATCCATCATTGACATTGTGGATGCTCCCACCACTTTATGCAGGATGTAGTCCATCTTAGGCAGTGGGTAATTATCCTTTAATGATGCTCTGTTTAAATTCCTGAAATCCACACATAGCCTTATTTCTCCATTTTTCTTTCGAACAGGAACAAGGTTTGCTACCCATTCTGAGTATCTCAATGGCACAATTATTTTGGCCTTCAGTAGCTTCTTGATTTCTTTTTCAATAAAGGGAAGTAGCAGAGGATTTATCTTTCTGAGCTTCTGCTTATAAGGCTTTGCATCTTCCCTCAAAGGAATTTTATGCTGCATTATATTAACATCAAAATTTTTTAGGTCCTGATAGGACCATGAAAATACATCTTTATAAGATTGAAACAACTTCAAATATTTTTCTTTATATTCTTCTGGGACCCTTTTAGATAGTTTCACAATTTTGGGATCAGCATAAGTACCCAGATTTAAATCTTCCACTTGATTTTCTTCTACCACTTTGTTTGGCTACAATGGAATATCATCTTTGTTAAATAATCTTTCTAGAGGCACCAGACCTCTAGGTATAACATTTCCTTTCAGCTGCAGCACTTTATTACCTGCTATTTTCTCCTCCCATCTGTTTTCTGCAATATTTTCAGTTTCCTCTTCCTCATTATCATCGATCTCCATATTGGAGAATTCTCCCACTGTCTCCATGAATCTCTTCATCTGTTCATCATCTTCAAATACCTGCCAGTGCTTAATATTATCTGGGATGGATGGCCGTTAACGTACCTCCACTTCATATCTTAAAAGTGGATTCTAGGGGGGACGGAATGTACTGGCGGCTACAGCAAGAGAATCTGCTATTTTGTTTTGCTCCCGGGGCATGAACTGTATGTTAAATGCTGAGAAGAAATTCTCCACCATGTCCCATACTTCGTTTCTGTAAGCTCTCAGCCGAGGATGCTTAGTTTGGCATTGATTTCTGATCTGCCTTACCACCAGCTTAGAGTCTCCCATGACCTTTAGACTTTGGATGCCCATGTTTCTAGCTGTCTGTAGTCCCAATAAAAGTGCTTCATATTCGGCTACGTTATTGGTAGCTTCATATTCCAATTTAAAGGACAGTGGTACCCATTTTCCTGTAGGAGAGATTAGTAACACCCCAGCTCCATTTCCTTCCCTTGAATTTGCCCCATCAAAATGTAAAGTCCAAATTTCTTATTCCTGATCTTCTTTAGGCTGCTCAGCTTGGATTTGACCAAAAAGGGGCTCATGAGCATAATTTTGATTTTCTTCTAACATCAAACATGAGAAGTCTCCCTCTTTGTTATAAACTGGGGAATTCTCTGAGCAATCAGCCTTAGTTACCATTTTAACAAATCTAGTCTCCCTGTATAACCTCCTCTCCTGGCCTCCAAAGACTGGGACTGTAGCTTGATTGACCCACCTATTTTTGTACCCGAGGACCTTGACAGCAACATGCCAAAGCGGGCTAGCATATCAGCAACCACAATGTCCATGACCACACCCTTTGCTGGAATTTGTGCCAAATTGACCACTAAATCTTTAATCATTCCCAAGCATTTAACTCTTTTAGAATCAAATGAATATAAATCTTTATATGGTCTTGTGATTTGCAGTCCTAGTTGTTCCATGACAGACAGAGGCACAAGATTATGGGAAGCCCCAGAATCTAACATAGAATTGTGTAACAGCGGGTCATGAATAACTAGAGACACATAAAAAGGAGGAGTAGAAGGGTCTATCTCCTCGACGTGTGGGCCAAAGACTACCATGGGTCTTTCTTCTTGAAGATTTAAACTATCAGGCACGATTGGTATTTCAGGAGGGAGTATGAAGGAAGTGACTTGAGACTGATATATAGGCTGTTTTAACAGTTCGGTCAGGGGGACTGGAATCTTAATTTTCTCAAGTTCTTTTTGCAGATTGAAAGCAGGTGAGGGCTTTTCTATCATTGCTTCTTTTGGCTCTTTATTTTCAGCTGAAGATTTAATTTCTTTGGACACTGACTCAGCATTAGGAGGAATAACTATTTTTGAAGAAGAGGGAATCTGGTCATTGAGCTGCAAGGGAGCATTTAGAGGACTCTTACCTTTTTCTATGTTTCTCTTTGTTACTAATTCCTTCTGAGCAGGTGCTTCTTTTTGAGGTGGCTCCTCTTCTTGTTCTTAAGTTTGGGTCCTCTTCCTAGAAGACCTGAGGTCATATTTTACATTGAATTGGGCTTGCATGAAATCAACAAATTGCTTACAATAATGGTCAATCTCTGCTTCTTCTTCTTCGTCTTGCAATGGGCATTCTATATCATCATTATTTGAAAAAGCCAGATTTGAATCTTCTAATCCATAAGCAGCATCTTCAGTGGAGTCATCTGTTGGACCTTCCAAATACAATGGATGTGGTACCTGATCTTGTTGCTCCTTTGCTTCTCTCGGCAATATCTGTAATGGTGGTCTTTTATACTGGGGATTGTATCGTCTGTTTGGAGCATTATAGAAATTCTTGGGGGCTGCGTTTTTAGCCTCCAACTCAAGCTTGACCATCTTCTTAATCATCTTGCTTATTTCATCCATTTTATCTAAATCTTTCTCTTGATTAGAGGTGGAAACCTCTTCTTTACCTCTCCTCCTAGTATCTTGTTCAATTTTTCCCTTCAGTTTCCCAGTGGAGGCAAAGTTCGCTTCCAGCTCTAGAGCATCTGACTGAGCATCATCTAGGGTAGTGGGTTTTCTTTCTCTCAATGAGAATCCAAAGTCAAAATCAAAGGCTGCTATAAAAACTATCTTGGCAGCTGTTTCATGGGGCTTCATTTCAGGAGGCAGGCTCAAATATAACTTGTTGAATCTTTTAATAAACTCTGACACTCCTTCATTTTTCTTCTTCTTCAAAGTATTAAATTCAGTAATACACTGACCATAATCTTTCTTTTCTCCCCACTTTCTGAGAAAAGTATTCTCCATCTCGTCCCAGGTGGTCACAGAACGATTTCCCAATGTCTTGAACCATTTTCTGGCTTCACCCTCCAAAGATTGCACAAATAATCTTAAGACGACATCCAAATGCTCCACATTTAAGTTTTCTGCAAAAGAGAAGAAAGTCTCAAGATGTCTCTGAGCATCAATTTCATTTTCTCCATTAAATCTCGGTAGTATCTTCAAATAATCCTGTGGCATATCATTTAGCACTTGAGGTAAGGCCAGTGGAGCATATTTGTTCAATAGAAAAGCAGGAACATTATCCATTGGAGGAGGTGGGTGTTGTGCAACAGAGTGAGATACAAATGAAGCAAGAGGGGTAGGAGGAAGTGGAGTATGAATAACAACGGGAATATATTGTATGGAATCCTGAGGCATAGATGGGAATAGTTCACGGTTAACAGGAGCTACTTCGGTAACTTCTTTAATTTCCTTAGCCTCGGGAGTAGGATGAGAATCTTCTTCAATCCAGGCACTTCCTCTATGTGGAGTTTCTAAGTAAAACTCGGGATTTTCCTTGGTAGAATCGGGATGTTTTATTCTGATTTCTTGAGAAGAAGAGGGCGGATAATCTTCAATGGAATATTTAGGGTTTTCAGCACGAACTGATTTCCTCTCCTTCCAAACTCTTTTGTGAATGATCTTCTCTGGTTTAGACACGTAAGGTGTCTTTGACTGAGATGTATCTGACCTCAAATGTCGCTTACGAGGAGCCAGGACTACCAATAAATTTATCAAATGAAAGCAGTGGAGTCGCCAAGGTGAGAGATACGCAACTCTTCAACTCTCTGTGCTCACCTGATTAGAGAGTGAAAACAATTTGTCGAGGCCCAGGGAAACTGATATTCTTGAATTCGTTCCCCGGCAACGGCGCCAGAAAGATGTTGTCGACAATTTTGTCACCTCCTAGAGACAGTCTAGAGTTGCCATAGACCAGTGCCTATGACATCTTAATATAGCAAAGAGCTCTTCATATAGCTTGGGTTGTCGATCCAAAGGCTCACTTACTATCTCTTGTTGAACAAGGAAATTAGCTTAGAATGGGACCAATCTCTCTCAGAAGCTGATACAAAGATAAGAATAGTGTAGGAACATCATGCAAAACTCCAATACAAAGGCATCAGACAGTTAAGAGACAGCTTACTGTAAAGAGGGCCAGTTCAAATAATATGCCACAGAAATCAAACATCAGAAAGTGGATGCAGTGAAGAAACATGAAGAAGATATTAGTTAACATGAGAATGATACCCAAATACACAACAGAATCACATATGGGCTTATCCAACTAAGAATCCATACATGAAAATGGCATTTTAAAAGCACCCTCATCAAGTAACTAATATAGCAGAAAATATGGATGAAATGGACCTGGAACAGTATATCATGACTAGGCCTATTTAAAGCGCTTGACTAACCCCAGTATGGGCACCAACTAGGATGAATCCTTACTCAATATTAGTGAGCCACTCACATTCTAGAGCATGATACAAGAAGATAAATAGCATGAAATGATATATTGTATTAACACATAAGAGAAAATTACATACTGTGAGATACCAAAGACCAGAATCCTCATTACAGTTATAACTCCTCCTCACTGAGACCCTACGGGCTCTGAACTTTCATACAGAAGTGTTACAAAATGTATACAAAATCCTTTTCACTGCACAGTTTGCTGATAGAAACCTGGAACCCTTCTAATGTCTTATTTCTGGGTTTTTATAGAAAAGATAGAGAATTCTCCAGAAGGAGGTAGATGGAGCACATTTAATGACTTAATTTAAACAAAATGGCGGAAAACATTCGCGCCCACTCTGTGAATGACTAAATATAAATGACTGTACTTTACAATCTGCTTCTAGAAATAAATGCTGGGGATGAAAATCTCTTTATAAACAAGACACAAATAATAAAATATACAAATGCTATGTACGTGGCTGGAGGAGGAAAATCTGCTGCAATAAAACCTTGAAGTTGCTTGCGAGAATAAATGAACTGGGAAGAAGATCTCTTCAGAGACACGGCATGAGAGAAAATCTTCATGAACCTTCTGTACTTTCCTGAGAAGAAAATCAGCTGAAATATAATCTGTAGGGTATTATTTTTAATGTATTGTACCCTCGGCTTGATCTAGAAAATCTCTGGTCCGATACCCCTGTCTTTTAACACCAGATACGAGCTCATAATCTTCAATGAGGTTGTTGAAATCTTTAATTCTTTACTGTTGTTCTTTGCTGGAACATTCACATCCCCATACGCTAACTGGCATCTTTAAATTTCCCTTGGAGAGTTCGAAAGATTTTAAATCCTGCTCCTGCGATGGATGTCTTATCATGGCGGCTTTCAGGACCCTTCTTCATAATGACAGCTTCAATTGAATTGTCTTCTGAGATGCTCTATTGCTGCAGCCAAGACTGTGAATTAAAACATCTTTCCGTTTGTTGAAACCCTGCAAAATCCACCAACACATTAGAAAAACCAAGTAGAAGTGGGATGGATGAGGAGGTGTTGACGATAATGGCGGTGAGGACATGGCTGAATGATAAGAACGTGCAGGGTGGTGGGGAAAATGCGATGGAGGCTTTGATAAACAGACGGAGTGTAAACTTTCCGCGTAGAATAGTTTAAACCTGATGAATGAATAAAACGACGAATATAAATGAAAACATATATATACATATACGGCAGGGGAAAACACCATGGACACGTGGGAGGATGACACATGGGTGTACGAAGGACAGGTGGGAGGGTGACGTGGCTGCGAAGTCAATCAAACAGAGAAGACTGGATTCTGGGCCGTCAGATTTTGGAAGACCGATCAATGGCTCAAAGGGGATGGGAGCGGCGTAATGGTGGGCCACGAGACATAACAGACACCGGCTAACGTGCGAGCAGCTTTGGAGGATATCCGCCGTCGGATGGAGGTTGACAGATCCAACGGCGTGGGTGAATTCCGCTGCCCGGCCATTGTCCAACCTTTAACGCGCGAAAAAGTGGTTTTGAACGCCGTACCCAGGGACATGCGTCACGCGATTTGTGGAATCGCTGGCGTTTGATTGAAAACCGCCGGCTCGGTGGAGGTGGTGCGGAATTAACCACTGGTTTTCTGCGGTGGGATATGGACGCGGGGACCACCACATAAAACAATCACCGCTCCGTTGATTGGCTTTGAATCTGACGGTTACAATTGAACCCGAAAACACTTATTGTTAAGCTCCCTTTCCTTCTGGTCATGAGGTTTTGCGCTCAGGACATATGGAAACCAAAACAGGGAAGGCTAAAATCTTTGGGGCTGGGCCCAATAAGTTTTCAATTATGGGTTTTAACCTTTGCAGGGCAGATTTTTCGGGTGGAGATGGTAATATTAAACGGGAGCATGAGGATTTTAGGCCACGACAGAGATTTGAAATAGATTCGGAAAAGGCAGCGGACCAAAATTTTTTATGCAGGGGTCAATATAAACAACATACTAGACATGATTATTTATGATAGGGATGCAAGGTTTACCTCCGCATTTTGGAAGACATTATTTGTAGGAACGGGAACAAAGCTGAAATTTAGGATAGATTATAATCCTAAGACAAATGGACATACATAAAGGACAAACCAAATATTATATGACATGCTTCACATGTATGTAATGGACAGACCCACAAAGTGGGAGGACTTTCTTCATTGGACAGAATTTTCTTACAACAATAGTTACCAAACCTCTATTAAAATGAGTCTGCTTGAAGCTTTATAATGCAGGAAATTCCATATTCCACTTCGCTGGAGTTAACCATAAGACTAAATGGTACTTGGACTTGAAGCGCTACATCAGATGGAACAAACAGTAAAAAAAATTCAACAGAATATCAAAGTAACTCAAGACTTCCAAAAGAGTTATGCAGATAATAAAAGAATTCACAGGGAATTTAATATTGGGGATCATGTATACTTGAGGATTAAACCTTGCAATATACCTTTCACACTTATAGTTGTGATAAGTTAGCACCCCGATACTGCAGACTCTTTGAGGTTTTGGAATGAGTGGGCCCAATAGCTTATAAGTTGGCTCTACCTAGTCATATTAAAGTTCATATTGTTTTTCATGTATCATTATTTAATAAATATTTTCATGATCCTTCTCATGTGGTTGACGACACTTTGATATTGGTGAAACCAGAAGGGGACTTTATTTCATAACAACTTTGTATATTGGAACGAGAAGGAACCGTGCTCTGGAATATAACAATAGCTTGAGTGAAAGTGCAATGGAAGCACTGTGCACCTGAAGAATCTACCTGGGAGCAGGAAGAAAGTATGAAGGAAGCATTTATAGCAGTGTTCAAAGAATAAACATAATTATCTTATAACATCGAGGAAATTGTTTTTGTTTTAGGGAGGACTATGTAATACCCTTGATTTACAACTTTTATGTTGTGCAAGTAAGACCAAGGTCTAGGTGGACCTATGGAACAATTATGCTATGGAATATATTATATTAAATTAATAATTATTTATTAAAGAGATACTAATGTTGTAAAGATAGAGTAATTGAGATCAGGAAACTCTTATCCATGAGGATCGAATAGAATTTCAAAATTTCCAAAAATTCTGGAGAAAAATAAATAAATAATTTAATTATATGGGATAAAAATATTTGATAAAAATCCTGAGTAAAGTGGAAAGTTATTGGGAAGAGGTAAGAAAAACTGTGTTGAGGAAAAGCAAGTTTTAAAGTAATATTTTGTGGAAAAAAAAAAAAGCCTAGTCTATGGGAAACAACAACCCATAATAATGGGACACCATTATGGAAACTTGCTGAGGGAAAGAAAGCTTAAAATTTCCATCACTATTGTGAAAAAAGGTTGTTAACACTATGGAATATTGGTTCCTACTCGGGGGAGAGCTCTCAGAAGAAGCTCATGGTTGGGGGTGTCTGACCATGAGGTAATTCCACAAAACTGAAGATGCATTAGATGGAGATTGTACTTGCACTTATACATGGAGGTGAGACTATTCGGATTAACTTATAAATGTCTCTTGCCCTTCCTTATTTACTAGATTACAATAATATAAAATCTCACCCAATCCCTTAGGATTAGGTGTCAACATTACCCCCTTTAATCTGAAGGGGTGTTGGTGACTCCAGGCATCCTTATGAAATTATGAAACTTTTATCTTCCAAGAACTTTGGTGAATATGTTTGCGGTATGCTCATTTGTGGAAAAATGACGTAGATGGATAGTTTTGAACTCAACATGATGTCGAATCAGGTGGTATTTTGCATTGACGTGCTTTGTTCGATAATGGAACTTCAGGTTCTTGGCTAACTTTATTGTAGAAGTGTTTTCGATCATGAGTGGTGTTGAATGCATTTGTTTCATCTACAAATATTCTAGGATTTTCCTGAGCCACAAAATTTCCTTTTTTGCTTCAGCTGCTGGCATATATTCTGCCTCAATTTTGGAATCTTTTGGAACTGATTATTTGTGTGATCTCCATGAGAAAGCTCCTGATCCAAGACTCATGGTATAAGCTGAAGTAGGCACCCCACTTTATTTTTCCCCATCAAAGTTTGAATGAGAGTATCCGATCAAGTTGTAATCACCTACCTGTGTATATTTGATTCCAAAGTCTTAAGTCCCCTTCAAGTACTTTAGAGCTCTTTTTGTAGCAGACCAATGTCCTTCACAAGGTTTTTGCATAACCCTGAAGAGGGTTCCAACAAAAAATGAGATGGATGGTCTAATGGTAGTCAGGTAGATAAGACTTCCTACAAGTTGTTTATACTTTGTTGCATCCTCGAATTCCTTCCCTTCAATGGATGTGAGTTTCAAGTTTTGTTCCATTTGAGTGGTTAAGGGATTTCATTCATCCATGTCAAACTTTTTGAAAAGATCTCCAATGTACTTCTTTTGAGAAAGAAATATAAATTTAGGATGTTGAGTTACTTCAATACCCAGATAATAATGAACATAGCCCAAATCAGTTATTTCAAAACCTTTCATCAATTCTTTCTCTATGGATGCAATATAACTCTCATTTTTCCCTGTCATCAAAAGATCATCTACATACACCACAAGATATACAACTGTTTTTCCAACTTTATTAACAAGCAAACTTTCATCATCAAGATCAAAATGTTTGAAGTCAAGCTTCAAAATATTCTCAGTTAATTTCTCATACCAGGCTCACGGTGCTTGCTTAAGGTGATACAAATATTTTATAATTTTGCATACTTTTTGTTTTTCGCCCTTCACAAAAAATCCTTCTGGTTTGGACATAAAAAATTCTCCTCTAGATCTCCATTAAAAAAAGCAGTTTTTACATCCATCTAATGGACTTTCCATCCCTTCTAAGCTGCTAGGGAAAAGAGTGTCTGGATGGTGGCCCATTTTCTTGTGGGGGAATTTTTTTTTCATAACTGACCCCTTCTTTCTGTGCAAAACATTTTTCCACAAGCCAAGCTTTGTGCTTTTCAAGTAAGCCATCTGCTTTGTACTTATTCTTGTAGACCCACTTACAACCAATTGGTTTGGTTCCCAAAGGAGGATCAACCAACTTCCTATTGCCATTTTTTATCAAGGCATTATACTCCTTTTGCATCGCTTCATTCCATTGAACATGAGAAGCAGTTTCTTTGAAGGAAGTTGGTTCATGACCTGTAGACAAATTCAATTCAAATTTATAATAAATATCCATATCAACAGGTGAATCTGAATTATCTATGTGACCTTTTTTTTGTCTAGTGGAACTTATTGTTCCTATCTTTCCAACCTCATCGGGACGAATGTTTTCTAACATCTTTGTTAGCCATTTTGGGGGACCTTTCTGAGATGGCCCAAGCTACTCATTTGACTGAGTTGGAATTGAATCAAGATTCAATCTCTCAATTCTGTCAATCACATCATTCAAGGTGTCATCCATGGTATGTTCTTCATGTGGGGGAGAGAGTGCTTCAAAAAATGATTCCATAGATTGATTCAGTATAGGAATCCCTCCTTCAAGATGTGAATCTGATTATAAAATTCTTCAAGATACCTTGCATGTGTGAATCTATCTAGGCGATCAAGTTTCTCAACAACATTTCCAGTCTTGGAAGATTCAAGGAATATGGCATCTCTTGCTACTACAAACTTCCTATTGACTTCATCATAGAGATGATATCCTTTGGAGGTATTGGAATACCCCAAGAAGATATATTTTCAAATTGTAGCACCAAGTTTACTCCTTTGTACCTTAGGTATCAAAGCATAACAAGTGGAACCAAAGACCCTGAAATGCTTTACCGAAGGAATGTGGCCATACCACATTTCGTAAGGAGTTTTGTTTCTGATTAAATTTGAAGGACACATATTCTTTATGTATAGAACACATAGGACTACATCAACTCAAAACATCAATTTTACATTCTTAAAAAATCTCATGGAGCGAACCATATTTAAAATTGTCATGTTCGATCAAGATGTGCATGAGCTGAAAAATATGTTCCATACACATAGCTAAAATTTAGGTATCAAGACTTTGGCTCGAACATTAAGCTTCCAGACGAGATACGGAAATGAAGAGAGCGATGGCGATCAGCGGAGAAACTAGGTTTTACTGGTTCGACCTCTTGGACTTTGCGGCAGTAGGCCTTCATGGTAGCGCATCTGAAGAGAACATTGCAGCAGTTACAGCGGCTAGCGGTCCAGATCCTATGTTGGAATGCTATGTTGCCTGGATCCGGGGTCACCCTGCCCTGGAGGCGGCCGCCTCCCTTTCCTCCGTCGACCCTATCGACCACAGGCCCTGCAGCGACGCGGATGCACTATACTCTAGATGGATACTTGCAGGTCTGAGGTGCCCCAGCAGAAGGGATACTGCTCGTGGTGGACATGACGTGATGAACAACCCTGAACTGATTTGGGGTCCATATCCTATGTGGAGATCTTCATGGGCATCTGGGTTATGTGACTGTAGATCTCTTGATATGCTATGTCGTGGAGGCCTGCCTCTCGACACCTATCTCACTCGCCACAGTATACACCTTCGTTATACATCATGGGTGGTGCAGGCCTACCCTTCACGAATGAATGGGGGCTTTCTTCGATGTTGCATCTGCCTGTTTGTTGCAGAAGCGCATACACGAGCAGCGTGCGAACAAATCCCCCTAGGTTTCTCTCGACACTATAGGTTCCCCTCTTCGCAGGTAGACTCAACAGCGATTTCGCAGACTGACCCACTATCGATTCAGGCGGGTGAACACATCGAGGAAAATGGCATCACAGATCAGCAGCAAGTTCTGGAAAAGAGGGATTACCAAAGTACCAGTTTGCTCTCATCTCAGATATGCAGAGGCAAGCAGAAGTCGGTGGATCACTCTGCTTCTTACCAGATCCAGATTTTGCTCCTTTCTGGAAAAAATTTGCTGCAATGGGTGAGCTCCACGGATCTGGTGCAGGACCTCAAGCAAATCCTTGACTATAGGCTGGGGATTCCATATGCATCATAGAGACTCCTCCACGAAGGTAAACAACTTGAGGATCTTTATCCCCTCTCTTCTTACAATATTAAAAAAAATCCAGCCATTTTTTTCACCCTTCGTCTAAGAGGGGGCACAGTTGGACAGTCATCTACAGCTCCGACTTTTTCCTACAAAGGTGCTGTTCATGCTTAGATACCCAAGAAATCTGTTCCACCACCTCAGGCTCCCAAGCCTTTTCTGGTGGACAAACTAGAGGAGATCCCCTCCATTGAAATATCGCATCCAACGTTGGATGAGCAAACCCAAAAGTTTGCAGAGCATGCCTTTATTTGCAGATTTAATGGACTATGGCCACGTACGACAGATATCTACCAATGGATTCACTCCAACTGGACCAACAATTGCAAGGTTTTATTTTGCTCAAAGGGATTCTTCATAGTAGTGTTTGCTTTCAGTGAAGACGACCAAAAAGCTCTTACAGAAGGCCCATGGTTTTTGGGCTCAGCAGGTTTATTCCTTACCCCCTGGTTTCCAGATTTCGATCCATCTATAGGAGTGATCACCAAGCTCCCCATTTGGGTCAGACTACCTAATCTCCCGACGCATCTATGGCACTTCGCTGTCTTCCAAGGGATTGGAAATACTCTAGGCCATTTTCTTGCCACAGACACCTCGAGGGGGGAAAATGTCTTATACACCTATGGCAGAATCTGTGCAGAAATAGATATGAGCAAAGGTCTACCCGATCAGATTAATCTCAAAATTGGAGACTTCCACTGGACGCAGACCCTGGACTACAAGAACACAGCCTTTCGCTGTCGGCATTGCCATCAAATAGGGCACCTTCAAAGCTCTTGCCCCTCAATTCCTTCCCAAAATAAGAAAGTCAATCATAAGACGAAATCCAAAAGCTGGAAGCCTCATGATCCTCGCCCCATGGATTATATTGACTTCAGCTCGAATGAAGAGGAAGGGGAAGTAGAAGGGGAGGACGCAATGCAGCCACAGGATTCACCTTTGGCAAGCCCGGAGGAATCTAATGTTCCATCAAACTCACAGAAAAGAACTCATGAGTCTTCTCCCTCAGATTCGGACAAGGAGACCTCTCCGACAGCCCATCTCAGTCTACAAATCGTTCCAGCTCAGCCACATCATCTTGGCTGGGTAAAAGTTGGTAAAAAGAAAGGGAAAAAATGTTGAATGGATGATTCGACCCATGCTGGGTAGAATCCCTTGTTCAGCTCTTGTTTCTTTGTTATTTCTTGTTCTTTTTTGCTTATTGCAATGCTCTCTTCATGGTTTCTCTTAGGGGCCAAGGTGGATAGTGTATCATGTCCGGCTTCCAGTTTTCTTGCTCCTCTTGATTGTAACTTCATATTGTACCATACGCTCTCTTAATAGAATTAGTTTTACGGAGAAAAAAAAAATTTGTCATATTCATTTTTTTAGCTACTCCGTTCTATTGGGGATTATAGGGCACAGTTTTTTAATGTTTCATCCCATGTTGACAAAGATAATTTTCAAATTCGTCTAAAGTGTATTATTTTCCATTATCAATGTGAAAAGAGACAATATGAGTTTGTGCATCATGTTAGGGTCCTATAAATATACGATTCATAATTTTGATTTTACTCTACTAAAATTCTTGAAATATTGTACATACCTTTTCTTTCTGCAAATGTATTCCAAAATAAAAAAATGAAAAGAGGGTATGTCCTAAAATAACAATTAAAGGAAAAAAACAAACAGATATCAAAATAATATTAAATATGAACCCCATCAAAAATAGATCATGAAAGTGTTGCAAGTTTAAATGCCACTACTTTAGTTTACTTTTTGCAAATAAGATTGTGTGCAGCTTGTCCTAAATGCCAGGATCCATGAGGGTCAAATAGCTTAAATTTGAACTCTCATGCTTTAAATTTCATGTTGTTAGATAGAGAATAAAGATCTGTCAAACAGTTTAAACTTGACAATCAGTAAATAGTTAAAATAGAGAAAAATAAGGAGCTCAACAGTTTAATCTGAGCCCTTAGATGAAATAAGTTTAGAATTACATAGTTTTTATGTTTTGAAAGAAAATTGATTTAGGGTTGCAAGCTTAATTGCAACCATGAAAATGAAGTAAAAATTTTTAGAAATAATGATGGGTAGGTAGAAAGAAGTTGTGCAAGACATGTAATAAAGCATCATTGGGAAAAAATTACTAATTTCCCCTCCCCTGCAATGATTCAGCATTCTAAACATTCAGTTAAAGAGGCTCAGAGAATTTCTCTGACTTCTATTGGGATCAAACCCAAGGCTCCATAATTGATTGGTTAAAAATATTGGATTTCCTACATAAAACCCATTTTCATCAGCATTTTCACCCTCATTCATGATCATGATCTCTTTTCCTAAGTAAATAACCATTTTTTTTTAGTAAAAGTAAAAACCCTAAATAATTAATTTCATCTCCATTCAAAAACACACAAAACCCATAAAATGCATTTTATCCTAGGTCTATGTGTAAAAAAAAAAAATGGGAGAAAACTATGCTATATCACTTATTTTACACTTTACTTATTTTTTGCACTATGTATTTTAATCCGTTTAATTTAATTCCAGCCCATATTAACTATTAACCTAAAGTATTAAATCCCTATATTATATCCCTCACGTATATATTATTAAATCCATTATATATAAATAACCCCGAAAACACATTTATTTATTGTTTAAACCTATGTTTATATTATCCCATATGATGAAATAAATCCCCTCCCTTTCCCATAAGGTTTAAATATATCAATAAAATATATCCCCACCCCTATGGTTCTTAAACACTTGTCAAAGGTTTATATACCATATAAATACTAATACCCTCACCAACACTATTGGTTAAAACATTCGATTAAATGTTTTAATTTAATATAGCATTATCCTTCCACCCGATCATTTAACCTAAGGTTTTAAACGTTATAAAGTTATATTTATGACGTTAAAAACATATCCCTTCGCATTGATAAACTTATACACCAGTCCAAAATCCCGATACATCTTCCAAAACAAATCTCGTCCATTCGCATGAGTCCTTCCCAATCCAACAATCAATAACCCATATCGCAAATAAAGTTGTGTGATATCAACACATTCCATTTCTACACGAAATAGGTTGTTTTATCCTTCTACCCTCCTCTACATGGCTTATTTTTATTGGATCGTGTCTGATTCATTTGAAATTACTTACCACCTTAGACCCTTGTGATAACCACTCACGGTTTCTATACTATGAAGCCTGAAAACCACCTATTTCCCAACATGACTGCCATTTAATGTCGAATTTGTTTAAACCATAAAACACCATATGCACCAGTCAAGCCTCCTTTTTCATTTTTAGTGTGTTTATCCATCCTGACTGAACAAACAAAGCTCCTGGTACACTATTTTATGCCCAGAGGACTTGAAAAAATCCATTGTGGCTGTTGTTAAAACCACATAAAGCTTCCAATTTACTTCCAAAGACTTCAAAAACCCTAAAAAAAACTTCATTATCCCAGAGAAATCCTCCCTGCATCAAAGGTTTCATTAACAATTGTTTTGTTTTGCAGGTTATTGGAAAAAAAAAATTGGATAAACAGTTTAATACTAGTTAAAGACCTGTTTACTCAAAAAATTCACAAGGAAATGATTTTGAATTCTTTTCCTAAAAACAAGAAGATTTCATATAGTAGCAGAGAAGAATGAAGAAATTTAGACAAGTGGTCAGAATGGAGAATGAAAACATTTCCATCATTAATTATCCAGGACATATTTACTCACTCTTACTGTAAAAGGTAAAAGAGAAAAGGTAACGAAGTAGTTAACGAAAATAGTAAAAGTGCATACAGAGGCAGTAATAGTTAAATAGAGATGAAAATAATTTCACCAACAAAAATGAATTTTATCCAAAGTGAAAGTAAAAACAGTTAAAAGAAGAGTAAGGTTAAAAGATGAAAATAGAGCAAGAAGGGAAATTTTTGCAGAAATTTCCTGTTTAAGTCATTGTTTTGTAGAAACTATTGTGACCAATCCAAGATGAATTTTTAAACCTGAAGGAGGTTTATGTTTCTACGATGTCCAACTACAAAAACCTCTCTCACTTTTCTAACAGCCATTATGCGTTGGAAATATTAGACAATATTTGAAAGGACGTTTTAGAGAAAATTACTATTAAGTCATAATTTACAGAGAATATTGTGGCCAATCAAAAATACATATTAGAAAAATGAAGGAGGTTTTTGTTCCTAAGAGACCCCTCTACAAAAACCGATCTCAATTTCTTCACAGGTATTACAGACTGATATATACATGCACATATTTACTACCTATTTTTCAGACTGTGCAAAGCTCTTTTTTACACATCTTTTTGCAGAGCCTATTGTGAGCAGCTGGAGTATAATTTTAGGAAATGGAGCAAGGTTTATCTTAAAAAAATATTTATCTACGAAAAAATCTTTCATGTATTACATATCTATTTCCTATTGAGATATAAAAAGGTATCATCGAACCCCAATTTTGCAGAATTTCTAGAGCAAAATGCATAAAGGAAGGAGACAGTTAGTGACTTGGATGCCTCATCATCAACTTAGAGTTGATATAAAATTAGAATTATCTTCTTTGTCACCATCATTCCATAAGTATAGTGCCAAATATATTCATTAGTTTTTATTTTCCTTTTATTAAGTTCTATTTATTTAAAATAGTTTGAGATATTTGTAAGCCAATCTTGATATTTTTTCAAGATATTCTAGTTTAGAATTTGTATAAATACTTCATCCTTTGAAGTATTATTGGGAAAGAAATTGTTGAATATTTCTATAGTCATTTTGGCTGGACTTGAAGGCTTTTGTGTTTTAAATTTAGAGTAGCAGACTAGATCAGATCAATTAGCATCATATTTCAGGATTCATGTGATGAGTTATTGAAGTAAAGTATTTTCTACTTGTCATTGTTTATCTTCATTTTTTCATGCATCCATTATGTGTTCTAAATTTGAATGAATAAACAGGAGTATTACGTCAGGATTTGTTAAAAGCACCTTATCTTTATTGTTTATCATTTCTATGTTTTTTGTTGATTTCCAGAGTAGGGAACCCTTAATTTCTCCCTCTTTCATTTGACCTCTGCCTACTACTTCTCTTTTCCAGATCAAAGAAATCTTCATCGCTCTTTATCCCAATCATATCACCTCACCAAACAACCTTTCAAGATATTCATGGGTTATCTATATTGCCCTGAAAACATTTGATTTCTTGACTCTGATCCTAGCTCTGTCTGCTTCATTTTTGACTCCTCAGCCCACTGGAAAAATAGATTTCCCACTATCCATCTCATTAAGTGATTTTTCCCACCAAATCAATCAAACCAAAACCAAATTGCACAATCATAACTGGCCTAATATTTTATGAAATAAACAAAGTTAAATATTATAGAGAGAGCACTCTCTGAACCCTAAGAAGGCTAGATCTTAGAGTTTAAAAGTTGGTCTGTGGTTACCTCAGACTATTTATTTCTTTAACGTTGAGAAATTATTGAGTGATAACACATCATTTTCAATCCAGTCATGAAAATTCTTAAATGTTTGAAAAGAATCAGATTTGTTCTTCAATAAGTAAACCCAACACATTCTTGTGTAATGATCAATAAATTTCATCATATATTTATTTCCATTTGTAGAAGCAACATTCATAGGGCCACATAAATTTGAACGAATAAGCTAAATTTTTGCATGTGCTCTGGAATGTAAATCATGAAATGGCTGTTTTCTATGATTTCCTAGAATACAAGCATCACATTGCTTAAGTTTCCTAGGAATTGTAGGAAATCTGGTAAAACCATTTTTCTTCAACAATCGAAGGCTATCATAGTTTAATTGTCCAAATATAGCTTTCCATAAAAGACTTGTTGGAACACCTAATCCTACATGGGTAGGTGTGGAATGCGAAAAGTCAGAATGGAGTCCAAGTGACCTTGGAATGTGAAACCAAGAGTCACACCATTGTACTATCAATGTACATCTTTGTATAATGGAAAATAAGAAACCCTCACGCTTATCCTTCATTGTGTTGAGTCTCTTGTGTGTGTGTTTATCTTCCTCATACACCATGTGTGTGCTTCAACATGGTGTTTAACATCGTATCAGAGTGGGCGATTGCTGGCCCTGCTCCACTTTGAATGAGCCATTTGTGTCTATGGCCTATGCATATCTACAAAATTCTTGACATTTTTGCAGCATTTAGAGACTTTTTGCAGCAGTGTTTTGAAGAGGAGCAGCATTCAAAAATTGGCAGCATTCAGGCATTGGTTTTGAAGAAAGGCAGCACTGCCCATCTGAAGGTTTTCATTGTAATTTTTCTCTGCAATTTCTGCTTATTAAAATCTACATTTTCAAGAGCTGCTGGAATACTGTTTAAAGAGGGATTCTGAAAAAAATAAATAAATAAATAAATAAATAAATAAAAAATTCTGAGTTTTTCATTAAAAAATCTCTGCAAGTTTCTGGGTTTCTGAATACTGTTAAATTTTGCAATGGAGTAGATTGCTGTATATTTGAAAAAATCTGCTGTTTTGAAGACTATTCTGAAGTTTCCCTCATTTCTGCACTTTCTGCTACTATATGGCCCTCTGCAATTTTTTGAAGAAAAATTTTGGGTTTTTTGGTGAAAACTTCTGAGCTTCTGGACTGCATTCCTCTGCTGCTTTTAAGTGAATTTACTATCTCTACTCTTCTGTTTAAAAAAATAAAAAAAAAATTAAAAAAAAAAAAAAAAAAAAAATTCCTTTGCATATTGCCCTTTCGGCCTCCCCTTACCTCTGCAACCCACATCATTCATACACACCCCTCTCACACCTTATCGCTCACCCAATGAACCTCACTACTCCGCCTTATCACTCCACGACCCTCTCCATGCGCTATTTAACTTACTGTGAGCCGGCCCTCCCTTTTTAAAATACGCTCACACCACTCCCCTACTCTCCCCCTCGCTCGAGCTCCCTCCCACGTCTACGACCCTACGCTACAGTGCTTTGCCCACTGCCTTATGAGCTTCAACATACTCGCACCCCTCTTACAGCGCTCTGCCCACTACCCACGGGCTTCAACATACTGGCTCCTTACCAAACCACGGTCTCTTTCTACGGCCTTTGTGCTACCCTATCCGCTCAGCTCACATACACCGTGGTCCTCACATATCTCAACCGTTCCTACTCCTCACATCATTCGAACTCCTCACATCGATCTGCAAACATCACTCGCCTCTACCTCTCCATGCGTCATACCCTCGACCTATCTCTCCCACCACTCGAGCGCTTCAATACTCCACCTCTGCAAACTTACCTACGGCTCTACCCTGCCCACGCCTCTCCATAACGCCTGCAGCCTACCTCAAACTCCGTTTTCCCCTGGCTACATACGCTCGCCCTCCCCACCGCTTAACGCTCGCTCTACCCTGCTCATACGCGCCCTCTCTCATGTAGCCTCAATGCTCCCTCGTCCAAATTTTTTTAAACGCACTTTCCAACAAAAATATATATCGATTGTTTTTTATATTAAAAGTCTCCATCCGCCCCTACCCAATTTTAAAATTAATCCCTTTTAATTAATCTCCCTTGTAATTAATATCCATAATCTCTTTTTAATAATCCATTTTTTATTAATTCCTATTTTAATATAAGCCCCCTTCCATTTCAAGAAATTTCCCTCCCTTTTTTAAATTCCCCCCTTTTTTAATTAATTCCATTCTCCACATTTTTTAATTATTCCCATTTTTTAATTAATTTTTAATTCCTTAAAAAAAAAAAAAATAGCAGAGAGAGAAAGGAGAGAGAGGAAATGAACAGCAGTGAATGACGAAAAGACATAGAGAAAATTGTAGATTTGACATTGACATAAGGGTGATTTTTTGAAGAATTGACATTTGAAGACAGTTTGCCATCATTGAAACTAGCTCTTTGAAGAAAAAATTCAGCTACCTTAAAGGCTTCTTGCACAAGTGTTTTGTTGCACATTGTATTGAACTGACATTGTATTGTGAGTGGAATTTGCATCTTCATTCATAATCAGTATTTGAGTTGTTGGAAAATTGTTGATATAAGTAATTGTTGATTGTCCTCCATCATTTCAGGAGCAGATTTTGTACTTTGAGATTTCCATAGTTGGAAGTTCTCTTGAGTCATTTGTATTTCTTGTTGCATCACATTGTAAATGGGTGCATTTTCGGTTGAAGCCGACACCCTTTCATTTGTTGATCCTAAGTTGTTGAAAAATGGCCAAA
This sequence comes from Pinus albicaulis, assembly GCA_034641835.2. Taxonomy (NCBI): domain Eukaryota; kingdom Viridiplantae; phylum Streptophyta; class Pinopsida; order Pinales; family Pinaceae; genus Pinus; species Pinus albicaulis. The sequence goes on from CM076583.1 coordinate 1,076,454,539, forward strand.
ATCAATGAGGCATTAGAGTTGTTGAGTAACCTCATTCATTCAAATGTTGATGATGTGATAAAAATGAGCAAGGATGCTCTTTGTAACATTCAAAGTTGTTTGCAAGATGCACATGAGAAGATCGAGTTTTTGGAGTTGGAATCTCAGCTCCAACAAGACGAAATTCAGAAAAAGAGTCACCATTCTGAACCTGTTTCTGTTCAGAACATTGTGAAAGACTCCCATCAGCAGCAAGTCAGTAAAGGTGAAGTTGATTCCCATTCAGTTCATTGCACAAGAACATATGTACATGCAGATGTAGCAGCCCAGCCTACACTTCCTAAGCCCATCATCAGACCTTGGGAAGAGATTTTCCACAACAAGCACAAAACTGGTCTTGGATATGACAAGGATGTGACCTTTCATATTCCAGACTACACAAAGCCCATCATATTTCAGAGTGCCGGATTCTTGTATGACAGTTCACCTGCAGCTGTTCCAGATCCTGTTCCACAACAACAACAGATTGAGAAATGCCAACACTGTGATCAAGTTGGCCATATGAAAGATCACTGTTTTGATCTTCATCCATGTAAGCACTGTGGTCGTCACACCCATTCTTCAGACAGATGCTTCAGACACAAGCCTCCTGCAAGAAAAAAGATTCATCTTGGATGGATCGCTTCTTGGCAATGGGCATCAGCAGCCAAGAAGATGTTTATGACACATGTTAGAACTTGTTCACGGATATTGAGCAAACTTGCAGTTGAGTGTTCGCCATCATCTCACCTTGTCCCTGACAGGGGGGAAAATGGTGGTCATGTACAAGCTTTGACGACTGATCAAGTGAGCCTGAGCCACAATCTCTCATTCCATGTTCAGAGTTGTAGCCAGCAGTTCAAGCGAGCCTGAGCCACAATTCGGCATTCCGGATTCAGAGATGTAGCCAGAAACACGAATGCCCATGAGCATACCTTCGGTTGGTGGACAACCTTAAACCAACATCTTTGGTTGGTGGATAACCTAAAACCATCATAGGTAGTAGACCTCCCTTCTTTTAGGTCAAAGGTCTCCCTTTCATATATGGGGAACACTTCCTCTAGCAGAAGCCTTCAGCTTCTTGCCAGCTTTGGTTGAGTTCCAGCTAATGCTTCAAGCATTCCAGAGTTGTTGGTAATCCTAAAACCATCACAGGTAGTAGACCTCCCTTCTTTTAGGTTGAAGGTCTCCCTTTTTATATGAGGGACAATTCCTCTAGCAGAAGCCTTCAGCTTATTCCCAGTTTTGGAAGAGTTCCGGGAACTGCAACAAGTATTGCGTTCCAGTGTTTATGGTCATCCTAAAACCACCTCTTTTTTCCAACATTTCAGAGAGTTGATTCAGCCCAAGTGCTACCATGCTTACTTTGTAGATTTGTATTACAACTCTTTTCTTGGACTCACACATACCCCTTCGGATTAAGGGGGGATGTTGGAACACCTAATCCTACATGGGTAGGTTTGGAATGCGAAAAGTCACAATGGAGTCCAAGTGACCTTGGAATGTGAAACCAAGAGTCACACCATTGTACTATCAATGTACATCTTTGTATAATGAAAAATAAGAAAGCCTCACGCTTATCCTTCATTGTGTTGAGTCTCTTGTGTGTGTGTTTATCTTCCTCATACACCATGTGTGTGCTTCAACATGGTGTTTAACAAGACTTGATGGGAATGTACCTTCATCATGATGTGAACTGAATGAAAAGTTTTGTGCATGAGCAAAGGAACCTTGCAGCTTTAGGAGTCTTCCTTCTTCTATTCCCTCCATGACAAGTGAGCGACCTGATGCTTTTCTGAACTCAACATTGCCATCAAAAATTTGAATGAAAATTCCTTGTTGGTGGATGTGGTCCAACGACAACAAGTTTCTCCTCAACTCAGGGAGGTATAGAACCTCATGTAAAAGATGATCTAGAAGATCAGGCAACTTAAGCTTGATTTTTCCAATCCCTGATGGCTTGATTTTGGATTCAACTGCGAAGTATACTGCTCCATCAACTTTTTTAGTAAATTCTTCAATAAAATATTTTCTAAATGTCATGTGACATGTTTCTCCTAAATCTAGCAACCAATCAGTTCTCCAAGAATTAAATGAAACATCAAAGAAGTATTAAGTTACTCCAATGTTACAATGTGCTACAACATAATGAGTGGATTCAGGTGCTTTACCTTTTTCCCTATCATGAGTTTCACCTTTTTCTTGATTTCTTTGTTTCTCAATTTTATCCCATGGTGGCTTACATTTAGATGCATCATGCAAGTCTTTATTATAGCATATGCAATGAAGATCATATTTTTCATTTTGAGTTTGTCTGGGCCCCCTTCCTCTGAAATTTCTTCTTCCTCTTCCTATGGAAGAATCTTGAGAATGACCCTTTTCTCTATGTGTAAAGGATAAAACCTATTTATAATACATAGGGGTTGTCATCCTTCCAAAATCCTTCTCTCTTTCGGCAAACTTTTTCTCAAGGGCATCAAAGGTGATTTTCACGAGGTTTCCACTTGCTTGCAATGACTCAAGATAATGTGAGTAAGTAGGATACAATGTATTAAAATATGCTATGAGAGGTCTGTTAACTTCTACGCCAGTGTTCTTAATGTCATGCATGATAGATATTACTTCTGAAGCTAAATCAAGAGGGTCATCATTTTTCAATTCAAGACTGAACAACTTAATCATTAATTGAACAATTTCAAGTTCTGAATGTGAGTCATAGAGTTCTTTTAGCTTTCTCAAGGCTTTATAGGCATTTGAAAATTGTTTAATATGACGACTCAGCTCTTCATTTACTGAAGCTGTAATGAATTCATAGGCCTTGCATTTCTTGTTTTCCCAAATGGCGATCTCCTTGTCTAAAGTGGGCTTTGCTAGTGGGTGGTATCCTTCTCCTTCACAAATTCCTCTCCACAAGTCATTAAAAATGAGAGTGTTCTTGATTTTCCGAGATCATTCAGGATAGTTATCTTTGACGGAGAGGAGAACTCCCACAATGGATATGATAGAATGCATTCTTTTGAATAAAAAAATACTTTGCTGTCACGGTAAAAAACGTCAATTATGGTTTAAAGTTTGAAAAAAAAAAATGTTCTTTAAAAAAAAAAAAATTAGGGAAAAGAAAATATTTTATCTGAGGGAAGATTTATTTTGGGGGAGGTGTTTTCTGGGGGAGGCATTTTCTAGAGGTATTTACTAACAGAGGCATTTTCTTGGTGTATTTACCAGGGGATGCGTTTTCTTGTGGGGGGGGGGGCGGCGTACTTGCTGCAATAAGATAAAATAAAAAATTAAACAGGGAGGGAGGGGAACGGGAAGGGAAGGTCGAGGGCCTATGTGAGAGGGGTGAGGGACGAGAAGGGAGGGTTGAGGGGTCGAGGTAGGGGAGGGCGGGTAGAGGCGAGGGACGGGAGAGGAGGGTGAGTAGAGGTGAGGGATGGTAGGGGAGGGCCAAGGGAGGGGTAAGTGAGTAGTGGAAGGGGATGGGAGGGGACTCCCAAGGGGCGAAGGTAGGGGAGGGCCGAGGGGAATAGGGAGGGGAGGGTGAGTAGAGGTGAGGGATGGTAGGGGAGGGCCAATGGAGGGGTAAGTGAGTAGTGGAAGGGGACGGGAGGGGACTCCCGAGGGGCGAAGGTAGGGGAGGGCAGATAGAGTTGAGAGATGGGAGTGGAGGGCCGAGGGAGGTGTGGGCGGGGTTGTGAATGATGACCAAGGGGTTGGAAGAGGGGGATGGGGACGAGGGGTGAGCGAGTAGAGGTGGGGGATGGGAGGGGAGGTTCGAGGGGCCGAGGGAGGGTAGGGTGGGTAAAGGTGAGGGACCGAAGGGGAGGGCCGAGGGAGGGGTGAGCGGGGTTGTGAGTGAGGGCTGAGGGGTGGGCCGAGGGGGATGGTGACAAGGGGTTTGAGGGAGTGAAGGTGAGGGGGTCTACATTCGTGTGAATGAAGTGAATGGTAGTAGGAGGGCCAAGGGAGGTGTGGTAAGCATGGAGAGCTGAGTGTTCATAAGTATAGAAAAAGGAATTAGGAGAATTTGAACAGTAAAAAGGAACTAAATTTGCATAGTGGTGTGTAAAAAAAAATTTGAACTGAGATTGCATAGTGATGTGCAGAAAAATTTAGGTAGAATTTTCCAAAAACCAGAATGCAGAATTATTCCAGAATTGTAGAATTCTAGGAGAAGTAAAAAAAATGCGAGGAGTGGTAAAAAACTGAATGCCAGGAGCAGTATAAAAAACTGAATTCACAATTATAGTCTAAAAAAATGCAGAAGAGGAGGGAGTTCTCAAGGGTAGGAATTCCAAAAAAGGGAGTGGCTCTGATACCATGTCAGACTAGGAGGTAACTCTGCAAAATTAAAGATGCATTAGAGGGAGATTGTGTGTGTACTTATACATGGAGGTGAGGCTATTGGGATTCACTTCCTTATGTCTCTTGGCCTTCCTTATATACTAAATTACAATAATATACAATCTCACCAAATCCCTTAGGATTAGGTGTCAACAGGGAGGAAAATTCATCTTTACACATTGGTATGTTATGTACTAAGGTATTCTATTAAACTTATGATGTTATATAAGTGTCCAGATAAGAATTATGGTCTAAAGTAATAGGAAAAATTCCACCTCAAAGATATCAATTTGTATTATGAAAATAGTTTGTGTATGTTTCTGTTACATATCTTATTGGGAAAAAGGTTTAAGTCCTATTATGTACTGTTGGCATGAAAATAGTTACTAAAATATTTAGTATTTAGACATGTGTATTGTGCAGTGTCCTTAGTCATGTGTATTGTACAATGTCCTCTCTGTAATTAAATACAGTGAAGACCTGGTTTTTCTTACATAGACAATGTTACTGAAAGCACGGAAAAGTCAAATTTGGTGAAACTATTAACCCCAAGAGGTTATATGCTCATAAATATTACTATGTAGATATGCATAGATGAGTTACAGGAAGGTATTTAAAACCACTAGTACAAGACAAATATAAATATATGTAGAAGTAAAATATTTACAGATGCAACCTTTGCTTGTAATACACCAAGTGGGCTAGCATTATATAAGAAAAATAATTTTGGAAAGTTCTGATGGTATATTGAATAATGGAAAACTAGAAGAGGCATTACACCTATGAAAATTTTAAGCAGTTACATGAATTTGGATAACTTGGAATTCCAAATATTAAATAAATAAACTATCTAAGTACAACAAATCTCAAAGATAACTGAGAATATCAATGTGATATATAATATATATATATACATATATATATATATATATATATACATATATATATATATATATATATATATATATATATATATATATATATATATATATATATATATATATATATATATATATGTGTGTGTGTGTGTGTGTGTGTGTGTGTGTGTGACCATTTGAAATTGAGAAATATTACATCAATATAAATTATGGTCAAAGACCAAGCATGGCCTTGACACATAAAATCTAAAAGTGTTGGACTAAATTAGGTGCCATATGAGCCATGATGGAACAACAGGTAACTGACCTGAGAAAGAGAGTATAAAATTGTAAGCATGCGCAGGAAACGAGGCAACAATGGCATGTAACTCAATAAAAAAAATTTAAGAGCATATCTGCAAAATATGAAACGAGAATTAGAAATAAATCCAAATAGCTAATAAAAAGTACTTACAAGTAATTCTAAGTAATTACCTAAGCATATTTTCCAATCGTTATCTTCTTCACCTATACATACAGTTTGAGAATGTTGTAAGTATTATGGTTTTCAATATGTGCACGAGAAGGTTATAAACATGTGTTACATAGAAATTTGTCACCGTCCCTACCATTCCCCATCCCGCACATTGGAGGGCCCATTATGTGACCTGTGAGCAATGTCATGCCTTGAAACCACTATCATTGCATTCCTCTAAATATGAGCTTCAATTGCCCTGAAGACATCTCCTTGCAAAAAACCATAAAAACATCCCTTTTTGCATTGGCGCGGGTAGCCAGTTCATCACTCGTGCCAATGGGGAAAATCCTACAAAGAGGCCGCGCCAACTGGTGCTCTGTCCTAGAGTCGCAGTCGCGCCAGCCAATTTAAGGAGTGTTTTTTAAAATAAGATGGCGGAAGTTTCATTTTAACAGACTCAAAAACCATTGTCTATCTTGAGTTGGGAGGTTTGGCTCCAGGAGTTCCATGAAAGGGAAGTGGTTTGCCACCTCTCATGGAAGCTTCCTTGGAGATAGGGCCAATCCCACAATTATAGGGATCCCAACTCCCCTTCCTCCATCTATAAAAGCTAGCTCTTTGCCATTGCAAGCTAGTCTTGAAGTGCCTAAGCTTTGAATCTCCAAGTTCTCAAATTCCCAAGAGCCTTTATGCTGCAAGAGCCCACATTTTTCCCTTAAGGCCAAACTCGAGCAAGGAGACTATCGTCGAGAGACTCTAAGAGAGGCTTGTCCCATCCCTGGCAGGCTTTGCGAGACGTGTACGACTGGAGACCCCTCCGAAGGAGACCTCAGCGTCAGAACATTGGTTGTACTCTCTTTCGATTGCTTATTAATGAATGACTACTGGTTATGGTTCCACTCTGTTTTTCACTTATGATAATGATGGGTTATATCCTTTCTGACTGATATATAGTTGCGTATTCTGGATTTTATGCTTGTATTCGTGTTGTTTCTTGATTTTGCAGGTGTCCATTCACGGAGATCGTGGGGATCGTGATCTGCCAAGGCTGAGAAACGGGAACGTTGTCTCTTCTACGAATCATAGCACTGGACTCCAGGTAGGCCTCCATCGTTGGTCTGCTTATTCGCAATTAGGAACTTGCGCTGTATCATTTGATGATTGTTGCTAGACCCATGCTGGGCTAGTAGGGATCGCCTTTGTCCGCAGAGGGGATTTAACTCCTCAACAATTTGGCGACTCCGTTGGGGATCGTCTAGTTTTAATTGTCTCGTTTTGATTGTTTCGTGGTTTTCCTTGCTTGGTTGGCCTTCTCGGCTGGGTTCTTTTGCTGTTTTTTGCTTCTTGGTTTGATTGGATATCATTGATATGTTTCTGGAGTAGTTATTTTTTATTTTTGGCTGAGGAACTCGGCTGGCGCACTTTTTAGCTCGACAGTCGCGCCAATTGGTGCATGTTGCTTTTTTATTGCCCGCGCCAATTGCTTTCTGGCGCCAGTTACAACCTCACAGTCGCGCCACTCCTGTGAGGCATTAGGGTTTGCTTAGTTTTGAGCTCTCTGGGTCTGATCAGTGTATTTATTTTTGGTTTTTCAGCTACCTGAGTGTGTTGGAGTCCTGTTTGACTGGAAATTTTCTTTCGTCCTTTGGTTGTTTTCTTTTCTCCATCGGTTTCACGTTTTAAGCCCTAGGGCATCTAGTGGCTTTGTGTATCGAGCCCTCCTTAGGAGTTTTGGTGTTTTGTTAGTCCAGTCAATTCTCTGATTGCTCCTCCGCATTCTCTTAGTGGCTGTTCACCATTTCGTTGCGATTTTTGGGTGATTACTCTTCTCTTCATTGAAACTTCATTTGGTCTTGCTTTGGACCTAGATTACACGGTCCATTGGAACCTTTGAGACTTTTTATTGGTTTTGAGAGACTTTGGTCGATTTGAGATCTGATTATTTGTGTCATTGAGTGAAATTTGTTTGTTTTTGCTCTCTTAATATCGTTTCTCAAATTTTTTCTCTTTTGTTTTCAGTTTGTTTAGTGCATTTAGCCATCAAACATTGAAAATTCAAAAAAAAAAATAATCTCTTTTGCTTTTGGTTGATTAGTGCAAATTGAGATCTTTCCGATTTTACTAGTAATTAGTGATTTGAATGAAAAGTTTTCGATTTCATTAGTTGCATTAGAGATATCATTGATTGTCTTCCGATCATTTTGTTTGTGTAAAAACTCTCAACTCTTCTGTAGCTATTTTTCATCGAACGAAATGATGTACTGTGGCATGTAGCTTTGCATTTAGGAGTTTTTGAGACCACACATTCGTTAGGGCCTGAAAACTGAAACGTATTTGAAGATCAACCTTAAAATCTACTCAATTTACACTAAGGCAACATTTAAATCTAACGAAACACATTTAGAGGTCTAGGCTAGAGACGTGTTCTGGCGTCTTTAAACCTAGTAGCTGTCGTTCACCTTTTGGCTTTAGACAACGCTAGTATGGACTTGTACTCCCCGTACCGTCGCGTATATAAAGGGAGAGCCCTCTAGGTTCCAATCCTTTATCCATAGGAAGCCGAGTCTGTCACCCTATAACCGTGATACACCGGACACAGCATTCGGGGAGATTGCCTGCACGTACAAAAAGTCCTTGGTTGATTTCTCTTTCATTATTGAAACCAAGGTGTATATTGCAGTTCACGGTTATTTGGTACACCCTTTTGCCTAGTATTCCTGAGTAGCCATTTGATCTTTTCTGACTCCCTAAATTTGAAAAGATCGCCAAGCGCTTGTCCTTTCATGCTTGTGTCAAATCTGAAAGAGATAGAGTCATCTTTTTTATCGTTTCTCGACTCTTAAAACATGAAACGGTAAAGTTTCTTATTTTTCAATGTGGTAAAAAATTAATCACCCACGATTACATGCCCTCTTAGATTTTGCTTGTTGACCATTTGATTGTGTGTCTTGACTCTTTTTCAGCCCGTGTGTGTGTTTGTTCTTTTTTCTCTTGTCATTTGCCACAGTGGCGGAACCTTCGGTTTCGTCTACTGGTAGTCCTTACACGGACGATTCATCAGAGGTTTCCCAATCCTCTGCTGAACCGGCAGCCTATTGTTTCCGAGTTTCCTGACGAGGGACCAGTTCTTTCTGAGCAACCCTTTGGGGGACCAGTTGAGTTCGATTGGCCCTTTTCGGACCCTGTGTCTGAATTGAGATTAGGAGCTTATTTCCTTTCTCTTACATAGGGTTCGCCTTTTGTTGCTGCTGTATTTCCTCCTAGTCCTGACCGTCTATTGCGCGATCTAACGACAGGCTCAACCATGAGTGATTCTGGTGAGGAAATCCCAACGTCTGGTGAAGACTATCAGCTCTTCCCACAAAGATTGTTTCCGAGAGACAACTCTGAACTGGCTGACATGTCAGCAGCCAGTCCTTCTTTACCACCGAGGTACAGGTCTTTGGGTCAGATCATTTATGCCGCAGCCTCCATGGGAGTGTCAGCTCCTTCTCCGAGGCCAGCTGCTCCTACACCCGGGGTATCTCCTCAGACGCCCGTTACTTCTGTACCCGTTCGGCCCACTGTTTGTGTGGCCGCCTCTTCTCCTATTGTCACAGCACCCTCTGCCAGGGCTATGCCAACTCCTGAAGATATCTATCTAGTGACTGCTATACCGGAGAACATCTCTCCGGAGGAGTATCGGTTGTCTCTGCAACAGCCGAACCTCGAGGTTGGACCATCCTCCCAAGATCCCAACTGCTCTTATTTTTCGCACTATGCACAAGATGGTACACCCGTGTATGCTTTTCCAGGTCAGTATGACGAGCACGGAGACATTTTACGTTTGCCCACTCCTGAGGCTTACCTCCATGCTCAAGGTTTACCTCATAACCAGGCTTATAACCCGCAAGGGCAACCTTTCCAAGGCCAACCTTCGGGCCAACCTGGCTATCCTTATGACCCACAGGGGCAGCCCATCCAAGGCTACCCTGCGAGCCAGCAAGGGCCATCGTACGGTCCGCAAGGACAGTATTAAATCCCTTCCGGTCAACCTATTCAGCCTCAGTCAGGGTACCAACCGGGACCGGTATATGGTCCTAGGGGGCAAATCCAACCTTCTCTACCAATGCAACCGCAGTATCCTGTTGTCTCTAACGTTGCATATCAGCCGGGACCATCCTATGGTTTTGCTTTAGGTCAAACCAATTTCCAGCAACCACATGGCCCTGTTCCTCCACCAGGCCAACCGGCCCATCCGGCACAACCTGGTGTTCCGCCTCCAGGCCAACCGGCCCATCCGGTACAACCTGGGGCTCCTTCGCAGCCAGGTCAGCCTGTGCAACCGGCACAACCTGTCTATTCGGGTCAACCTATTCATTCAGGGCAACCCTCTCAGTCGGGTCAACCTGTTCACTCGGGGCAGCCCGCTCATTCCATTAACCCTGCCCAGTAGTCGATTCATTCGATGCCGCAGCCAAATCAACAGCTGCGCCCTACTTATCAGGCTCCGCAGGGTTCCACTTTTCAGCAGCCTACTCATCCTCAGGGTGGTTATTATCCTCATGGTCAATCTCAACCGAATTATAACCACCCCAGAGGCTCTCAGTATTATCCTCCTCCACCCGGTTTTACCTACACTCAGCAGCCAAATCCGAATGCTGCTTATATCGGGCCGACACATAATCAGGGTCCGTACTCTGGTTATCAAGCCCCACACTCTGGTTACCAGCATCCAAATCAGTCTGGTTATACGACCTACGCCCCCTACGGTCAGAATCCTACGGGACAGAACCCATGGGGGCAAGGATATTCACAACCATTGTGGAGTACAGGTAACGGTCCTCATCCCAGGCCTGGCATGCTGGTTAATCCGCCATTGCCGTTCCTGGCCACCTTGGAGTTGCCGGATGTTTCAAAATTGACCAATGATCTGATTTTACATAATCCGTATTGGCCTCCGGTTCCTACCAAGATACCAAGTGATTTCCCCAAGTTTGAGGGAAAAGCTGGAGAGGACCCCCAGGCGCATGTGATGACGTATCATCTTTGGTGTTCGTCTAACTCTTGGGTCGACGATTCGATTCGTCTGCGCCTCTTCCAGCGTACTTTAACTGGAGCTGCTGCTAAGTGGTACATAGAGTTATCCCATGGCATTTTCCAAGATTTCAATTCTTTAGCCATGGCTTTCCTCACGCACTTTCAGTTACCGGTTCGTTATGAAGCCGGGACGCACCTCCTGACTTCTCTGAAGCAGGATAAAGCCACTCACATCTCTGATCACATTCATGAGTGGTGGCGCCGTCGTAGACTGATCAAGTTTCACATACCTGATCAGATATTAACTCACTGGTTCACCACCTCCTTCGTGAATAAAATCGCCCAAGATATTGCGATGGGAGCGTGTGTGACGGAGGAACAAGCCATTGCGCGTGCCCAATATCTGGATCTTGTGTATTCTCAGTCCAGCACGCTTTATGATATCTTTCCTGATGCTCCACGGTCTAGAACCTCTAAGGCTCCGCCTACCCCTGCGGTGGATGGTGTCATTGGTTCTGTGTCTCAGAATTCGAAGAAATCTTCGAATGGGAAGCAGAAGTCTAATTCTTCCAACCATGCTCCTGCTAATCCCGCCCCATCTGATTCTGGCAAAACAGCGGAGGTGAATGCCGTTCAGGCCAATCCTACGGAGAAATCCTCCAAAGGGAAGAAGAAGGGCAAAGGCAAATCTAAATCTGATGCCCCAAAGCCAGAATCTAAATCTCGCACTGAGGATGGTTCTCAGCGTAAACCGAAGTACCCTTGCCTCATTTGTGAAGGGGACCATTATACTAAAGATTGTGACGATCCGAGGTTAGTCAACTTCTCAAGGGCTCTAAAGGGACTCCGGCTATTCTAAAAGAGCCATTCCCATCTCAGCAGACCCAGATGGTCGAACAGTCGTCACCATCTGCACCATTTGGGTCCCAAGTTTTCATGATGAAGAGTGTTGCACCTATCTCTGTCGCTACGCGTTCGAAGGATTACAACGAATCGCGGCAGGCACCCGGGAAGGCAGTTGCGGATGGACTGCCTCCCCTACCTGTCTCCGGTTCGTTGGAAATCGAGAAGCCTACTCCTGAACCCGTTGTGAAGCCACCTTCTAAAGGTGTTCTTCGAAGATCTTCTTATAATCCAAATGCTCATGCCGCTCAACATTACAGCATTGTTGAGGATTTGGCACAGGCGCCGTCTGCTATGTCTGCACTAGAAGTTCTTCAAAGTTGTCCTTCGCAACGGAAGGCTTTACTGTCTGCGATCGGGGGCATTGATCCCGCCGACTCGAGTCTTCTCACCTTCGATTTAGAGAATTTCACTCCCCGGCTTCCACATCAAATCGCTCTTGTTATTCAAGTCGGGATTAACGGTCTGAACATTCATAGGGCCGTGGTGGATGAAGGTGCTTCTACCTGCGTTATGTCCTCCGCTTGCTGGAAGGCCATCGGCTCTCCAGCCCTTTCGTCATCTCCCAATGCCCTAGAGGCATTTGATGGTCGGGAATCTAAACCCCTGGGTGTTCTCGAGAGTCTAGCGATCACTTTACAAGGGAAAACTGTCAACGTGGAAGTGGAAGTGGTTGACGCCAAACTCAACTACAATATACTTCTTGGTCGCAGCTGGACCCATGCCATGCTCTGCGTGCCGTCCACCGTCTTTCGACTCCTTAAGTTCCCTCACGAGGGCAAAATTGTCACGGTGGATCAGTTGTCATTTTTCACCTCTACCTCTGAGAACAACGTGCCATACGTGGATCAAATTCCAAATCCCCCGGACAGTGTAGGACCTGGTCTCTTCAAAGACCCAGTCCTCATGGGTATTTTTCCCGCACCACCACCACACACCGCTCAAGTTAACATGATTTCCAGGTCCGATGACCCCTGGCTTATTCCTACGCCTGAGCAGGTGTTTGAGTTTGGAGAATCAATGCCCTTGACTCCAGTAGAAATCAACTACTGTGAAATTGTTGCCGCATCTAATCCTCCACCTCCTCAGCATGCTCCTTTGAGCATGGTTCTCGACGTCTACTCTCAATCCCCCTGGCTTGGTCAGGCCGATTCACCTGATCCTCTCAAAGAGACTTTTCCTTCCGATGAAGCCATCATTGAAACTATGTCTCTTGAGGAGTTGCCTTGGGGCGATGGACATCATCGCTCCTCTTTTATGCCTAGCTTGGGGGCAATGACTGACTGTCTGGAGCGTTATGCTTCTCAGGTTCCTACCCCTCCTCTTCAAACGCCTATTTTGACGCACGAGGTTTTTTCGGAGGGTAACCTGAGTAACATCACTCAAACCATCCCGATCAACATCTCCGTTAAACCGGGGATCGTTGAGAATATTCATGTGGGTGTGACTTGTTCTCCCGATGAGATTCAAGTCTATACTGAGCTTTTCAAAGAATTCAGAGATGTTTTCGCGTGGTCTTACGAGGAAATGCCGGGGATTGATCCCAGTATCGTAGTGCATGAGATTCCAACCTATCCAGGTGCGAAACCCGTGCGCCAACGCTTACGCCCCATGCATCCTCGGAAAGCCGCTGCCATCAAGGCAGAAGTTGAAAAAATTCTGAACGCGGGCTTTATTTATCCCATCCCCCTCACAGAATGGGTGTCTAACATTGTCCCTGTCGATAAAAAGCAGGGTACGATTAGAGTTTGTGTTGATTATCGCGACATCAATCGCGCCTGTCCAAAGGATAATTATCCCACTCCGTTCATAGACCAGATCATTGACGAATGTGCTGGAAGTGAGATTTATTCCTTGATGGATGGTTTCTCGGGGTATAATCAGATCAATATTGCACCTGAGGATCAACACAAGACGACATTCATCTGTCCGTGGGGTACATTCGCGTACAAAAAGCTCCCGTTCGGCTTGAAGAACGCTGGAGCCACTTTTCAACGTGCGATGTACTACGCTTTTCATGACATTCACCATATCGTTCAGCCTTATCTGGACGACTTGCCAGCTCATTCAGCTAAGAGAGAGGACCATCCCGAACATCTCCGCCAGATCTTTCTTCGTTGCAGGCGTTACAATATTAGGCTCAATCCTCATAAGTGCGTCTTCGGTGTGGATTCTGGCCGTCTTTTTGGATTCATAGTCTCGAAAGACGAAATTCGCCTTGACCCTTTAAAAGTCGAGGCTATCATCAACCTCCCATCACCCTCCTCCCTATATCAGTTACAGAGTCTGCAAGGGAAAGCGAACTTTCTTCGACGCTTTATCCCGAATTATGCCAAGGTGGCCAAAGGATTCACTCGTCTATTAAAGCAGAACGTTCCCTTCCACTGCGACGAAATCACTCAGCAATCCTTTGAGAAGGTGAAGATGTTGCTTGTCAATGCTCCATTGCTTCGTCCTCCGGACTACCACCGCGACTTCACTTTATATCTCGCCACCGCATTTAGCACCATAGCCATGGTCTTGGTGCAGGATGACGATGATGGTAATGAACATGTTGTTTATTATTTGTCACGGAACCTTCTCGATCCAGAAATGCGTTATGCTCATGTCAAGAAGTTGGCGTTAGCCGCAGTACACGCTGTGCAGCGCTTTAGCCATTACATCCTTTTGCGTACGATAACAGTGGTTTCAGATTGCAACCCTATGACGTATATTCTCTCTCAACAATTACTAGGGGGCAAGTACTCCAAATGGATTGTTATCCTGCAGGAGTTTGACTTAGATTTCACTACCGCTAAGTCAACTAAATCACTCGTTTTCGCAGATCTTATATGCTCTCTCCCTACAAACTCCGCTCCCTCACATTCTGAAGACCATATACCGGATGAAACGCTTTTCCTCATCAGTACTCGTGACCCTTGGTACGGTGACATAATTGTGTATCTTCAGACCTCGAAATTTCGGTCTGAGTTGGATAAAGCTTCCCGCCGTCGAATTCGGCATTATTCCCAGCCCTACCGTATAGTAGGAGATACCTTATACCGCATTGGAGTAGATTCGGTGCTCCGCCGGTGCCTGACCTTGGAGGAGGCTGAAAAGGTCCTAAATGACTGCCATAGTGGTGCCTGTGGTGGAAATATGTCCGGATATGCTACTGCCCAGAAAATTCTGCGAGCAGGTTATTTCTGGCCTTCCATATTCAAAGATTGTATTATTGCAGTCCGTAAATGTCATGCGTGCCAGATATTTCAGCGCAAGATGCGCGCGCCGCCTCTCCCCTTGCATCCTGTTATTACCGTCGGCCCTTTTGCAAAATGGGGCATGGATTTTATGACGTGTAACCCTCACTCGGCCAGGGGGCATGCGTATATAATTGTCGCCGTCGACTACTTCACCAAGTGGGCCGAGGCGATGCCTACACTAGCTGCTGACGGTAAAACGGCTGCTCAATTTATATTCAACCACGTTATTGCACGGTTCGGGGTTCCTCAAGCCATCGTCACTGATCACGGTACTCATTTCCGAGATTACATGATGGCGGAGCTGACTTCAACGTTGGGCTTGCGTCACGACAGCTCAACACCATACTACCCTCAAGCGAATGGTCAGGTTGAAGCAGTGAACAAGGTTCTGGTCACTATGCTTCAACGAACAATTGGTATTCACAAATCCAATTGGCATCTCCAACTGTTCTCAGCTCTATGGGCATACCGAACATCTGCAAAGAGTGCAACTGGATTCACACCATTTCAATTGGTGTATGGTCTGGAAGCAACTCTTCCGGTTGAATGCGAGATTCCTTCTTTGAAATTAGCTGTGGAACTTCTACCTAATACTTCTGGTGAGGAAGAACGTCTTATGTATCTGGAATGGTTAGATGAAACCCGTCGTCTGGCTGCTTTGGTTATTGAAGCACAAAAGAAGAGGGTCAAAACTCATTTTGATCAATCTGTTTCCTCCGTTCCTTTATCGAAGGAGACCTCGTCCTCCTGTACGATCAAGCACATGAAAAGCTTGGAGCCGGTAAGTTCCAGCCTATGTGGCATGGGCCCTATATAATAAAACGTGTTTTAAAAAACGGGGCTTATGAGCTTATAGATTATGAAGGAGTTCCGCTGGCACAGCCTAGAAATGGGTTGTACCTCAAAAAGTACTATGCCTGAAGTGATTTCTTGGTGTGGTGTGTGTACATAGGTGTGTGTTTTTCATTTGTGTGCATGTATGGTGTGGTGTGCCTTGTAAACATCTTTCTGCTGATCGGGTCTTCCTGGTTGTGCAGATGTCCATTCATCCATTTGTTGGTTTCACGGATGGTGCCTCCCGCAGTACCAGGAATCTGTCTTCGGCAGCCTGGGTAATCTATGATCCTGCTGGTGAGATGGTCAACCTACAAGGTGTGTGTCTAGGACGTACTACGAACAACATCGCGGAATATAGTGATGTGTTAGAATTATTAACCGAGGCAGTAAACCTTGGTATCCGTGAATTGCTTGTGTATCTAGATTCGCAACTTGTAGTGTTACAGCTGAACGGACACTATTCGGTAAGAAACCCGTCCATTTTACGTCTGTATCTGCGTATTCGATTACTGGAAAGGAATTTTGACTACATTACATATCAACATATACCCAGGCATTTGAATACATTAACAGATGCAATAGCAAATTTGGTATTAGACAGACATTTGCGCAATTTGTAAATCATCATCACATGTAAAGAAAGATCCATCCAGAAATAGATATGCATATATATAGATATCGAAGTGTTTACATAGCGTGTGTCACATAAAGTCAAAATATACATAATCGTCTTAAATACATCCGGAGACGATATGTCTCTCAAAAAATATGTGTGGTAAAAGCCCTAAGAGTCTAATCCGCATGGTGCTCATGATAACATGTAACTGCACGCACTAAGCGTCTCAGAAGTCGGTGGATTCGACTAGGTACTCCCACCGTATGTCGCTGGTACGCCATCGGTACATCCGCCAGCCGAGCATAGTCTGGGATCCCTCGGGCAATACCCTCAAGATTCTGGATCAACTCCTCCCCTCCTGTGCCCTCTGCCTGAGGATCAGGGGCGAGAAGAGTCCTCCGCGCGATTGGAGACATACCGGCTGGTCTCTCGGGGCCCACATCTGCATACATATAAAATGTGTTAGGACGAATGTGTATTAACAAAAAATCATAAAACATAAAAATCAAAAGAGATGAGGTCATACCCAACTCCTCGTCCCAGTCATCTCCTTCTGGCAGTGGGAGATCTGGGTCTCCAGTGAAATTAGTTCCTGCATATGGCCAATCCTCCACTACGATCAACTGGCGCCGTAACCACCCAAAAAAATCCGGCCTCTAGGACATCTGTTGGCCGCCTCTAGCTCTGGGCATTAGTGCTGCCCAGCGAGCCATTCTTGGCTCTCGTGGAATCGGCTCAGCTACTATGGCCCCTTGGCCCTGGAAGATTGGTAATCGTTCCAGAATAAACGATACCAGGATGGAACCGTAGCTAAACTGTTTCAGTTTGGCTTGCTTGCACTTCGTGAGCTGTCTCTTCATGTTTATTGTTACTGCTATAGCCCAGTCAAACAATAGGGGGCTCATGCACTCCGAGGCCAGCAGGAGTTGGGCCTTTGTGGCCTCGTGCGGTGCCTGCGACCCTGTAGCCCGCGTGATGGTATGTAGGACTACCCTCAATGCCAGATCGGGGATGGTGTGAATATCCACCTTTTTACTCCCTGATCCCATTTGTGCCCTTGGGCACACTCGTGCCATCACTTCCTCCATCTTCTCGCCGGATGGTCTGCTCCCAATCAAGCTGGGCAACGAACCTCTGCGAGACAGTCCGGTTATAAATTACACATCAGAGACCTCCAGTTCCAACACCTGGTCTCATAACTTGAACACTTGTTCCTGTTCATCGCAAATATTGATCAGATACTGGAGGAGCTCAGGTTGAGCTCGTAAGCAGGATGTTAGGAAGAACTTCTTTAGCCCATAGTTTCTGAGGGCATTCATGCAAGCCTCATTTTCTATGGCCTGTTCATCCTCTTCTCCATGCTCTCTTTCTTTCCACTCAATCACCATTTTGCTTGATTTCCTGCATCCACATGGTCACAAACCCTTAATTAGATCTCTGTTGGGCTTCAAAATTCATTCAAATTGGTTAAAATCTCGAATTTTTAGGCGGAAATTTGGGTTCGGCCGCTGGCGCGGCTGTTTTGTGAACAGTCGCGCCAGGTGGCGCGAGGCCTTTACATATAAAAGCCCATTGGCGCGGGTCCGTGCCCGATACCAGCGCCAATGAGCGCAACCCTAAAAATTTAAAAAGTGGCCATAGAAGTCTGATACATGGGGGGAAAATATTAAAGAGTGGATTGAAATGAAGTACAGGGAAGTGCCTCTTACCTGTAACAGACGAGAATCTGAATGGTAAACCGGATCTGTCGCAATCACCGTCAGAAGTTTTGCACACCAAATGGACCACTGCTGCTTTTCACCAAGGTAAATAGTAAATGTAATTTTGTTTTTACCATTTTGGCATATTTATAAATTTTTCGACACAGGATAGGTTTTAAAAGTTATTTTTCTCAAATATTTTAATATATTATGTCGAAAATGGGTTTTACGCTTGCTTGGTATGTGCAGCAACAAGTTTTACGCGACTTTAACGGTGAAAACGAGTTATATTTTATACTTTTTCGGACTCGGTAAATATACGAAAAAAGTCACTTTGGAGTCATCTTTCAGCGCTTTTATGACTCTCTAAACATGAAAAGATTTCTGAGGCCCTTGTCATTTCGATCTCGTTAAAATGGACACAAATCGACATCTACCCAGTATACGTTTACCCCTTTTTCGGGCTGGGATGGATTGATTACGAAAAAGGAATACCCTAGCCTATTGCGACTAGGAGGTTTTCTCGGATATTGTTTTCTACCTTTTCGGATTTGAGGAACTATTTACGAAAAGGGACCTATGGAGTTTACTTTTCTGCTGTCTTTTCAAACTCTCTAAACATGAAAAGACGCCGAGTTCTCCCTTTGTCAGACTCGTTAAACCCTGATGACATCGGATCCAGTCAAAATGACGTTCTCCGAGTTCCTCCTTCCTAGGACTCGTTAAATGCACTAGGATGGATTCGCCCGAAGGGCGGACTTATATTACAAGCATATGCTATCCCCTTCAAGCTTGTTATAAAAAATAATTGGGGTACTCACCAGAAATGGTGGGGGAAAAATGGAACCATCATCGTTGTCGTCGGCAGTATGTCACTCTTGAACATGGCACTTGTCTGCATTCGTGTCGGGTTGGGGACATCTCATCTCGTTTCTTCACTTTGCCTCCGTGGGTTTGGATAATCCTTTTTGACCTCTCCTCTACTCATTGCCTCGTCACCATGACCTCTGATCCGTTGATGTCAAATACTGCCAAAACCACTATTTGTGCCGTTATATGTTCAAGAGAAGTTGACCTCTGCAAATATCAACCTTCCTCTGATTCTCATATGATCCTGATTCACAAAAAAAACATCATGTTCCTCTGTCTCGTGTCGATGATGTGGGAAACATTATGGCCCACCTTCGATCAAGGTCACTTCCTGTCGACTTCAGCTCATTATCCAGGAAGTTGATCTAGAGACTCTTTTATGGTACCTTGGAGCCTGCATGCCTCAATGGCAGGTTCGTCGCATTCGACGTGAGGTTTTCATCATTGGCCTCCGATCGAGTGATTCTATGGGTGTTCGACGCCAGCTCATTGATTCACATGCCGTATATTGTACCTGTAGTACCTTGAGGGCCATCGTCATTATTGGTGGTTCCTCTCGCGTCTGTTAACAGCTTTCATCATTGGCTGGTAATCAGATGATGTTCTTGCATGTTCGACTTCAGCTCACATATTCGCATGCTTGAACTTGTACTTTGTTCGGGTCGAGATGGAGCACAAGACCCTGGATTGTGTCTGTTGTAATCCAGGCTGCGATTTTGTGGATTATTATTTACATGACTTATTCACTGGATGGCTGCGACCATACCTGAGTCTATTTATCGATCCTCACTGGATGGCTGCGACCATACCTTGGATCTGGATTATTGTATACTCTGTTTTGGATGGTTGCGTCCATACCACATATACATCATGTACTTGAGATATCAGTTGTATTTCTCCACGCAGGTTTTCCGACGGCGGAGCTTCAGTTGGACACGTTCTCGTAAAGCATTTCACCCCTCTCTCTCTCTCTCGGGCCTCATGCTTTAGGGGGCATCTGTTACACAGTAATTTGTCACCGTCCCTACCATTCCCCGTCCCGCACATTGGAGGGCCCATTATGTGACCTGTGAGCAATGTCATGCCTTGAAACCATCATCATTGAATTCCTCTAAACATGAGCTTCAATTGCCCTAAAGACATCTCCTTGCAAAAAACCATAAAAACATCCCTTTTTGCATTGGCGCGGGTAGCCAGTTCATCACTCGTGCCAATGAGGAAAATCCTACAAAGAGGCTGCGCCAACTGGCGCTCTGTCCTAGAGTCGCAGTCGCGCCATCCAATTTAAGGAGTGTTTTTAAATAAGGATGGCAGAAGTTTCGTTTAAACAGTCTCAGAGACTGCTATCTATCTTGAGTTGGGAGGTTTGGCTCCGGGAGTTCCATGAAAAGGAAGTGGTTTGCCACCTCTCATGGAAGCTTCCTTGAAGATAGGGCCAATCCCACAATTATAGGGATCCCAACTCCCCTTCCTCCATCTATAAAAGCTAGCTCATTTCCATTGCAAGCTAGTCTTGAAGTGCCTAAGCCTTGAATCTCCAAGTTCTCAAATTCCCAAGAGCCTTCATGCTGCAAGAGCCCTCATTCTTCCCTTAAGGCCAACTCAAGCAAGGAGACTATCGTCGAGAGACTCTAAGAGAGGCTTGTCCCATCCTTGGTAGGCTTTGCGAAACATGTACGACTGGAGACCCCTCCGAAGGAGACCTCAGCGTCAGAACATTGGTCATACTCTCTTTCGATTTCTTATTAATGAATGACTACTGGTTATGGTTCCACTTTGTTTTTCACTTATGATAATGATGAGTTATATCCTTTCTGACTGATATATAGTTGCGTATTCTGGATTTTATGCTTGTATTCGTGTTGTTTCTTGCATGTGCAGGTGTCCATTCACGGAGATCGTGGGGATCGTGATCTGCTGAGGCTAAGGAACGGGAACGCTGTCTCTTCTACGGATCATAGCATTGGACTCCGGGTAGGCCTCCATCGTTGGTCTGTTTATTCGCAATTAGGAACTTGCGCTGTAGCATTTGATGATTGTTGCTAGACCCATGCTGGGCTAGTAGGGATCGCCTCTGTCCGCAGAGGGGATTTACCTCCTCAACAACGAGATCTGGAAATGCAACCTTATTTATATTAATAATTGAAGAAAAATAGTACATGTCCATACAAAGTATCAGAGCCCCTGCAATGGCATGCAAGACTGCTCCTCAAAAGAGAAAAATAAAGACTGAAGCACAATTGTGGACCCTGGATAGATCCGCCATACAAAATTCACCACGGTGTTTTGGTCCCGGGATCAATGCTAGAAGTATCTACGCCAAGTTATCAACCAAAACACAATAAGATAGATAAACCCGAATGATCCAAATGCCTAGCTTCTATCCCCTTTTATAGGGTTGATGGAATTTCTAGAGACATTATTTTATTATTTTTCATCGAAAACCGATAACAAATACCATGGGAAAATACCACAGTAAATACCATGGACCAATTTCGTCCACTTTGACTGGATCAAGAAAGGGAATATTACAAATCCTTCCTCCCAAAGATTGATTTCCCTCAAGAAATTTAATGATTGCTTGCCCTCAAGAAATTTATTGTTATCCTTAACAAAAACATTGATACCAGGATCCCATACAACCCAATGTGTTATTCCATACCTCCATACTAAAATATCCTGAATGGATCCTTCGATACCTAGATCCAAAAAAATCCTCTGACTAATCCTTCTATCAATAGATTCATCTGGATCCAAAAAATCTTTTGATCAATCATGCCCCCAATGGGTTCTCTTGGATCCCAATTCCACCTAAGTCTTGGGACCTGTGGGTTATGGTACCATCTGAGCCCTCCATCACTACTCGTGCTAAAGGGCCAAAGTTATAATATGCCCTTTGCTACGAGTATCATCCTAGGGGTCAATCCATCGATAGAGTTCCAACTCATAATCTCTCGCCAATCTAGGCCTTGGGAAGGATGAATACCTGCAAAACTACCATGTTGATGTTGCTCGATGCTCAACTCATGCTGCTCCACTGGGTCACCCAACATGATGCATTTGGAGAACTCTGTCATGCTCTTCCCAATGTATACAGGTGGTTTGGTAGGGCTGCAAGCCTTCTCTATGTACTCCTATAGAGGGCTGCTCTGGAAATCCCAATTGTACTCCTGTTGCTGCCTTGTGAGGGACTTGAGCCGCTCCTCAACACTAGACAGCTTGGTCGTTGATTCAACACATGCTCCTATGAGCTCCTCAATTTTCATATTCTCCTATAAGACAGTGTCTCCGACTGCCCAGACTCTCTACTTCAACATCATAAGATTTTTCTTGAAAAGCATGATCATTTCCTGAAATTCCTTGCCTTGCAGAATGTCTTTGTACTTGTCTACACCGAATTCCCAACAACCACTACTTCAACTTGAGCCTTTGATCGAATCTCTAGGAATGGTTCATTTTTCACATTATGTTTTTCATGTTGGTCCTCATGATCATGCTCATCATGCTGGCTCACTATGGCTGGATCCTCCCTCAAATCTCTCTAGTCTTCTCCATCTGTGAATACAATATGTTGCTCATATTCTTCAACTGTTGAACATAGATGCACTGGTGGACTGTTATCTATACTTAATTGTTCATATTCATTATGGACAATCATCTGGGAATCTATGAAATCAGTTGTATAGGAGTCTATTGGCATTATGTTGAATATGTTGTCCTTGATGGCAACTTACTCAATGAAGTTGTCCTCGATGGAAACTTACTTGATGAGTTGCCTTTTGATAGAAAACTATTTGTTAAAGATGTAAAAATGATGTTTCTACATGTCAGTTCAGATGTGATAGAGAAATAAATTCCAATAAGTGCCAGAGAAATGAAAAAGGTAATATTTCACAATGTATACGTAGGTTTGATGAAGGCAACCCGTGTACATACGCAGGTATGTATATAGGAAACCCATGTATACATCCAGAATGAGTATATACGCAGTTTTTATGAAGAGAAGTCTCTTATACACGTAGGTATGAAGAATCCAAGTCGTGTATGCCTTTTGCGCTCTAAAATTATGATACCAGGGGGCTAATATGGTATCAGCCCATAGTACAGAGCGTTGTGTTGTTTATTTTTTTTGTCCAAGAATACCATCGAAAATTGTGTGGTTTTGGCTCATGGTATTAGGAAAGGATAAATCTATATAAGAAGAAGAAGATCATAGTGCAAAGTGTGCATGAGTAAGGTTTTAAAACTGAATACTTCTCTCTGAAGCATATCTGAATGAAATGGGTTTTGTTTATATGAAGATCTGAAATTATGATGCACTCATGGACACAATGATAAATCAGAATCTCTAAAACTAAAATGACTATGTATTTACTTGATCTATTGGTGATATGTTTGGATCTATGATCTAGCCCCTTTTTTTTTTAAAGTAAAGAGAAGAAAGCTGGGTAAGTCTATAGATCTGAAACTTTCTGCATAATTAATATTTACAGATCTATAAGCTGGTTTGTCACGGTGAAAGAGCGTATACACGCAGGTTGGTTTCAGCTAAAGAACGTATGGAAGTTAGGGTTTCTGAAGCTTGATGGAGAGGTTATCTGTTTATTGTTGTTATATTTTTGTTGTCTGTCAATGAAGTCTTCATGTAGATCTAGGTTGTTTGAATACTGTATATGTTGCTAAGTTGAATATGTACAAATCTTATCAATAAGTGATTAAGTATGATTAATGATGCTAACAGAATAAGGGTTCTGCAAATCTGAAAAGATATATGACTGAAAGACTCAGATTTGTTTCTAAGACTGATCAACTTCTGGAAATTCAGTATTCACAGATCTATACGCAAGTTGGTGTGTAGGAAAAAGTGTATATACGAAGGTTCAGTAAAGGAAAGTAGTGTATGCATTTAAGATAATGAATGATTAGAGTTGAAACTGTTTCTGAATGTTGATTATGAAATCTTGTTTTATTACTGTGTTTTGGTTACAATGATGTCACTGTTTTGTTTGAAGTTTGGGTTAACTTTATGGGTGTTGGTATTTATGTTGAGTTGAGTTGAAGTTGTTGGATCCAGTATGAAAATTTATGAAACGTGGTCTGTTATGGGTCTAAGGGTTGAAGCCTTTAGTGTGGAATTAGAAGCTTCCTGCCAGTAGAAGCTGGTGTTATGATCTGGGGGCTGTAGCTCCCTTCCGGTAGAGGCTAGTAAACGATATCAGGGGGTTGGAGCTCCCTTCAAGTAGTAGCTGGAGAATGAGAGAAGGTTGCAACCTTTTGCAGGTAGATGCCTGCGTAATGATATGTGGTTGCATCAGTACAATATTGTACAGAATTTTCCATATAACAAATATTGAAGACAAAGAAGACATCAACGATGGTTTTCTCCCGAATTGGGTTTCCACCTTAAATATTGGTGTTCATGTGTGATGCTCTTGTGTGATGATTTATTATTTTATTACTGCACTTATCTATTGCTTAACTATCTGATGGATAACTAGTGGTCTGGGTTAAATATTGCTTCTGAATTTATCAAAACAATTAAGTTATCTGTGTATACTTTAGTTTCTGTTTGGAAAGCCGCATACATACGCTAGTTGGGTTAATCAAAGTAGCGTATGGAAATCATTAAAGACGAAAGAAAAATATTGTGATTATTGCAAATATCGATTCACCTCGCCGCCCCCCCCCCCCCTCAATAGTTTTCCCAACAATTGGTATCAGAGCAGGTCCTTCTAAAGAAGCTTAATCGCTACAAGGAAGATCATCTAAGATGAGAAATCAAGATGGGACAACATCTATCAGACTTACACTCTTCAACGAAAACAATTTAATCTCCTGGAAGACAAGGACAAGATTCGATCTTCAGTCTCTTGGAGAATATGTATGGGATATAGTTGAAGGCGGTTATCAATATCCAACCTCAGTTCTAGCAGATCAAGCAGCAAGAAAGAACTATGAAACCAATGCAAAGGCTGGCAATGAATTATTGGGGAGTTTGAATGAATTAGAATTTGTCAAAGTTATGCAGTTGAATACAGTAAAAGAAATATGGGACAAAATCATTCTGAGCTATGAAGGTGATGCCAAGGTAAAAAGTGTTAAACTCCAAACTCTCAGAATTCAATATGAAACACTCAAAATGCATAATGATGAAAGCATTTCTAGTTTCTTTTTACATTTAGATGAGATCGTAAATCGTATGAGAAATATGGGTGAAACTATAACTGAAACAACTGTAGTAGAAAAAGTTTTAAGAACTGTAACTCCTAAATTCGAGTCAAAAGTGTCTGCTATTGAAGAGAAACATGATCTACAAACTATTATTATTGTTTAACTTCATGGGATCCTAACTGCATATGAAATGAGGAAAGGAGGTCCATATGAAGTCAAAGAAGTTGTTTTTAGAGCTGCTGCAAAAGGCAAGGAAATGGAAGAAAAAGAAGGACCAGGGTATGTTTTAGAAGAAGATGAGACCAATTTTGTAAAGAAACTACAACTTGGCACTAGAAGGTTTAGATGTAAGCTTCCTTTCAAATGTTTTTCTTGTGGAAGAGTTGGTCATTACGGTGCTAAATGTCCCCATAAAGATAAATATTAAAAGGGAAAGTAATTGGCAAAAGAAAATAAGAAACGGTTTATCAATAGAAAAAGTTATTATACTCATGAAGATAGTGATGGCCTATCAAATAGTGAAGAAGAAGAATCTGGTCAAGATATTAGACAACTCATGGCATTCGAAAAGGACACTAGTGAGACTAAAGATACATTTATGGATGCGTTAGAATAAAATGATTTTCTTGAAGAAATCAATCAACTCAAAATATTTTTGGAAGAAAATAAAATAGCCATAGATACTCTAAAGAATTAGCTTGTAGAAAAGGAGAAGCACAATGAGAAATTAGAATGTGAAATAGTAAGTCTGAGAAAGGAAATTGAGAAAGTAAAAACATTAAATCTTAGATTTGATAAAGGATCTGAAACCTTAGATGAAATTATCAGGTTCAACGCTCTCCTCTTGTAAATACCGGTCTTGGATATATTGGATAATCTTCTCAATCTTTAGCACCAAGCTATCTAAATGCAACTAAAGCTAGCCAACAAAATTTCGTCACTCAACAAAAGAACAAAGAGAATGCCCAGGTAAATCATGACCACTTCAATTCAAGGATTAACAATAACAGAAGTATCAATCAGTAGGTAAACATCAATAGAAGGTTCCATGATCACAAGAAAGTCTTCTCTAATGGACAATGTTTCTCATGTCATAATTTTGGTCATAAAGTTGCTCAATGTGTTGCATACAAAACCACCATGACCAGAGAAGACAAAAAGCAAAGAAATGAGACTGGAATAAAGAAGAATTCTTATAACAACTTTTCTCCTCTTCAAGACGAAATTGAATGTAAGTATTGCAATAACTTTGATCATCAAGAATCTGAATTCAGGAGCAAACTTCAACCAAAATAATATATACCCACAAACTCCAAGGTATGGAGAAAGAAGGAATTACAGGTTGAAAGTTGTGGCATAGCTTTATTTGCAGAAGGAGAAGAAAATCAATGGTACATTGATAGCGGATACTCAAAACACATGACATGTGATAAAAATAAACTCCTTTCATACAATGCATTATAAAAGGAAAATAATGTTTGCTTTTGGAAATGACTCTCCTGCTATCATTACGGGTAAAGGTTCCGTTTTTCTAAAGGAAAAGGTGAAAGCTAACAATGTTATGTATGTAGATGGATTAAAGCATAACTTGTTGAGTGTGATTCAAATGTGTGATCAAGGAAATGAAGATGTCTTTAGTTCAAAATAATGTGTTGTTCATGAACTTGACACAAGAAAGACTGTAATAAAAGGAAATATAACTGCAAGCAATCTATATATATTGAAAGGTGGCCAAGAGCAATTCTATTTAGGTACATCCACAGAAAATTGGTTATGGCACAAAATTTTGGGACATTTGAGCTTCTCTCCAATAAGAAAATCTAGCAGAATCAAAGTTGTTTGTGATCTACCCAACATCACTTTTCCTGAAAGTACCATATGCAAATCATGCTAATTCGGTAAGAAAACCAAGGTTCAATTCAATGCCAAAGAAGGATCAACAAGTAAGTCTATTGAACTTATACATACTGATCTATGTGGTCCTGTAAGGAAAAAGTCACCTCGTGGAGAACAATACTATATTCTATTTATTGATGACTTCTCTAGAATGTGTTGGATCGGTTTACTGAAACATAAAGATGAAGCATTTGAAAAAGTTAGGATCTTCAAAGCTTTGGTTGAAAATGAATTAGATCTAAAAATCAAATATCTTATATCTGAACGAGGAGGAGAGTATATATCCTATGAATTCTTTGATTTCTGTGAACATTGTGGCATAAAAAGACAGTTCTTTGTAGCTATAACTCCACAACAAAATGGCGTGGTAGAAGGAATTAATAGAATAGTTCAGCAGATGGCTCGTGTTATGGTTGATGAATCTGGAGCTCCCGATACCTTTTGGAGAGAAGCAACGCATACTGCTATAAATATTATCAACAAGGCTCATGTTCGTGTGAACAATGATAAAAATACTTATGAGCTATGGTATGGTAATCTTCCCACTGTGAATCAATTTAGAGTTTTTGGAAGCAAATTTTTTATCAAGAACAATGCTGAAAAAATTGGTAAGTTTGAGCCTAGAGCAGATGAAGGAATATTTCTTGGTTACTCTTCTATAAGCAAAGCATACAAATGTTACAATAAAAGACTTCAGAAGATTGTTGAATGTATTGATGTTGTAATTGATGAGTCTCTCACAACTCCTAAAAGGGAAATAACAACATCAAATGAAGATGATGATGATGCATATTTTCCCTTATCAAATAACAACAATATAGAAGGAGAACCCAATGAAGCACCAAAAGAAGATATATCAGAAAAGGCTCCATCCTGGTATGTTCAAAAGAATCATCCAGAATCTCAAATATTAGGAGAAAAGGGATCAGGTGTCCAAACAAGAAGAACTCTTGTAGAAAACCCTAGCTATCTGGCATTCTTATCCACTATTGAACCACGGAATGAAAATCAAGCTAGCAAAGATGAATGTTGGATTCAAGCCATGAATGAAGAACTTGATCAGATTGAAAAGAATCATACTTGGGAATTGGTTCCAAGACCTCATGATAAAAATGTTATTGGAACAAAATGGCGATTCAAAAACAAATTAACTGAAAATGGAGATGTTATTAGAAACAAAGCTAGAATTATTTGTAAAGGGTATGCTCAACAAGAAGGTATAGACTTTGAAGAAACATTTACACCTATAGTCAGACTTAAAGCCATAAGAATGTTTCTTTCTTTTTCAAGTTTTCAAAAATTCAAAGTTTTCAAAAATTCAAAGTTTATCAAATGGATGTAAAATCAGCTTTCCTCAATGGTGATCTAGAAGAAGAAGTTTATATAGAACAACCAAAAGGATTCATTATGGGAAATGATGAAAAATTTGTTTGCAAACTTAAAAAGGCTCTATATGGTCTCAAGCAGGCTTCTCAGGCATGGTACTATCATCTTGAAAAATATCTTCAACAACAAGGTTTCACAAAAGGATCTGCTGACAATAACTTATACACAAAAATTGAGAATGATAAAATGTTAATTATTGTTGTGTATGTTGATGACATCATTTTTGGGAGTAATGAAGAGTCCATGAGTCAAAAATTTGCTTCTGTTATGCAGCAAGAATTTGATATGTCATTACTTGGGGAACTAACATATTTTCTTGGCTTACAAGTGCAACAATCAACATATGGCATATTTCTATCACAAGAAAAATATCTCAAGCAAATCCTGAAGAAGTATGGGATGGAAGACTACAAACCTGTAAGTACTCCAATGGTAACTAGATGTAACCTCAGTTCTCATGATGATTCTCCCATGGTGAATCAACCAGAGTATATATCTATGATTAGAATTCTGCTTTATATAACCGGGACAAGACCGGATATTATTCATGCAGTTGGGATTGTTGGACGATTCCAGGCTAATCTAAAAGAGTCACACCTTTAGGCTGTAAAAATAATATTCAAATATCTAGAAGGGACTCAAGGCTTTGGTCTATGGTATCCAAAGAACGTTGATCTCACTCTTCATGCTTACACAGATGCTGACTGGGCTGGAAATGTTGATGATCGAAAAAACACTAGTGGTGGAGTATTCTATATGGGGCCCCGATTAGTATGTTGGTTAAAAAAGAAACAAAGTTCTATTACCTTATCTACAGCAGAAGCAGAATATGTGGCTGCCACATCATGTTGCACACAACTTCTTTGCATGACGCAGACATTACAAGATATTCAAATCAAATGTTCACCTCCCATCTCCATCCTATGTGATAATACAAGTGCCATTAGCATCTCAAAAAATCCTGTTATGCATTCCAAGACCAAGCACATTCCTATCAAGTATCACTTATTAGGTGAACAAGTGCTACAACAAAAGGTCAAATTGGAGTATAATTCCTCCAAAGAACAAGTTGTTGATATATTTACTAAACCTCTTCCCAACGAAGCATTCGAATATCTCAAAGAGAAGTAGGGAGTTGTCTCTGCCTCACTTATCAAATCTGCTTAATTTCAGAAGATTAAATTCGGTACGCTGGTTTCATGAAGGCGAGTCACGTATATATGCGAGTTTCTCTGAATCAAGCCACGTATGGGTTTTGCTGACAGAAAATCTATGGGTCAACTTTCAGAACAATATGTGGTGTTGATGGGTAAAACTCTGATGTTTTGGTATTCATCTTACAATACGTTTATTTAATATTTATCCCCTTGCTGAAGATGATTTGATGAATTGGTTGTTGAAAGTGTTCAGGATGCACAGGTTTAGGGGGAGCATTTGCCTAGCTGAAGAGGCTGCATTGTTGGCATTATGATTAGTTGTTGTGTTATGATATCCTGTTTGAGATTCCTTGGTCTTGGTTATACAAAGCCATATATTTTATTTGATGAAAAAGGTCATGTTGAGACCTATGATGTAAAATCGTTATATTAAGTCATGTCAGGAATTTTTTAAATTTGTAAACCCACTTGGTTGGGTAGTTGATTCAAAATTTGTAAACCCACTTTGTTGGGTAGTTGAGTCAAATATGTAATTCCACTTGGTTGGATCATTAATGTAAGTATGAGTCCTTGGTGATAGGAAAGTTCATACTCGGTTGAAAAAAGAGTCATGCACTTCATTGAATAATTTGTCTGAAGATTCAACACGAAGTCAAGGGGAGCATGGTTAATATAGTGCACCTGCAGAGCTCTTCTTTCTACAAGGAAATAGAAACCTTTTTCCAGTATTGATCCGCCCTTTTCCCTTGATGTCAAAGGGGGAGTGTATTTGATGTTTAAATAATGTTTATGATTGATGTGGTGATCAAACATCAACATTATTGCCATTAAGTCGAAAGGGGGATATTGTTGGCATTATGCTATAATATTTTGTCCTTGATGGTAACCTACTCAATGAGGTTGTCCTTGATGGAAACATACTTGATGAGTTGCCTTTTGATATCAACCTATTTGTTAAAGATGTAAAAATGATGTTTCTACAATTCAGTTCAGATGTGACAGAGAAAGGAATTCCACTAAGTGCCAGAGAAATGAAAAAGGTAATATTTCACAATGTATACGCGGGTTTAATGAAGGCAACCCGCGTATCTACGCAGGTTTGTATACAGGAAAGCCGTGTATACATCCAAAATGAGTATATACACATTTTTATGAAGAGAAGTCGCGTATACACGTGGGTACGAAGAAGCCAAGTCACGTATGCCTTTTACGCTCTAAAATTATGATACCAGGGGGCATTACCATGGTGTTGGCCCACATTACTAAGCATTATGTTGTCTATTTGATTCCGTTCAAGAATACCATCAACACTTGTGTGTTTTTTTCTCATGGTATCAGGAAAGACTAAATCTATAGAAGCAAAAGAAGATCATAGTGCAAAGTGTGCATGAGTAAGGTTTTAAAACTGAATACTTCTCTCTGAAGCATGTATGCATGAAATGGGTTTTGCTCATATGAAGATATAAAATTATCATGTGCTCATGGAAACAATGATGAATCGAGATATCTAGAACTAAAATGACTATGTATTTACTTGGTCTATTGGTGAGATGTTTGGATCTATGATCTGGCGCATGTTTTCTGAAGTAACGAGAAGAAATCTAGGTATGTCTATAGATTTGAAACTTTCTGCATAATTAATATTTACAAATCTATATGTTGGTTCGTCATGGTGAAAGTGTGTATACACGCGGGTTGGTTTCAGCTAAAGCGCATATGGAAGTCAGGGTTTCTGAAGCTTGATGGAGAGGTTATATGTTTATTGTTGTTATATTTCTGTTGTCTGTCAATGAAGTCTTCATGTAGATCTGGGTTGTTTGAATACTGTATATGATGCTAAGTTTAATATGTACAAATCTTATCAATGAGTGATTAAGTATGATTAATGATGTTGACTGAATAAGGGTTCTGCAAATCTAAAAAGATATATGACTGAAAGACTCAAATATGTTTCTAAGACTGATCAATTTCTGGAAATTCAGTAGTCATAGATCTATAGGCAGGTTGGTGTGCAGGAAAGAGCGTATATACGCAGGTGCAGTGAAGGGAAGTAGCATATGCATTTAAGATAATGAATGATCAGGGTTGAAACTGTTTCTGAATGTTGATTCTGAAATATGGGTTTATTACTGTGTTTTGGTTACAGTTATATCACTGTTCTGTTTGAAGTTTGGGTTAATTTTATGGGTGTTGGTCTTTATGCTGTGTTGAGTTGAAGTTTTTGGATCTAGTATGAAAATTTATGAAATGTGGTCTGCAGTGGGTCTGAGGGTTGAAGCCTTTCAGTGTGGAAGTAGAAGCTTCCTACCAGTAGAAGTTGGAGTTCTGATCAAGGGGTTGTAGCTCCATTCCAATAGAGGCTGGTAAATGAGATCAGAGGGTTGGAGCTCCCTTCCAGTAGTTGCTGGAGAACGAGAGAAGGTTGCAGCCTTCTACAGGTAGATGCCTGCATACTAATATGAGTTTGCATCAGTAAAATATTGTAAGTTGTTTTCCATAGACAGAGACGACAATTGCGGTGGTTTTATTCCAAATTGAGTTCCCACATTAAATCTTGGTGTTCATGTGTGATGATTTATTATGTTATTATTGCACTTATTTATTGCTTAAATATCTGATGCATAACTGATGTTCTGGGTTAAATATTGCTTCTAAATGTTTATCAAAATAATTAAGTTATCTGTGTATATGCTAGTTTCTGTTTTGAAAGACGTGTACATACATTAGTTGGGTTAATCAAAGTAGCGTATAGAAATCAGTAAAGAAAAAAGAAAAATATTGTGATTATTGCAAATACTGATTCACTCCCCCCCCCCTCTCAGTATTTTTCCCAACAGAGTCTACCTCATCAATAAAATTAGGTATAATTTCCTCATGCACTTCCAAATGCTTTTCATCCTGCAAGCTTCCCTGAATAATTCCAAATTCTTATCATCCCGCAAGCTTCCTTGAAAAATTTCACACTGTTGCTCACCATCTTGAAGATCAATAGACCTAGCTATAGAATAATCCCATGATCTGAAGGAATCTCATCTTGTCCTGTCTTTATTTTCTCCTTATCACTTGGACAAGAATGGTTAAGGGCCCAAGGTCCCTTGCAGATAAAGCATGGTCCTCTCCTCCTTATTTCATCTTGCTATAGGGTTGGTTCTTGCTTCCTCCATCAATCCTTCTCAACTCCTTCCTAGTCAACACCCTTCTAAGCTCTTTTAACTTTGTCAACTTCGCTTGGATCTATGATTATATGTTGTCATCATTTACATACTCTTGCTATTATTTCAATGCCGAATAAAAATAATCATTCTCAGATAGATATTTGAATCGAGAATACATATTCATTTCTTATTCAAACCTACACACACATCCACTTGCTCCAACCGGAATCACACCGAACCGAACCGCATTGTTCTCGCTTTGTCGCTTCCTTTCTTTCTCCTTTGCCTTAATGATAATTTCCATGTTGATCCATGCCTCTTTTGTCAGCCGCTCCGCTCTTCTCCTTGCCTCTAATGTTTCTCTCTCGTCTCTCTCTTTTTACTCTCTCTTGCTGCTCCTTTGCCTCTCTTTTATTCTTCTCCACTTAACTTTTGCCTTCTTTGCCTTATTGCTCCTTTATACTCCAACTGATCCTGATCTTATCCTTTGTTCTCAATGATAATTCTGATGACGCTCCTTTCTGCTCCTTTGCCATCAATAAAATATTTCCAATAGGTAGTACCTCGGTCAAGATCGTATGATCCTTGACTTCTGAAGCGGTGTATCCCTGCTGCTATATTACCATCGAGTAGCCCTTACCTATGACTGGTCCAGCCAATCACACCTACAAAGTTATAGATCGGCTCTCAACTGTTTAATGTCGTGTTGTCGAATGAGATCCCACAACCTTCCAGACTAATATTCACATCACAGTCTTCGGAATATATGCAATCGGCCCATGTCCAGCGCTTGATATGTGGCCCAAACTTCGACCCCAAGCAACAAGCAACATATGACCTTTGCCGAACTAATCCCTGTTTCCCGACTACCGGTTAGCTCCGACAAGCAACATATGACCTTGGCTGAACTAATCCCTGTTAGCTCCATCGCTCCTGCTCCGAACCAAGCGTCCATAGTCTGCCATATTGACCATGATTTAAGCAAGTGTTTTCAAAGGCATATCGTCTGAAGCCCGTTCATCCATCCCATCAACTCCAACGGCAGCGGTAACAGGGAATACGGCAGCAACAGCTACAGGGAACACAGTGAAGGTTAATTACCTGATACCTAATGCTCTACATCTCACTGCTATCCCTAACATATAAGCTAATCCTCACAATACTCTTACCCTAAATGCTACTATATATAGCGTACTACAGCCAGGGAACGAAGGAAGGCGGAAGAGATAGACTACAACAATACCATGAAGCCAGATACAGCCACAAGGGATAATAAGAGGACGGATGAGAAAAGGTCATCATTGAAGGCAGCTGATCCAATCAAGAATGATGAAAGGAGTCAGTGAGCTGATTGAATGCATGTAAGGTGATTCCTTCAAATAAGGCCAGGGGGGCCGCATAAGAGGAGGATTAGGCGGGACAGAGAGCCTTCACCTTCTTCATTTGCTTTGGTTGGGTTTGTTTCGGGCAAGGCATAGAGCTATGAGAGGGTGGGGCAGGGCAGGTAAACAAAAAAGGTGTAATATCATAGGTAATGGGTCAGTTGGGCTAGGCCTCTCTGTTTTTAATCTCTTCTATATTGTATATTTCCTCTTAAAATAAGCCTCCCGACCTTGGGCTTGTGGCAAAAAAGTAATGAGGCTCTCAACGATCAATTTTATGACACTATTGATTCCCGACAATCGATGCTCCCACAAAATTTTCGGTCTACCTTCAGAAGGACTTACTTTGACTTAATGGACAGAAGATATTATTGCTTCTTCTATCGAATCAAATATATGGGAGAGAATCTAACCAAATACAACATGCCTACGATTAAAACAGGCGATGTTGGAAGACAAAGGCAGAAAAAAATGATGGTTCTCCCAGAATTGGGTTTCCACCTTAAATCTTGTTGTTCATGTGTGATGCTCTTGTAGTGATTTATTATATTCACTTA
Organism: Pinus albicaulis; assembly: GCA_034641835.2. Taxonomy (NCBI): domain Eukaryota; kingdom Viridiplantae; phylum Streptophyta; class Pinopsida; order Pinales; family Pinaceae; genus Pinus; species Pinus albicaulis. The sequence continues at coordinate 1,076,489,127 of CM076583.1, forward strand.
TTTATTGCTTAACTATCTCATGCATAACTGATGGTCTGGGTTAAATATTACTTCTGAATGTTTATCAAAACAATTAAGTTAGCTGTGTATACGTTAGTTTCTGTTTGGAAAGGCGCGTACATACGCTAGTTGGGTTAATCAAAGTAGCGTATGGAAATCAGTAAAGAGAAAATAAAAAAATTGTGATTATTGCAAATAACGATTCAAGCCCCCCCTCTCAGTAGCTTTCCCAACAATTGGTATTAGAGCAGGTCCTTCTGAAGAAGCTTAATCGCTACAAGGAAGATCATCTAAGATGAGAAATCAAGATGGGACAACATTTATCAGACTTCCACTCTTCAACGAAAACAATTTAATCTTCTAGAAGACAAGGACAAGATTCGATCTTCAGTCTCTTGGAGCATATGTATGGGCTATAGTTGAAGGCGGTTATCAATATCCAACCTCAGTTCCAACAGATCAAGTAGCAAGACAAAACTATGAAACCAATGCAAAAGTGGCAATGCATTATTAGAGTCTGAATGAATCGAGAATTTGTCAATGTTGCGTTGAGTACAACAGAATAAATATGGGACAAAATATTTCGAGCTATGAAGGTGATGCCAAGGTAAAAAGTGTTAAACTCCAAACTCTCAGAATTCAATATGAAAAACTCAGAATGCATAATGATGAAAGCATTACTAGCTACCTTTTATGTCTAGATGAGATTGTAAATCGTATGAGAAATTTTGGTGAAACTATAACTGATACTACTCTTGTAGAAAAGGTTTTAAGATCTCTAGCTTATAAATTTGAGTCAAAAGTATCTGTTATTGAAGAGAAGAAGGATCTACAAACTCTTATTGTTGCTCAACTTCATGGGATCCTAACTGCATGTGAAATGAGAAAAGGAGAGGTATAGACTTTAAAGAAACATTTGCACCTATAGCCAGACTTGGAGCCATAAGAACGTTTCTTGCTTTTTCAAGTTTTCAAAAATTCAAAGTTTATCAAATGGATGTAAAATCAGCTTTCCTCAATTGTGATCTAGAAGAAGAAGTTTATATAGAAAAACTAAAAGGATTCATTATGGGAAATGATGAAAAACTTGTTTGCAAACTTAAAAAGGCTGTATATGGTCTCAAGCAGGCTTCTCGGGCATGGTACTATTGTCTTGAAAAATATCTTCAACAACAAGGTTTCACAAAATGATCTACTGACAGTAACTTATACACAAAAATTGAGAATGATAAACTGTTAATTATTGTTGTCTATGTTGATGACATCATTTTTGGGAGTAATGAAGAGTCCATGAGTTAGAAATTTTCTTCTGTTATGCAGCAAAAATTTGAAATGTAATTACTTGGGGAACTAACATATTTTCTTGGCTTATAAGTGAAAAAAGCAACATATGGCATATTTCTATCACAAGCAAAATATCTCAAGCAAATCCTGAAAAAGTATGGGATGGAAGACTACAAACCTGTAAGTACTCCAATGGTAACTGGATGTAACCTTAGTTCTCATGATGATTCTCCCATGGTGAATCAACTAGAGTATAGATCTATGATTGGAAGTCTGCTTTATATAACTGGGACAATTGTTGGGGCCCTTGTTTTGAATTTCGCATGAAGACATATTTTGGGTTGTGGATCGATATGTGGCAGGCACAACAACGGTAGGAAGCAGAGCTGTCGAGGTTGCGAAGGAGTAGGAGATAGATGGCACAGTTGGTGTAGACAAGTGTAGATGAAGGAAAGATGCGGCAAAGGACAGACAGTGGAACTCCTGCTCAACAGGAAGTAGTAGAAAGCAGTCGAGTGAGAACACAGGAGAAACTAACAGTCGCGCTGGCTGGTGAATAAATAGGTCGTCACCCAGCAACAAAAGGTTAGAGAGGTTAGAACAGAACGAGGCCAAGGAGCAGACGCCACAGGAGAGCTTTGTCCTGGTCTCGGCATCATTGTATTTCCTATATCTCCATCGATCCGATATTGATATAGGCTCTCTCTCTCTGTCCTGCGGGATCATTTTGTAATTGGATTTGTAAGCTCATGCTGTCGAGCAATGTAATACTTGATTATGATGATTGTCTCTTAATATATCTAAAGTTTGTTGTTATAATTGTGCGTCTTGAATATGTTGCATGATTTCTGTAGTATTTTAAATTTTAAATTTCTTATTATCTGCATGAGTTCGGAGAGATCTTCTACATACGGTGTTATGTGTGCACGCGATTCTGTGTTAGATTTGAGTTGCGGATCCATCTGTTGATATCGGTCTATTCCCCTCCTTCATGTGGTCGCGGTATGCCTCAGATGAGACTCTCTGCTCCTCGTAGTAGAGTGAAAATGTTGGCGTGGTGCTAGACTACAACAGACTCCCTTGTTGGCCCAATCCCTGAACACGAGTCTTCCTGTGAGGTGGTAGCTTGAATCAAAGGGTTGGAGCTCTCTTCAGTAATTCTTTGGCGAACGAAGAAGTTGTAGCCTTCTACAAGTAGATTCTGTGCCTTGATGTAGTGTCTGCATCGATGCGATATTGTAAGCTGTTTTCCATAGATAGAGACGACAATTGGGGGTGGTTTCTCCCAAATTGGGTTTCCACATTAAATCTTGGTGTTCATGTGATGCTCTTGTGTGATGATTTATTCGGTATTCTTGCACTTATTTATTGCTTAACTATCTAATGCATAGCGATTTTTACGGGTTAAATAGTGATCCTTTGTGATGCCAATTTTTTTACTAAGCACAGTGCATGAAGTCATCCGACAATAGGGAGTTGATTTATTTTTCATGGTTATTCTTTAAAAATGGATTGTTATCGATATCATGAATTGGACCGAATATAGAACTTTTTGATTTACCTTAATCTGTTTCATTTGACATTTAATTTTTGTGTAAGAATCAGAAAGAAATTAGCTACTTCTTTTTTAACACACTTATGTTCTTTATGTCAAGTTTTTTTGCAGATTTGGGATGATCGAATGATCATTGAAGGAAACTAATTGTGCACACGATTGGTTTTCAAAGGATCGATTTCATGAGAAACATAAGAACAAGTCCATGTTCATATCCATCAAGACCATTACTTTTCCTTCCTTTTTGAATTGTAAATCCAACCAAGAAATTCAAAGCAAACCACCATTATTTTCCCAACAAGAGTTAGTTGTTCATTTTCCTTCATTCACATACACTTTCCATTACTTTTTGTCTACTCCACAAATAAAAGCAAGAAGTTCACCTACATGCTTATTTCCCATTGTCATTTTCCATTTTTCATTGTCCATTTCCATTTTCCTTTTCCTATCCTTTTCATTTTGCAAATAAACCTTGCTTCAATGAAAATTATTGAATCCATAGTCCTTCAAAAATTATTCTTTCATGCTCGCGTTAGATGATGGAGGATTCCTTAAGGTCTCCCTTCTAACAAGTCTTGGCCTATCGACATCAGCACATTATCTAGGTTCAAGACTAGAGTCCTTAATAGTACCTTGAGGCTTGTATGCATTAATGACAATTTCTCTCGCTGACAATCATGGGAATACATCAATGTCCCTTGATCGTCAGATCTTGCAAGTGGCTCGACATCAGCCCATTTATTCGCACTTTGCAAGATGTACTTAGGTACCTTGGCACTCATTGACATTAATGGTGAGTTTGCCTCGCATTGGTTAACGACATTCATCAATGGTCAGTAATCCAATGACTTCTCTTCATGCTCGACATCAACACATTTATTCGCATGACTAGAATTGTACCATCGGATTTTGTAACAATTGAAGACTACATCATTTCAGTAGTTTGTAGCAGGAATCAATTTGTATCAGCAGCAATAAAGATCCCAATCTTGCCATCAGCACAAAGAGAACAAAGAGAACAAAGAAGCAAATCAAATTCATTTGTTTACATAGTTCCTGATCCAACAACATCAACAGCCACACTCTTCAGTATACACAACTCATCCACATTTAAGGTAAGTGAAGGTATGTGGTTTTCTAATTTTTAGTCATGTAATTCATTAGAATGCTAAAATTGTAACTTTGGAAAAATTCCTCACTCCCTTTTTCACATTGTCATATCTTTAGTTGGGGGGAAGGGACATCATTTCATATCCACATGTCATACACTATCACACATGTTCATTTCATTTCCACCCACATATACTTCCCAACCAACTATTGTTTCAACATGATCCAAAAAGATTATATGCCTTGCAAATGATCAATTCATTGATGAAGTAATTGATTCTAAATGTTTTCATGAACTTTGATGCAACAAAGAAAATAAAGCATTGTTACACAAGAACCATTGCTCAAAAAAACCGGTTGTCACACAAGAACCAACCATAAAAAAAAATGTTGCAATCAAATGTATTATACTTTGCCAAAAGAAAATATTATAAAGCAAAGTTTGGAACGAATCAATATGATTCAAAACTCATAAAATATCAACTCATGAACAAATGAATCATTGCAATAGTTGCATGAGGACATGCAACAACTTCAGTTGGGGGGTATGTTGAGTCTCAAAAGTGTTTTCCATATTCATACATATTTCTATTATGTTATAACCATTTAGCTCTTATTTCATAGCCATCTGACCTAAAACCCTACATCAAGTAACAATTTTCATAAATATATGGGTTAGGATCCTTGTTTTCCAAAGTTATTTATTTTATGTATTTAAAGTGAATTTATGATTAGAAACTAGAAAATTAACATAGTTTCATATATTTATATATGTGTTATGAGTTTTGTGACATGTGTAGGTCAAAAGGAAGCTTCTAAAAGACCTTTATGTGGCCTCCCAAAACCAAATTCGAATTTGAGTGGAGAAGATCATGGGATCATGAGGACATGTGTCTCATTTCCTTTTGTATTGAAACTCTAAGAAGATATGTGTCTCATTTCTTATTTGTATTGAAACTCTAAAAATACATGTGTCTTATCATTTCCTATTTTGATTGTAACTCTAGAGATAGAAGGAGAGATTCATGGACTCTCATTAATGAGATAACTTCTCATATTTTTGTATAAATAGGGGAAGCTTTTTCCTATCAAGGGTAGTGAAAAATAGGAGAAGAAGAGAAAGGATTAGAGAGTGTTTTGTAACAAAGCTTAAGATGGAATGGGATGTAGATTTGTGAGTTTATCAATAAAGAAGTTCAGTTCATTGATGTTGTTTTGATTACAACTTTAAGAAGCTGAAGAATTTCACCAAATTGGTAGCAAAGGGCCCCTGCTATTCAAGGAGGTTTTACATGTTTTCTAGATAAGTCATTTTCAATTCTGTTTTGTCATATTTCCTTACTTAGACTGCTTTCTGAAATCATAGCTTTTAGCATTATGTTTCATGTCATTTGCTTGGATAAAGGATCCTCATGATATTGCAGTTAGTCTCTTTCTCAAACTTTTCGAATACATCTCTATTAAATGAATGGGATTCAATTGTAATATTCTGAGTTATTAGCATTTCATTTTCTGTTACTTAGTTAAAAGGAAGATCCTCATTATACTACAGTTAGTCTCTTTCAAAATCTCTTCCAATAAACCTCTAATTCACGAATGAGACTTAGTTGTAATATTGTGAGTTATTGATTGTTTTTCCTTATCAAATTATGATTAATCTCTTTCAAAAGCTCTTCCAATAAACCTCTAACTCATGAATGAGATTTAGTTGTAATGTTATAAGTTGTTTCAACATTTCATAGGAGATCCTTACTACATTATAGTAATCTTTTTCTCAAGCTCTTCCAATAAACTTCTATAAAATGAATGAGATTTCACTATAATGTTTTAAGTTACTGTTTGTTTCAGCATTTCCTTTTATGTTTTAGGAGATCCTCATTGCATTAGAATTAATCTTTTTCACAAGCTCTTCCAACAAATCTCTAACTAAATGAATCAGATTAAGTTGTAGTGTTTTGAGTGACTTTTCATTTCATGAATGTTCATTTAGAAGTTGTAATATCCATGGATTAGGATTCTCTGTTTTCATCATTTTCTAGTTAGGAACAGAATTTGCAAATAAACTCTTTTTTAATTCATTTATTAACATTTCCTTTTCTCCCTTTTGAAATAGATCTAACTTCATCTTTTTAGCATAGAGTAGCATACTAAGCATCAAACATAAAAACCCCAAACATCAATAAAACGCTAAAAACAACAAAGTAAGAAAAATGGATACTTAGGCACACATAGTGCATCACACTTCATCAGTTTACTAGCCCTGGTCGATAATTTATGTTAGCAATTTAGGACACTAAATTGCCTAAAACAATCAGAACCCTAAATTGTTCATCAAAGTAATCCTGCTATTGAAGAGAAACATGATCTAAAAACTATTATTATTGTTTAACTTCATGGGATCCTGACTGCGTATGAAATGAGGAAAGGAGGTCCATATGAATTGAAAGAAGTTGTTTTTAGAGCTATTGCAAAAGGCAAGGAAATGGAAGAAAAAGAAGGATCAGGGTATGTTTTAGAAGAAGACGAGATCAATTTTGTAAAGAAACAACAACTTGGCACTGGAAGGTTTAGATGTAAGCTTCCTTTCCAATTTTTTTCTTGTGGAAGAGTTGGTCATTACGGTGCTAAATGTCCCCATAAAGATAAATATGAAAAGGGAAAGTAATTGGCAAAAGAAAATAAGAAATGGTTTATCAATATAAAAAGTTATTATACTCATGAAGATAGTGATGGCCTATCAAATAGTGAAGAATGAGAATCTGGTCAAGATATTAGACTACTCATGGCATTCGAAAAGGACACTAGTGAGACTAAAGATACATTTATGGATGCTTTAGAAGAAAATGATTTTCTTGAAGAAATTAATCAACTCAAAATATTTTTGAAAGAAAATAAAATAGCCATAGATACTCTGAAGAATTAACTTGTAGAAAAGGAGAAGCGCAATGAGAAATTAGAATGTGAAATAGTAAGTCTGAGAAAGGAAATTGAGAAAGTAAAAACCTTAAATCTTAGATTTGATAAAGGATCTGAAATCTTAGATGATATTATCAAGGTTCAACTCTCTCCTCTTGTAAAGATAGGTCTCTTATATATTGGAGAATCTTCTCAATCTTCAGCACCAAGCTATTTGAATGCAACTAAAGCTAGCCAGCAACATTTCGTCACTCAGCATAAGAACAAAGAGAATACCTAGGTAAATCATGACCACTTAAATTCAAGGATTAACAATAACAAAAGTATCAATCAATAGGTAAACATCAATAGAAGGTTCCATGATCGCAAAAATGTCTTCTCTAATGGACAATGTTTCTGATGTCATAATTTTGGTCATAAATTTGCTCAATGTGTTGCATACAAAACCATCATGACCAGAGAATACAAAAAGCAAATAAATGAGATTGGAATAAAGAAGATTTCTTATAAGAACTTTTCTCCTCTTCAAGACGAAATTGAATGTATGTATTGCAATAACTTTTGTCATGAAGAATTTGAAAGCTTCAGCCAAAAGAATATATACCCAAAAACTCCAAGGTATGGAGAAAGAAGGACTTACAGGCTGAAAGTTGTGGCATGGATTTATTTGAATAAGGAGAATAAAATCAATGGTACATTGATAGCGGATGCTCAAAACACATGACATGTGATAAAAATAAACTCCTTTCATACAATGCATTAGAAAAGGAAAATAATGTTACTTTTGGAAATGTCTCCCCTGGTATCATTATGGGTAAAGGTTCTGTTTTGCTAAAGGAAAAGGTGAAAGATGACAATGTTATGTATGTAGATGGATAAAATCATAACTTTTTGAGTGTGATTAAAATGTGTGATCAAGGAAATTAAGTTGTCTTTAGTTCAAAATAATGTGTTGTTCGTGAACTTGACACAAGAAAGACTATAATAAAAGGAAATAGAACTCCAAGAAATCTGTATATATTGAAAGGTGGCCAAGAGCAATTCTATTTAGGTAAATCTACAGAAAATTGGTCATGGCACAAAATTTTGGGGCATTTGAGCTTCTCTCTAATAAGAAAATCTAGCAGACTCAAAGTTGTTCGTGATCTACCCAACATTACTTTTCCTGAAAGTACCATATGCAAATCATGCCAACTCGGTAAGCAAACCAGGGTTCAATTCAATGCCAAAGAAGGATCAACAAGTAAGCCTCTTGAACTTATACATATTGATCTATGTGGTTTTGGAAGGAAAAATTCACCTCGTGGAGAACAATATTGTATTCTATTTATTGATGACTTCTCTAGAATGTGTTGGATCGGTTTATAGAAACATAAAGATGAAGCATTTGAAAAATTTAGGATCTTCAAAGATTTGGTTGAAAATGAATTAGATCTAAAAATCAAATGTCTTATATCTAACCGAGGAGGAGAGTATATATCATATGAATTCTTTGATTTCTGTGAACATTATGGCATAAAAAGACAATTCTCTGTAGCTATAACTCCACAACAGAATGGCATGGTAGAAGGAATGAATAGAATAGTTCAGCAGATGGCTCGTGCTATGCTTAATGATTTTGGAACTCCCAATACCTTTTGGGGAGAAGGAATGCATACTATTGTAAATATTCTAAACAAGGCTCATGTTCATGTGAACAGTGATAAAAATCCTATGAGCTATGGTATGGTAATATTCCCACTATGAATCATTTTAAACTTTTTGGAAGCAAATGCTTTATCAAGAACAATGATGAAAAACTTGGTAAGTTTGAGCCTAGAGTAGATGAAGGAATATTTCTTGGTTACTCTTCTAGAAGCAAAGCATACAAATGTTACAATAAAAGACTTCGGAAGATTGTTGAATGTATTGATGTTGTAATTGATGAGTCTCTCACAACTCCTAAAAGGGAAATAACAACATCAAATGAAGATGATGATGATGTATATTTTCCCTCATCAAATAACAACAATATAGAAGGAGAACCCAATGAAGAACCAAAAGAAGATATATCAGAAAAGGCGCCATCCTGGTATGTTCAAAAGAATCATCCAGAATCTCAAATATTAGGAGAAAAGGGATCAGGTGTCCAAACAAGAAGAAATCTTGTAGGAAACCCTATCTATCTGGAATTCTTATCCACTGTTGAACCACATAATGTAAATCAATCTAGTAAATATGAATGTTGGATTCAAGCCATGAATGAAGAACTTGATCAGATTGAAAAGAATCATACTTGGGAATTGGTTCCAAGACCTCATGATAAAAATGTTATTGGAACAAAATGGCTATTCAAAAACAAATTAACTGGAAATGGAGATGTTATTAGAAACAAAGCTATACTTTTTTGTGAAGGGTATGCTCAACAAGAGGTATATACTTTGAAGAAACATTTGCACCTATAGCCAGACTTGAAGCCATAAGAATGTTTCTTGCTTTTTCAAGTTTTCAAAAATTCAAATTTTATCAAATGGATGTAAAATCAGCTTTCCTCAACTGTGATCTAGAAGAAGAAGTTTATATAGAACAACCAAAAGGATTCATTATGGGAAATGATGAAAAAATTGTTTGCAAACTTAAAAAGGCTCTATATGGTCTCAAGCAGGCTTCTCGGGCATGGTACTATTGTCTTGAAAAATATCTTCAACAACAAGGTTTCACAAAAGGATCTATTGATAGTAACTTATACACAAAAATGTAGAATGATAAACTGTTAATTATTGTTGTCTATGTTGATGACATCATTTTTGGGAGTAATGAAGAGTCCATGATTCAAAAATTTGCTTCTGTCACTAGTACATTTGGCGGAAATTCCAACACTTTGGTTCCGACACTTTTGACCAAATGTCGGAAATTTCCCCAAATTTTATCAATTTTTCAAATCTTGCCCACAATTGTCGCTCTACCGACGTTTAGAGACAAGTGTCGGTATTACGACACTTAGAAGTTAGTGTCGATGTTGCGACGTTTGTAGCGAAGCGTCGGACTTGTGACAGTTAGGGCGCAAGCGTCGGAATTGTGACAGCTTAGGCTAAGTGTCGTTATTGCGACGTTTACAGGCAAGTGTCGCTATTGCGACATATTGGACAAAGGCATCGCTATTGCGACGGTTCGGGCAGGAGCGTCGCTATTGCGACAGTGTGGGCTAAGTTTTTAATGCAAAGAATATATAATATATGTACCACACCAAATTTAACATATATTCCCAAAAAATGTATACCACAACTCCTTTAATGCAACATACATACTACACACGCTCTTAAAAATATATATTCCATCACATACCATACTATAATATATATTCCATCACTTTACGTTCTTTAAAATATATAGACATGAAGCATATGGTTCACCACCATAAAAAGGAACTCAATGCAACATGGAACTCAACACAACCTATGATATCATAAATTTCACCTCTCATTACAGGAGTTTCTACCAAATTCACAGTTTACAAGTGTTTACGTCGGGTTCACCAACATTCAACAAACATCATCATAGGTTATATGTATGCCCATAACATCATCAGTTTTGCTAAGTTGTGATATCCCGAGTGCCTTGTGCACGTTTGAGTGGCCCATTTGTCGTTTTCTCCCTTGTGGCATCGTTCGTTCGAGCGCGTCGTGTTGCGCCGTGTGAGGTCGCCCGACAGGGCGTGTTCGAGTCGAGTCATTTTGTTCGAGGGTGTCCGTATCAGTTTTCATGCTAAGTTTTGACTGCCCAAGTGCCTTGTGCACCTTCAGGTGGCCCATTTTCCATTTTCTCCCTTGTGGCATCGTTCGGTCAAGCGCACCGTGCGAGGTCGCTTGACCGGGTGCGTTCGGGTCGGGTCGTTTCGTTCGAGGGCGCCCATATCAGTGTTGCTAAGTTGTGACTGCCCGGGTGCCTTGTGAACATTCGGGTGGCTCATTTGCTGTTTGCACCCTTGTGGCATCGTTCGGTCGGGCTCGTCGTGCGAGGTCGCCCGACCGGGCACGTTCGGGTCGGGCCGTTTCGTTCGAGGGCGCCCATATCAGTTTTGGTAAGTTGTGACCGCCCGGGTGCCTTATGCACGTTTGGGCAGCCCATTTGCCGTTTTCTCCATTGTGGCACCGTTCAGTCGGGCACGCCATGTGAGGTCGACCGACCGGGCGCGTTCCGATTGGGCCATTTCGTTCGAGGGCGCCCGTATCAGTTTTACTAAGTTGTGACCGCCCAGGTGCCTTGTGCATGTTTGGGTGGCCCTTTTACCATTTTCTCCCTTGTGGCATCGTTCGTTCGGGCGTGTCGTGTCGCGCCGTGTGAGGTCGCCTGACCAAGCGCGTTCAGGTCGGGCCGTTTCGTTCGAGGGCACCCGTATCAGTTTTCATGCTAAGTTGTGACCGCCCTGGTGCCAGCTTGTGCACCTTCAGGCAGCCCATTTGCCATTTGCTCCGTTGTGGCATCGTTCGGTCGGGTGCGCTGTGTGAGGTGGCCCGACCGGGTGCGTTCGGCTCGGGCCGTTTTGTTCGAGGACGCCCGTATCAGTTTTGCAAAGTTGTGACCACCTGGGTGCCTTATGCATGTTTGGGTGGCCCATTTTCCGTTTTCTCCCTTGTGGCATTGTTCATTTGGGCGCGTCGTGTCGCGCCATGTGAGGTCGCCCGACCAGGCGTGTTCTGGGTGCGCCATTTCGTTCGAGGGTGCCTGTATCAGTTTTTCTAAGTTGTGACCGCCCGGGTGCCTTGTGCACGTTCAGGCGACCCGTTTGTCATTTTCTCCCTTGTGGCATCGTTCGGTCGAGCGCACCATGTGAGGTTTCCTAACCGAGGGCACTCGGGTCGGGCCGTTTTGTTCGAGGGCACCCGTATCAGTTTTCATGCTAAGTTTTGACCGCCCGGGTGCCTTGTGCACCTTCAGGCGACCTGTTTCCCGTTTTCTCCCTTGTGGCATCATTCGGTCAGGCGCGTCGTGTCGCGCCGTGCGAGGTTGCCCGACCGGGTGCGTTCAGGTCGGGTCATTTCATTCAAGGGCGCCTGTATCAGTTTTTCTAAGTTGTGACCGCCTGGGTGCCTTGTGCATGTTCGGGCGGCCCGTTTGTCATTTTCTCCCTTGAGGCATTGTTCAGTCGGGCGCGTCGTGCAAGGTCGCCCGACCGGGCGCGTTCGGGTCGGGTTGTTTCATTCGAGGGCACCTGTATCAGTTTTCATGCTAAGTTGTGACGGCCCGGGTGCCTTGTGCACCTTCGGGTGGCCCGTTTTCCATTTTCTCCTTTGTGGCATCGTTCGGTCAAGTGCGTCGTGTCACGCAGTGCGAGGTCGCCCAACTGGGCGCATTCAGGTCAGGACGTTTCGTTCGAGGGCGCCCGTATCAGTTTTCATGCTAAGTTGTGAATTCCTGGGTGACTTTTGCACCTTCAGGCGGCCCATTTTCCGTTTTCTCCCTTGTGGCATCGTTCGGTCGAGCACGGCGTGTCGCGCCGTGCGAGGTCGCCCGACCGGGCGCGTTCGGGTCGGGTCATTTCGTTCAAGGGCGCCCATATCAGTTTTGCTAAGTTGTGACCACTCGGGTGCCTTGTGCACGTTTGAGAAGCCCGTTTTTCATTTTATCCCTTGTGGCATCGTTCGGTCGGGCGCGCCATGTCGCGCCGTGTAAGGTCGCTCGACCGGGCGCGTTCCGATCAGGTCGTTTTGTTCAAGGGCACTCGTTTCAGTTTTCATGCTAAGTTATGACCGTCTGGTGCCTTGTGCACCTTCATGCAGCTCGTTTTTCATTTTCTCCCTTGTGGCATCGTTCGGTCGGGCGCGCCGTGTCGCACCGTGCAAGGTTGCCCGACCGGGCGCGTTCGGGTCCGGCCATTTCGTTCGAGGGCGTCTGTATCAGTTTTCATGCTAATTTATGACTGCCCAGGTGCATTGTGCACCTTCGAGTGGCCCGTTTTCCATTTTCTCCCTTGTGGCATCGTTTGGTCGGGCGCACCATGTCGCGCCATGCGAGGCCGCCCGACCGGGCGCGTTCAGGTCGAGTCGTTTCGTTCGAGGACGCCTATATCAGTTTTGGTAAGTTGTGACCACCCGGGTGCCTTGTGCATGTTTGGGAGGCCCATTTGTCGTTTTCTCCCTTATGGCATCGTTCGGTCGGGTGCACCGTGTGAGGTCGCCCAACTAGGCGCGTTCGGGTCAGGTAGTTTCGTTCGAGGGTGCCCGTATCAGTTTTCATGCTAATTTGTGATCACCCGGGTGCCTTGTGCACCTTCGGGCGGCCCATTTGTCATTTTCTCTCTTGTTTCATCGTTCGGTCGGGCGCGGCATGTCGCGCCGTGCAAGGTCGCCTGACCGGGCGCATTCGGGTCGGGCCATTTCGTTCGAGGGCGCCCGTATCAATTTTGCTACATTGTGACCACCCGGGTGCCTTGTGCACGTTCGGGCGGCCCATTTGTCGTTTTCTTCCTTGTGGCATTTTTCGGTCGGGCGCGTTGTGTCGTACCATGCGAGGTCGCCCGACTGGGCGCGTTTGGGTCAGGTCGTTTCGTTCGAGGGCGCCAGTATCAGTTTTGCTAAGTTGTGACCACCCAGGTGCCTTGTGCATGTTTGGGTGGGAAGTTTGTCGTTTACTCCCTTGTGGCATCGTTCGGTCGGGCGCACCGTGTGACGTCGCCTGACCGGGCGCGTTCAAGTCGAGTCGTTTCGTTCGAGGGCGCTCATATCAGTTTTCATGCTAAGTTGTGATCGCTCGGGTGCCTTGTGTACCTTTGGATAGCCCATTTTCCATTTTCTCCCTTGTGGCATCTTTCAGTCAAGCGCAGCGTGTCGCGTCGTGTGAGGTCGCCCGATCGGGCGCATTCGGTTCAGGCCATTTCGTTCGAGGGCGTTCGTATCAGTTTTGCTAAGTTGTGACTGCTTGGGTGCCTTGTGCACATTTGAGCAGCCCATTTTTCATTTGCTCCCTTGTGACATCGTTCGGTCAGGCGCGCCGTGCGAGGTCACTCAACCAGGCACGTTCGGGTCGGGTCGTTTCGTTTGAGGGCGCCTGTATAAGTTTTCATGCTAAGTTGTGACTGCCCGTGTGCTTTGTGCACCTTCAGGCAGCCCCTTTTCCGTTTTCTCCCTTATGGCATCGTTCGGTCGGGTGCGCCATGTTGCACCCTGCGAGGTCGCCCAACCGAGCGCGTTCCAGTTGGGACGTTTCGTCCATGGGCGCCTGTATTAGTTTTGCTAAGTTGTGACTGCTCGGGTGCCTTGTGCACGTTCAGGTGGCCCGTTTGTCGTTTTCTCCCTTGTGGCATCGTTCGGTCGGGCGCATCGTATGAGGTCGCTCGACTAGGCGCGTTCGGGTCAGGCCGTTTCATTCAAGGGCGCCCGTATCAGATTTCATGCTAAGTTGTGACTGCCTGAGTGCCTTGTGCACCTTCGGGCGGCCCGTTTTCCATTTTCTCCATTGTGGCATCGTTCGGTCGGGCGCGGGGTGTTGTGCCATGCGAGGTCACCCGACCGGGCGCATTCGGGTCGGGTCGTTTCGTTGGAGGGCACCCATATTAGTTTTTCTAAGTTGTGACCACCTAGGTGCCTTGTGCACATTCGAGAAGCGCGTTTTCCATTTTCTCCCTTGTGGCATTGTTCAGTCGGGTGCGCCATGTCGCGCCGTGCGAGGTCGCCCAACCAGGCGCGTTCGGGTCGGACCATTTCGTTCGAGGGTGCCCGTATCATTTTTCATGCTAAGTTGTGACCGCCCGGGTGCCTTGTGCACCTTCAGGCGGTCCATTTGTTGTTTTCTCCCTTGTGGCATCGTTCTGTTGGGCGCGCCGTGTCGCGTCGTGCGAGGTCGCCCGACCAGGCACGTTCGGGTCGGGTTGTTTCATTCGAGGGCGCCTGTATCAATTTTCATGCTAATTTGTGACCACCCGGGTGCCTTGTGCACCTTCAGGTAGCCCGTTTTCCATTTTCTCCCTTGTGGCATCGTTCGGTTGGGTGCGCAGTGCGAGGTCGCCCGATCGGACGCATTCGGGTCGGGTCGTTTTGTTCGAGGGCGCCTGTTTTAGTTTTGCTAATTTTTCACTGCCCAGATGCCTTGTACACCTTCAGGTAACCCATTTTCTGTTTTCTCCCTTGTGGCATCGTTCAGTCGGGCACGTCGTGCGAGGTCGCCTGACCGGGCGCGTTCGGGTCGGGTCGTTTCGCTCTAGGGTGCCCGTATCAGTTTTCATGCTAAGTTGTGACTGCATGGGTGCCTTGTGCACCTTCAAGCAGTGTGTTTTCTGTTTTCTCCCTTGTGGCATCGTTCGATTGGGCGCACCATGTCGCGCCGTGCGAGGTCGCCTGACCGGGCATGTTTGGGTCGGGTCATTTCGTTTGAGGGCACCCATATCAGTTTTCATGCTAAGTTGTGACTGCCCATGTGCCTTGTGCACCTTCAGGCGGCCCATTTTCCATTTTCTCCCTTGTGGCATCGTTTGGTCGGGCGCGCCGTGTCATGCCGTGCAAGGTCGCCTGACCAGGCGCGTTAGAGTCAGGCCATTTCGTTTGAGGGCGCTCGTATAAGTTTTCATGCTAAGTTGCGACCGCCCGGGTGCCTTGTGCACCTTCGGGCAGCCCGTTTTTCGTTTTCTCCCTTGTGGCATCGTTCGGTCGGGCGCGCTGTGTCATGTCGTGTAAGGTAGCCCGACTGGGCATGTTCGGGTCGAGCCATTTAGTTTTAGGGCACCTGTTTCAGTTTCGCTAAGTTGTGACTGCCCGGGTGCCTTGTGCACCTTCAGGCGGCCCATTTGTTGTTTTCTCGCTTGTGGCATTGTTCGGTCGGGCGCGCCGTCTCACGCCATGCGAGGTCGCCTGATCGGGCGCGTTCGGGTCGGGTCGTTTCATTCGAGGGCGCCCGTATCAGTTTTCATGCTAAGTTGTGACCGCTCGGGTGCCTTGTGCACCTTCGGGTAGCCCGTTTCCCATTTTCTCCCTTGTGGCATCATTCGGTCGGGCGCGTCGTGTCGCACTGTGCGAGGTCGCCCAACCGGGCGCATTTGGGTCAGGTTGTTTCGTTTAAGGGAGCATGTATCAGTTTTTCTAAGTTGTGACTTCCCGGGTGCCTTGTGCACGTTCAGGCGACCCGTTTGTCGTTTGCTCCCTTGTGGCATCGTTCGGTCGGGCACACCATGTGATGTCGCCCGACCAGGCGTGTTCGGGTCGGGCTGTTTCATTTGAGGGCGCCCGTGTCAGTTTTCATGCTAAGTTGTGACTTGGCTGAAGCCTCGACACTTTCAGAGCATCTGGAATGACCTCTCTCTTCCCCAATCTCCCTCTCTCCCTCTCTCTCTACCCTCCAATCCTCTCACAGCTATATCCCTCCCTCTATCCTTCTTTCTGCCCCCCTTCCATCTTTATGTCACTATCTCCCTCTCTTACCCTTCTTTACCTCTCTCACTCCTCTCCCTCTCTCTCTCTCATATGATCCATTCCTTCTCTCCCCTCTCCTTTAGTTTATCTCCATCTCTCCCTTGTGACTCCCCTTTTCTTGCCACTTCTATCAATCTATGTCTTTATAATTATTCATTCTCATATATATCTAGATTTAATCTATATCATGACATATTGGGACCTACGATTGGGTTAATTCCGCCTTTTTGGCAAGGTTAAAATGTGCACAAATAGAGACCAATGAAACTATCATCTTAACCCCTAACCCCTTAAACACTAATTCCCAACCCCTAACCCATTTAACCCCCTAAACCTCTAGTAAAACCCTAACCCATTTAACCCCTAAACCATAAACCTCTAAACCCCTAAACCCTTAACCCCTAACCCACTTAACCCCCTAAACCTATAAACCCTAAACCATTAAAACCTTAACCCTAACCCCTTAAACCCTAAACCTATAAACCCTTAACCCATAAAACCTAACCCCATTAGCCCCTAAATTCTAACCCCTAAAATCCTTAACTGCTAAATCCCCTAACCCCCTAAACCCCTAACCCATTTAACCCCGTAAAACCTAAACCTATTACCCCTCAACCCCTAACCCATTTAACCCCCTAAACCATAAACCTCTAATCCCCTAACCCATTTAACCCCTAAACCCTAAACCTATAACCCCTTAACCCCTAACCCATTTAACTCCTTAAACCCTCAACTTATAACCCCTTAACCCCTAACCCATTTAACCCTCTAAACCCTAAACCTCTAAATCCATAACCCCTAAACCCCAATCCCGGGCTAAGCCCTCCAAATTCAAATTAGTTTTGAAGAAGTAATTGTTTTCTTACTTCTGTCTAATTCACTATATAATCAGATCACGAATGTGAGAAGGCTTCTGGTTGTAAGCATGGTTGTAGTATGTTGATGTTCAGATGAAAACTACAACTCGTAGCCCTTGATCTGCTAGGGGCCGGTTACCTTGATATTAACGATGGTGTATTCATACTCCTTCTGAATAACCAATAAAGGGTCAAGGAAATTGAACAATATGTTGTCAAGTTTTATCCTATCCATCTCTGGGGCAAGCTTCTTTTGGGCTAACTCCACTGCTTTTGATCTCAATTTTTCCAATTGCTTCCTTCTCTCATATGATACCTGAGCCTTTTTCTTTCTCTTCGCTTCTAATTCTGTAACAGTGTCATAGTGATGCCAGCCAACTTCTTTGGAAAGCCTTCCTAGCACACAATACTAGGTTATGAGGGTATCATGTGTTTGTGGGTAATGCCATTATTATCATGTGTTTGTAGACTAATTAGTAAATTTTAGGAAAAAATTGCAAAATTTATGATGATGATAATTGATGGTAACTCATGTGATTATGACCAGCTTGGAATAATGAGATGAACACAAAAAAAGTGCTAGCTAAATACTTCATGTGGTTGAGTGGAAGTGTCACAACAAGTATAAGAAATCAATAAGAAGAGGCCGTGTATTTTAGAACATATGGAAGATGTTGGAATATTCATAACTTTGTACTCTAAGGGTATCCTTTGAATGAACAACTCTATGGAAAATGGTTGTGGAATCATAGAATTATATCCATACACGAACATTATGAAAATTACTATAAGGTCTATTTAAGGATGATTCATATAACGAAGAAAATATTGGCAATCAACTAATGAAGTTGAATAATTATGGTAATAATGAAAGTAATTTTGAAAAAACCTATAAAGTATGATGAAAGTAATTATTCTAGCTAAAAATATTATATTTATTAATATTTTTTATTACTTATAAATAATAATTACAATGAATATTATAAGTAATGATTTTTACATCCAAAAATATTGATAAATTGTTTTTAAATAAAATCAAATAAGTTTATTTTGTAAAATATTACAACAGTTTACAATAAATATATAAAATAATTTAAATAAAATAAATTATTCACTAATGTTTGAGTGGGAAATTGTCATATGATTTCATGTCATAGTTTCAATCAATCACATAATTCCTTGGCCTACTTTCAATTAATGATATAAGTAATGATTTTTACAACCAAAAATATTGATAAATTGTTTTTAAATAAAATAAAATAAGTTTATTTTGTAACATATTACAACAGTTTACAATAAATATATAAAACAATTTTAATTAAATTTACTAATTCATAATTAATCAATTCATACATGATTAAAGACCCCTAATTAATCAATTGATATCATTAATATATGATTAATCATAATTAATCAATTGATAGCATTAATACATGATTAAAGATCCCTAGCTTGGCCTATTTTTTTAAATTCCAACAAATTAGCCTAATTACCTTACCTGCGCACCCTATTCCACCTATTCAAATTTTCTTAATCAACCTGCTACATTTTTTTTCCCGCTCAACTTGTTCAACCTTTATGCCTTCTTTCCCATGATTCCATTCTGCCCTATGATTCCATTCTGCCCTATTCAATTTTTTGTTCCCGCTGAGCTTGTTTCACCTTTTTCTCATGAACTCTGAGCATGGAAAAAAATGCCCTGTACAGCTGCGGAGATTTTCCCTTGATGTTACCTCAGCAAGTGGTGGTGGTAGTAATGTAGATCAACTTCATTCCTGCCACAAGCTTGAATTAGAATCCTCTCGGCTGGAAACCTCTCCATTTTCATTAAATGCTGTATTTTTTACAAACAACGGAAGCTTGGATATCTAGTAAGTGGTTTCTGCGATAAGGGTTTTACTGGGTGTTTGTGAATAGTTGTTCAAGGGGAATGCCCTGCAGTTGCCTGGATTAGTCTCTAGTCTTCTTATTTGTAAATCTGTATTATTGAGAAAGGAAACTAGGGTGAGTCTAACTTTGGACTGTGATAACATTAGGTGTATCAGTTTATTATTATATATGTTGAGAACCCATCGATGGGATTGGTACTTGGAGGTTCATTTTGGCACCTCATGTCTTTCTGATAACCCTAATGATTGGGGATTAAGATAAATTTGCACCAGTTAGGTCTTGCACATGCAAAGTTAATATTTTTTCATGGCTAGGCACCAGTAAATGAAATCAACCAAACTTCAGCATGGTCATATTGATGGATTTCTGAGAGACAACATAAAGTCAGATACTGAGAGAAATGTTGTTCAAAAGGGATATCTAGATGTTGGTGAGGCTCTTCCTAGAAATAATATCCCCGGCTTCATTGATGGCACTTCCAATGTAAGAATTTGAATCTAAATATTATTTTGGAGTAACGCATATGCTATAATGTTAACTTTGTTCTCTTTTAGGCTGCTGGTAGCAAACACACTTCCTAGCACTTTATGTAAGATGGAAGTCATGTCTCTGTTATCTTTCTATTTGTATTCTTGTGTTGACATTGTCATTGTTACCACATGATACCTTTTCCTTTTCAGATCTGTAATAAATTTGAGGGATATGACTTGTAGGAGTTGAAAAATTCTAATATTCGATTAGAATAGAAGGATGAAAACAGGACTATGCCCTTGGCACTGACCATGTTGGACTCAGGTATATGTTACATATTATTTTTCCAACCTGTTCTAGTGTAAATTAAGGCTTAATGACTACTTTTTTGTTATTGTTCTATTAAATTTATTATTGCATGTTAAGAAATAGAATTTATAATTATACGCTTTATAAAGCTTTAGATTTCTCAATTTCTACGAGCTTCTCCTTTCAATCATTGGAAAGTAAAGTGACATCTTGATTTATCTGTGATCCTAAAGATTGTAACGAATCCACCTAAAACTTGGAAATGGTTTTGGTTTCAGATAAGACGAGCTTTTGGCAAATGGGTGTGTGTGTATAGAAGGCAGAGAAATAGAAAAAATATGAAGGTTTAAAACAATTTTACAGAGAATCAAAACATTTTGAGATAGCTATTCCAACAGCAAGGAATTGAGCACATAGGAGACAATAACCCACCTAAAATTTGTCTTCATATATTAATGTTCAAAATGTAAATACATCAATGATCAAGAGACATCTTTGCAAGCTCAACATCATCATATATCTGATAACCAGTAGGCTTGTGTATTTGAGAGGTAGATGGCACATTAGATACTGCAAAAGTGTTCAAAAAATAGGGTATATCCGCAGAGGTTGAACACTTCCACACAGGTTGAATTATGTAAGGCAACCTCTTACATACAGAGACCAAAAATCCATACACCTGCGAAACTAGGGTGAGTCTAACTTTGGAATGTGATAAAATTAGGTGTATCAGTGTATTATTATATATGTTGAGAACCCAGAGTTCGAGGAATTCCTCTACCAGTGCAGATCACAGATGAGAAAACCAGTACATTATATGTTTGTTCACATAGAACTCCTCTTGATCTTGTTTTTCTTACTGTAGCACTTAGAAGGCCTATAATAGCAGATACATACAGTATCAACTGTGTAATAGAGGCAGTGTCACCCATCAAGACTGTAAGGCTTACTAGAAACAGAATAAAAGATGGGGAGATCATGAAAAAACTCTTAAGCCAAGGTGACCTGGCTATTTTCCCTAAAGGAACTACTTGCAGAGAGCCTTAATTGCTTCGATTTAGTTCTATTATTGCAGAAATTACAGACAATATCATTCCTGTTGCCATGAATTTAACTGTGAACATGTTCCATGGGACTACTGCTTGAGGGTTGAAGTCTCTGGACCCTATTTTTTTCTTGATGAATCCATTTCCTCGGTATGATATTGTGTTCTTGGAGAGATTTCCTAGGGAGATGACATTTTAAGGGGGGAAGTCCAGTGTCTAAGTGGCTAATCATGTGCAACAGTTATTGGCTGATGCATTGGGATTCCAGTGTACAAATTTGAAGAGGAGGGATAAGTACATGATGCTCGCAGGCAATGAAGGAATAGTTCCTGAGGCCAAAAATCTCCTCAATGTCCTGACCACTTAATTAATCATTGTACTTGGTGTTGACATAAATTTTTCCAAACTCATGTTTTGTGGAGCATGCTGCAATTCCTCAAATAGGTTAGTGTTTTATGGGCTATAAAATTCATGAAGTAATAGTTTCACTATAGTTATTAGGAGCAGTTTATTGATCCAGAAAATGGGTCTTTAACAATGTATGGTTTTATAACTAAAGGAGTTCTTATTGTGGGTCCACTAGGGACTCGGAAGACTTTGCTAGCCAAGGCCATTTCAGGGGAAGCTGGTGTAACCTTCTTCTCTATCTCAGGGTCTGAGTTTGTTGGTATTGGAGCATCTAGAGTACGTGACCTGTTCAAAAAGGCCAAGGAAAATGCCCCTTGCACTGTTTTTTTTTATGAAATTGATGCAGTTGGTAGGCAGAGAGGAACTGGAATAGGTGGAGGAAATGATGAGCGAGAACAAACCCTGAATCAGCTTCTCACCGAAATGGATGGCTTTGAAGGGAAAATTGGTATCATTTTGATTGCTGCAACCAACAGGGTTGATATACTTGATGCTGCTTTGTTGCGCCCGGGGCATTTTGATCGACAAGTATTTTAATGATTTTTAAGAGCCAACCTGAAATTTTTTTGCTACTGGGCATTTTTTGAATCTGCTGCCCATATTTGAATCTATGTTTTTTATGCAAGTATCTATGGATGTGCCAGATGTTAAAGGAAGGACAGAGATTTTGAAAGTGCATGGTAGCAATAAGAAGTTTGATAGTGATGTTTCACTAGGAGTCATTGCAATGAGAACCCTTGGCTTCAGTGGAGCAGATCTCGCAAATTTATTGAATGAAGCTGCTATTCTGGCTGGGCAGTGTGGTAAGGCAGCAATTTTTGCCAAGGAAATAGATGACTCCATGTTAGTGGGATCAAATTAAAATTGAGATACAAATCTCTGCGAACTTACTTGGAATTTGTGCCATTCGTATAATTTCAATTGTACAGTCTTCCAAAAAAAACACAGAAATCAACCTAAAATTTAAAACTTAATTGGTTGGACCTATATCTATAGATGTATTGAGGCATATATCAGACCATTTAGACTCAATGTTAAGATTTTTCACATGGGAAAAAATAACAACCAGGCGTTGCTGTATAAAATGAGATCATCAACATAGAATTGTGTAATGGAGAATTTTAAGTAATGTGAGAAAAAGGGAATTCTTTAATGGATAAGGAATTATCTTATACTTTCTAGTCCTTCTATTAAGAAAATTGTGGAAAATTTACTTTGGTGAAACAGAGTATCCAGGCTGCAAGACTGCACATCACTGTCTGATATGCATTCTTATCAATTCAATTTCGGAGGCTTGAAAAAACACACGGAAATCAAACACCGTGTTTAATTTTTTTAAATGTATATCGACGTGTTGGAAGACTGACACCTTCAAAGTGTCGGTAGACCGACCCCTTCGAAGAGTCGGAAGAGCGACGCCTTTGACGTCGGTATTATGACGCATATAGAGTCAGAAGAGCGACTTCTAGAAAACGGTGGTATTGCGACACCTTTCCAAACAGTTAGTATTGTAACACTTATGCACAACGTCGGTTTTGCGACACTTTAAAAATGTGGTTAGCCTTAGAGTCAATATTGCGATGCTTTGAAAGCGTCAGTCTTGTGACACATTGCGTAAGCGTCGGTATTGCGACACTTTGAAAGCGTCGGTAAAGCGACACTTTATAAGCGTCAGTATTGCGACACTTCTGGAAAACATCGAAACAAGCGTCGCAATACTGACGCTTTATGGAAATGTCAAAATTGCGACTCTAAGGATAACCACGCTTTTTCCGGCCTCAAGCTGTCGCTCTTGTGACGACTAGGTGTCGGAAAACCGACAAATTGGCCGTCAGAAATTGGGCCAAATTTACTAGTGTGTTATGCAGCAAGAATTTGAAATGTAATTTCTTGGGGAAATAACATATTTTCTTGGCTTACAAGTGAAACAAGCAACATATGGCATATTTCTATCACAAGAAAAATATCTCAAGAAAATCCTGAAGAAGTATGGGATGGAAGACTACAAACCTGTAAGTACTCCAATGGTAACTGGATGTAACCTCAGTTCTCATGATGATTCTCCCATGGTGAATCAACCAGAGTATAGATCTATGATTAGAAGTCTACTTTATATAACTGGGACAATTGTTGGGGCCCCTGTTTTGAATTTTGCATGAAGACAGATTTTGGGTTACAGATCGGCACGTGGCAGGCGCAACAATGGTAGGCAGCAGAGCTGCCGAGGTTGCGAAGGAGTAGGAGATAGATGGCATGGTTGGTGCATACAAGTGCAGATGAAGGAAAGATGTGGCAAAGGACAGACAGTGGAACTCCTGCTCAACAGGAAGTAGCAGAAAGCAGCCGAGTGAGAACACAGGAGAAACTAACAGTCACGCTAGCTGGTGAATAAATAGGTCGTCGCCTAGCAACAAAAGGTTAGAGAGGTTAGAACAGAACGAGGCCGAGGAGTAGACACCATAGGAGAGCTCTGTCCTGGTCTCGACATCATTGTATTTCCTATATCTCCATCGATCCGATATTGCTATAGTCTCTCTCTCTCTGTGTCTTGTGGGATGATTTTGTAACTGGATTTGTAAGCTCATGCTGTCGAGCAATGTAATACTTGATTCTGCTGATTGTCTCTTAATATATCTAGAGGTTGTTGTTATAATTGTGCGTCTTGAATATGTTGCATGATTTCTGTAGTACTTTAAATTTTTAATTGCTTATTATCTACATGAGTTCGGAGAGATCTTCTATATACGGTGTTATGTATGCGCACGATTCTGTGTTAGCTCTGAGTTGCGGATCCATCTGTTGATATCGGTCTGTTCCCCACCTTCATGTGGTCGCAGCACGCCTCAGGTGAGACTCTCTGTTGCTCGTAGTAGAGTGAAAATGCCGGTGTGGTGCTAGACTACAGCGGACACCCTTGTTGGCCCAATCCTTGAACCTGGGTCTTGCCCGCAAGACCTATTTCCTCACCAACAAATGGTTCCATTACCAGGACCATAAATTTCATTAGGGGAACTAGATCATGGTATCAAGGATCTTCGAAGGAGAAATACGGAGATGGTGGGATAACCACCTAGACCAGTTTATAACTCAGCAAGCTGAGCTGAGAGGTCAAAAAGAGAAGGCGATCAGAAATCTAGTTCTATTCCCTGATTCTGCCAGTGATACCTATGAGATCTTCTGGGGAAAGTTCCCAAGTGACCTCTACAACTGGTTGCGGAGGCTACAGACCAAAGTGACCAAGGATAAATCGAGGAAGATCAACCGCAAGTGGGTGCATGGAGATCTGGTGGCCCTTCATCGGCGGGATACCGAGTTGACCCGAGCCGTAGATTTTTGGGTAGAATATACCTTGGACGGGTATATTGTGGAGTTTGCAGCGGAGTGCTACCAATATTTCTCCAGAGCAGAAGCTATATTCCGATTCGGGCTAAGGGGGAAGCTACTGAAGGAAATTCCATTGTGAATTAAGGCCCTGATGGTGGACGAAGGGCTAATGGGGTTCCAGAAATCAGGAATGGAAGCGTAAACCTCCAGTGCTGGGGGAAGGGACTAAGGGATAGATGTTACAAGAAATGTGAAGAGGGGGAGTAGGGGAATGGATTCTGAAACCGCAAGGAGGTTGAGGGAGCGACGTGCACATCAGAGGGCGTAGATCGCTGAAAGGTGGTGAGAGCGAGTGATGAGGGAGTTGGAACAACAAGGGAGTATTCAGAAGGATAAAGAAGAGGTGCCTCAGAAGATAGTGGACATGGAAGGCCAAGTGGGTCCCCAGGATATGGGAGGGACCGTTAAAGGAGTTCGGCGGGTGCATGGGAGCCTAGCCCAGAGGAAGAAAGAGAAGATGTCAGATGAAGGAGATGTAGACGCACACCCCGAGGAATATTCTGATGTCGAGTGGTACGTCGCGATGCAACAATTATTCCAAGGGAGGACGACATTCATATCTCCAGGTATTCCTACTCCCCAAATTTCGAATAGCACGAGTCTCAACCTTCCCCTGGTACTCTATAAACCTTAAGTAATATTTTTGTTAAGTTAAAAGAGTTGAGTTGATTGAATAGCAGTCAGTTGTCAGCAGCAACGCATGCTAATAGTAGCATTTCCAGTGGTATACTCATGCAACTAGGACCCAGAGGGTTCATTCTAGTTACACCTCCGCAAGTGAATATGGTGGAATCATTCACCCGGTACCCAGAATTTTCTGGGCGGGGTAACGACGATGTGGAACAACACTAGTACCTCTGTGAAGCCATATGGAGGGCTAGGCAGACACTAGATGCAAGAAAGCTGATCGAATTCCAAACCACGCTGAGAGAAAGAGCATTACGTTGGTTCATAAAGTGGTCAGAAGCTCACCAGAACCCAGCGATAGTGGATGTCAAGCGGGATTTTTTCAGAGAGTTTAAGCTACCCCAAACGGACTAGCAAGGATTGTTCGAACTATGGGAGATCAAGCAAAGAGAAGGAGAGACTGCGTGGGAGATGATGCGCAGGTTCAAAGATGTGATAGGGAAACTCAGTTACCCGATTGACTCGAATCATCAAAGAGACTGGTTCATCAAGGCTCTGCTTCCCTTGACGAGAACCCCCTGACTCAGCAAAAGATCGAAAACTTGCAGGACGCATTGGAACATGCTATGAATATAGAGGCAATGGCGGGCTACCCGTAAGAATATAGGGGAGGAGCAGCATCGCAGGACAATCCCTACTGGGACGGCAACATCAAATTTCCAATCTTACCGAAAAACTTAAGGAGATGCAGCCAATAATACTAGCCAGGCAAAATGTCTGGTGCATGCATTGTCTGGTAGAAGGAAACGTGGCAACCGAGTGTCCTCAGTTACGGAGCCAGGGAGTAGGGACCTCAGCAACAGCAGCACAGGGGGCTCCATCCATCGGAGGTGTTGTGCAGGTAAACTTTCAAGGGGTCTATCCGTCGCAACAACAGTATATCGGGTTCCCAAATCAACCGACCCAATCCGCAACAGAGTATTGCGAAATATGCAGAACTCTGGGTCACCAACCTCGGATGTGCCCAATTTTACAGAAGTATTCCAATGTTTCGAACAACGTGTACTGTGAGTTCTGCACTTCAACGACTCATAGCACCGAATAGTGTAGAGCCCTAGATGCAATGGAGGACCGCTTAGATTGGCCCTCCTATAGAATAAATGAAGCTCCCAGAGGCAGAGGAGGCAGTATGAGGGGAGGCCGTTCAGGAGGACGGGGTCCGCTGAGATGCTAAAATTGTGATCAAGAGGGACATGGTTCCAGAGAATGTCCACTGCCCAAAAGACCATGGTGTTCCCAGTGCCGCGTGAACACACACACGACAGAAGACTGTCCTGAACTTATCAAGACATGGGAGGAAAGAGCAAGGTAGAGAGGAACGAATCTGGTGAATGCAGAACCTAGAGGGATAGCGACTCCGGCAATGCAGAACGTAGCCATAGTTATGCGGGGAGGAAAGAAAATGGGGGAAGATGCACATGAGAAGGATCCGATGAGAGGGATTAGGCTAGCCTCCCCGAAACAACTGATCAGGCCAGAAATGCAGAAGAGATACTTTCAAGAAGCTGTAGAAACCTTTGCCCAGCTGGGGGGAGACAAAGGTATTGAGCTACTTGTGAATAAGGATAACGGTGAACAGAACGCTTCAGGGGCTTTGATCGAGGAATGGTTCCATCTATTCCTCAAAATCGTTGACAATGCACCAATGCGGAAACAACTCAAGCAGACCCTTGAGGGAGTGTTGCAGGGAATGCAGAAGTGGGTGAATCCTCAGAAACAACACCACAGTATGTACAGCGAGTTAAGCGGAACAAAATAAGAAAGGGAAAAGAGTTTCGGTTAGACACGCAGGTTGCAGGATTCCAGATCAAGGACACCATGCTCGATTTGGGATCCGACGTTAATATCCTTCCTCGGAAGACTTGGGAAGCTTTAGGGAGACCAAGGCTGACCTATTCCCCGATCCAACTCAGGATGGAAAACCAGTACTGCATTGTGCCGATCGAAAGAATCGAAGAAGTTGAGGTAGACATCGCAGGGGTAAAGACCTACACGAACTTCGAGGTAATTGATATTATGGAGGGAAAAGATCTGTACCCTGCATTGCAGGGATCGATTGGGCTTTTGAGAACTATGCCATAATTGACCTCAAGAAGGAGCTAATGATTTTTGAGGATGGGGAAGTTAGAGTCACTTAGCCTCTAGACCCGTATCAAGGTCCGAGATACACATAGATAGTGGATAACAGGGAAGATGCTCAGCTGTTGGACAATCTCTATTAGATGACAACAGGGAAGAGGGAGTATTACATTAACCCGACAGCAACCGGCTCGGTAACCTGGCGAAGGGTCCAGAGCTCGGAGCTAGGCTCAGAAATAGCTTGGGAGGACTGGCAGCAAGGCGGATATGAGACCAGCACAAGAAGATGCGCTAGTGTTGCAAGAATCCATTGGATTGGGACTAAGATAAGGGAATACCCCACCTTATACAATATGCAAGCAGTAAATACCTTCATTGCAAAGGTAGAAGATAAAGTACTGGAGGAGCAAAGAATACCACTTATGGACGTAGTGTTACAGTCCACCTTAGCCAGGTGGTGGAAAAATCACCGCACTTCCCTGTCGCGGTGGAGTTGTGTTGCGGTGGCTTTGAGGGTGTGGTTTAAGGAAGACGAAGGACCTCAAAGAAAGAAAAGGTACCAAGGACACTCAGATCCAAAAGACCATATGAAATCATGTCAGGAGCAGTGGAGTAGTGTGGGATATCCGGAGGAGCTGCAAGTACATCAGTTTGTCCACTCCTTGGATACCATTCTGTAAGCTTGGTACTTAGAAGAAGAGAGGAAGAGAGGGACCAGTTCATGGCAGGAGGTTGCTAACAAATTTGTTCAGTGCTTCTCATTTAAGGGGAAGACAGACTCGATATCCCAAGAATTATAGGCCATAAAAGGAATATTGTTTTTCCCCGATAAGAACAAAGACGGGAGGCCACTGGTGCTGAACCTCGATGGTAGACACAAGTTGGCTTGCGAAAGGATTGACAGCGAGCTAGAATATGACAGTCTGGAGGATCTGAGGCACCTGTACTTTGAAGAGACGGAAGGAGAGCGGAACATAAAAGAAGAGCCTACCACCGAAGGAATACATCTACTTCTGCTGAGGACTAAAAAGCTAAACATCGGCACGGAGGAAAAACCCAAACTGGCTACAATTGGGGACTACTAAGACGAGGAGACGACGAAGGAAATTTTTATTCTCCTCAAGGAATACAGAGATATATTCCCTTCGTCGGTTGCGGATTTCAAAGGAATCAAAGGGGATCTCGGAGAGATGAGCATTATATTGAAGCTGGATGCCAGGCCAGTGAAGCATTGACCGTACCGGCTGAACACGCGGATAAAGGAGAAAGTCAAAATAGAGATCGACAAAATGCTGAAGGCAGGTATGATTTTCCCTGTGGAAGAAGCAGAGTGGGTGAGTCCCATCGTAATACAAAATAAGAAGGACAAATCGGAAATCCACGTCTGTGTGGACTACTGAAGTTTGAACAACGCATGCATCCATGACCCATTCCCCACCCCATTCAGCAACGAAGTACTAGATAATGTTGCGGGGAATGAGGTGTACTCATTCACCGATGGGTTCTCAAGATATCATCAGGTATGCATCGCGGAAGAGGACAAGAAGACGACGTTCACAACAGATTGGGGGTCTTTTGCATATCACGTGATGCCATTTGGGTTGAAGAACGCACCTGCCATGTTTTCTAGGATCGTCATAACTGCTTTCTGGGAATATATTCATAAGTTCCTAGAAGTCTACATGGATGACTAGATAGCATACAGCCTGGTGAAGGATCATGCAACCCTTCTATGCATCATGTTCGACCGGTGTTGGCAACTACAGATTTCGTTGAACCCGAAGAAATGCATCTTCGTAGTTCCGTTTGGAACGCTCCTAGGACATGTGGTATGTAGAAAAGGAGTCTGTGTCGACCCTGTAAAGGTGGCAGTAATCGTCGACATGGGAGAGCCGGAAACTGTGAAGCAGTTGAGATCATTACTGGGGCACACGGGCTATTATAGGAGATTCATCAGGAACTATGCGAATATAACCACTCCTTTGGAGAAGTTACTAAGGAAGTCAGAGGTGTTCCAATGGACAGATGACTACATATTAGCTCTCGACGCTTTGAAGGAGAAGTTGGAAATTGCGCCCATTCTGGTTCACCCAGATTGGGATAAGCAGTTCCATGTGCATATCGATGCTTCTAGTATTTCACTTGAGGTTGTCTTAGGGCAATCAGGGGAGAGGACAATCGACCACCTGGTGTACTTTGCCAGCCGCAAGCTGTCTAATGCAGAGCGGAATTACACCACCACGAAGAGGGAGGCACTAGCAATGGTGTACTTGCTCCAGAAGTTCCGCCACTACCTCCTAGGAGGTAAAATAAAATTCTTCACTGATCACTCTGCATTGAAATTCCTAGTTAATAAGCTAGTTCTGGAAGGACAGATATGTTGATGGCTCCTACTCTTTCAAGAATTCACCTTCGAAGTGATCGTCAAGCCTGGGAGGCTGAATGTCAGGCCCGATCACTTATCCCAATTGGAAACTAGAGAGAATGAGGGCTCTCTAGATGATCAGTGTCCTGATGTTGATCTTTTTCGTGTGGAAGCCATACTGGATTACTTGGCAAAAATCGCAACATACCTCACCACGGGGCAGTGTCCACAGCACTATACCCCGGTCCAAAAACGAAACCTGGTCGTCCGAGCTGCCGAATACCAACTGATCGCGGGGCAGTGTCCACAGCACTATACCCTAGTCCATAAACGAAACCTGGTCGTCCGAGCTGCCGAACACCAACTGATCGCGGGGCAGTTATATAAAATGGGGATTGATGAGATTCTGCGGAGGTGTGTCCTCGACCATGAACGCGAAGCTGTTCTATGGGAATGACATAGCGATATCGCAGGAGGACACGTGGGGGAAAAACCCACAGCCAGGAAAGTGCTGCAAGCTGGACTATGGTGGCCAACTGTCCATGCCGACAGTAAATCTTTTGTAAATAAATGCGATGTTTGTCAGCAAATGAGGAAGCCCTCTCACAGAGACGAACTCCCACTGCACCCAGTGAATGTATTACAACCGTTCAAGAAGTGGGCCATCAACTTCGTAGGCCCCATAACACCTGTAGCCAGACATTCAAAGGCCCGGTACATCATCACTGCCACGAACTACCTAACTAGATGGGCCGAAGCAGTGGCAGTGAGGGATTGTATGACAAAAACTACAACACAGTTTATGTTTGAAAACATCATCAGTAGATTTAGCTGTCCAAAGAGCTTAACCAGTGATCAAGGTACACACTTCATTAATGAAACGATCAAATCACTGCTGGACACCTTTATGATACAACATTAAAAAAGAAGCCCATACCACCCACAGGCCAATGGCACCGTCGAAGAATTTAACAAAATCCTCGAAAAGGGCTCGACGAAGATCTGTAATGAAAAAAGGGATGATTGGGATGAACACCTGCCAGCTGCAATGTGGGCCTACCGAACCATAGTGAAGCGCCTGACGAATCAAACGCCTTTCCAGTTGGTATATGGCCATGAAGCTGTGATTCCAGCCGAGTTCACAATACCAAGCCTCCTGATCGCCACATCCCTAAATTTCTCAGAGGAGGAATCACTACAAGAACACCTACGCGAATTACAGGAACTTGACGAAGCAAGGTTCCTTGCTAAGTTTCATCAAAAGGTTCAGAAAGACAGGCATAAGGCGTGGCGTCATCGACACATTAAGAGCAAAACATTCCAGGTTGGCAGTAAGGTCCTGCTATATGATAAAAGGTTTCAAAAATTTCCACGGAAACTGTAGATGCACTGGTTGGGACCATACTATGTAGTCGAAATCAAGGATTCCGGAGCAGTTCGGTTGGCTCAACTGGATGGTACTATTTTACCTGTATGTGTGAATGGCACACGCCTGAAGCCCTACCATGAATAATTTATTTATTTTTCTCTCAATAACTCTCGCAACCGAGAGAAGTCGGTAGAATAGAATAGTTGAATAACTCTCTCGCACCCGAGATGAGCATAGGTAGTGTCACTTGTCCATGCATAGGTCGTCAATAACAGCTGGGTTGCGAGGACCACAACGCAACTGATTGTGGTCAGGGAGGGTCGCTTCCAGCATGTCATCCACATAGGATAAGAAAACGTGTCAAGTGTCAGTCGCCATTATTTTTCCCAGTACTTGTGTCAGTCCGTAGGATCGCCTAGATTTGAAAAATAAATTGCCATAATTAGAAGTAACCTTACAGTAATAAATTTTCCATAATTAGAAGTAACCTCAGCCATCGCGTTTTCCCATTTCCCCACACCCCCATCAGCAGATGTCAGAACACACCTTAGCCGACAACTAATCACACGATTATTGCCGCAGAGAGAGCCAGCAAGAATTAATTAGTTATGGGGTCTCATCAACCTCACTCGTGCTGGTTAATTACATAACCTGCATGCAGAAAAGAGCAAGAATGCTGGAGCTTTCCGAGTTAGAAACATCTCAAGGAGTAAGGAAGGCCATGAGCATAGAAGAATAGGGAAGGTTTCCGGAGGTAAAGAGCCAGGGACGCAGAGGTGAAGCAGTGCTACAAGTGTACCAGCGTAGAGTGAAGATGGCTAGAACGATCCCATCAATTATCGAGCCTGAGATCGACGAAAAAATTGAAAATATGGAGTCACTAGTCGAGAAATATGATAGTGCAACCTTGATAGAGTCGGACCTCACGGACTGGTTTGAATTCCCGGATATGAAGAGGCAAGTATATATGGAGGATTATCTGACGGAAGCAGGGAACTCGACATCAAGAACACGACCAGACTTCAGGGGTCTCCAAGAATCGACAGTACTGAATCTAAAAGACCTGTCGGTATTTGGCACCATGGGCGCTGCCATGCAGTGTACCAAACTCTTGCTCAGCTGGATTCAGAACGACTAATTATGGCTGGGCAAGGAGATCCCCATCCACACAGAAGATATTCACTGGTTGATAGGATTATCAAAAGAAGGTTGGGACGTCTCGACCACGTTCCAAACAGTGTCAAAGTGAGTTAAGAAGGACAGAGAGCACAACCTGTACACCAAGTATGGTACAAGGTGAGGAGGCAAAGGAGCTAGGATAGACCTGATTAACCAGAAAAATGTTAAGGTTTCATGTTATCTCATCGCTAGAAAAACGATGAGGCACTATACAAAGGGAGAGTGCACCTTAGACACCATCTCAGTGGTAGAGCACTGTGTCTAGGGGGCACAGCTCAATTGGTGTTCGTTCATTCTCCACGAGTTGTTTGAAGCATGTGAGGACAACTATCAGAGAGTGACGGGGTTCATATACGGGTATTTGATAATGGCCTTCGCCATGTGGAAATGCTCCTTCCCCGACAGGCGAACACCAGTTGAGATACTAGACAGCCAGCCCCTAGAATTGAAGTACACGCCCTGGAGAGTGTCCAGTGACCTGAGTTCGAAGGAAGCCAACGAGGAGGGGTTCCAAGTTTGGTATGGTATGATGGTAGACGTGGTCATGAGCCAGCAGCAAATACTGGGGGTTCTGCTGGACAAATACAGTGAACAAGTTTGGTTCGGGGTCACCCACAAGCACACCCTCCTCAGGCCAACATGTGTGCCAGCGATGACCTTTGAAATGACGATGCTAAAGCTGCATATTGATGAAAACACCTTCCACTCGGAAGTCTGCAGATGGCTAGGGGTGCAGATAGAGGTCAGGGATGGGGAATATATTTACGACTTCACAGGAATGATGGCCGCACCACTACCAGGAGAAACACCAGAGCAAACGGAAGCCAGGGTGACGGGACTGCAGCTGAATCCAGTCATAGATCGGCTAAATGATAAGGTACACAATTTCAATCATACTGTTCATAAGTTGACCAACGAGTCTCTCGTATTCCCTACCTTTGGAGAATTCTAGGCCTCCCAATCCGCCTCATCCCCCGTTACGACTCCTATTTTCACCCCCTTTCCCAATATTGTGTTTACTTCACCACCCCCAGCGTTCACAACACTGGTGTGAAATTCGAAAGCTGCAAAGCCAGTAGCAGCGCCCAAAGCAAAGAAACCAAGGGTTAAAGTCTCCAGCTCCGTGGTTGACCTCATTGGCAAGGATCAGACGTGACAGAGCAGTAGAGGAGTCCTGCTTAGAGAAGAAACCCTCGTGGAGGCGCAGGTAACCAGCGGGCTTCCACCCACCGACCCACTTTTCCCACTTAACTTTCTGAACATTCATATTTCACCCCCCGCAATTACCAATTACCACAATTTACCTCGTTCCGGGAACCCAACACCTCCACCCCATCCACTTCATCCACCACCGTGTCCGATCCAATCATTAGAGAGAGGAATAGTGGGGAACTCGGGACTGAAGTTAACTTGGGTACTAAAAAGGTACCCGTGGTTAGCCAAAACCTAGCCCCCCAAGTCACATTTACTGAACTTATCAGCCAGGCCGAGCAAGCTACAAAAGACAGAGCTGAACAAATTCCACTGCAGAATCCAGAACGACTCGCTCACTTGACCCCCCAGACACAGGTGCAGTACCTGAATCGCAACCCGACGTCAAAATGGGAGATTCCAGCAACCAAGCAAAGAACTAAACCCCGCCTCCGTCACCACCAGAACATTCAGCCAAGTCAGTGGCCAGCGGGCAGCCATTGCAGACGAGACTGCCAGAACAGGGTACGTCAGGAGGAGAGAGCATGGAAACATGGGGGGCGTCACAATTGTTTCATTTCATACTGCGGGCAGCATAGCTGGCTGATGGGATCCACTCCGAGCTTTAATAGAAATGCGAGTAGCAGCATCAAAAAATCATCATGGTTACTGAAGAGCGTGATCAGCTGAGAACCGAGAAGGGGGACCTGTAGCAATAAGTTACATTGGTGACTCGAATATTTCAAGACATCTGGCCCACTGTAATGGCCTATGACACCCAGATACCACCACTGGAAGTCCAAGCCGATGCCGTCGGTGAACGAGCCATCCATGTCAAGGTAGCCTGGGACAATCTTTGGAATGAGAACACTGAGCTCAGAGCAGCTCTAGTGGCTCGCCCAGCTCTACCGGACCCTCAGGTCATCTATGCCAACCAGATAACAGCGAGACAGGAACATGTTATGAGAGCACAGGAAGCCTTGAGTACTGTAGCACGGGAAGCGTACGACCTACTGAAGGGTATACAAGAACACACCATGGCTCTGACTCTCAAAACCCAACCCTTCTCCTTACAGCTTCAACAGATTAGCCAAGAGATTCAGAATTCCAAGGACCCAGTCAGCCTCGATTCACTGTATGCCGTAGCAGACAGCTTGGAAGTGAAAATCCAGCAGACAGAGGCAAGTTCGGCAATGACCAAGTAGGCCCTTTGGGAGCTCAGGCAGCCTGTCATGGAAAGTGCTCAGAAGATGCAACAACTGGTCGCTCAGGCTAGTACAAAGGTCTCAACAGTCTTCGGCAAGCTCCCGACCGAAGCAGGAGATGAAGTCGTCACTCGAATCATAGCCGCAACTGAACCAATCATGCAGGAATGGCAGAAGGTTGTAGCTTCCTTCCAGGAACTTAAGGTCGTGGCCCTTAAAAAGGTCCCCGATTTAGGGCCCTTGTTTGAGCAAAAAGAGGAAGGATGGCCAATGGAACAGGAGAGTGGGACAAGCAGAGCCATGGAGGTTGAGACGGTGATATGCGATTGACTCAGGATGAGTCAAGAGACTGTGGTCGGGGCCTGTTGGGGCCCTTGTTTTGAATTTTGCATGAAGACATATTTTGGGTTACGGATCGGCACGTGGCAGGCGCAACAACGGTATGCAACGGAGTTGTTGAGGTTGCGAAGGAGTAGGAGATAGATGGCACGGTTGGTGCAGACAAGTGCAAATGAAGGAAATATGCGACAAAGGACAGACAGTGGAACTCCTGCTCAACAGGAAGTAGCAGAAAGCAGTCGAGTGAGAACACAGGAGAAACTAACAATCGCGTTGGCTAGTGAATAAATAGGTCATCGCCTAGCAGCAAAAGGTTAGAGAGGCTAGAAAAGAACGAGGCCAAGGAGCAGATGCCATAGGAGAGCTCTGTCCTGGTCTCGACATCATTGTATTTCTTGTATCTCTGTCGATCCGATATTGCTATAGTCTCTCTCTCTCTATCTTGCGGGATCATTTTGTAACTGGATCTGTAAGCTCATGCTGTCGAGCAATGTAATACTTGATTCTGCTGACTGTCTCTTAGTATATCTGGAGGTTGTTGTTATAATTGGGCGTCTTGAATATGTTCCATGATTTTTGTAGTACTTTAAATTTTTAATTGCTTATTATCTGCATGAGTTTGAAGAGATCTTCTATATACGGTGTTATGCATGTGCGCGATTATGTGTTAGCTCTGAGTTACGGATCCATCTATTGATATTGGTCTGTTCCCCTCCTTCATGTGGTCGCGGCATGCCTCAGATGAGACACTCTGCTCCTCGTAGTAGAGTGAAAATGCTGGCATGGTGCTAGACTACAGCGGACTCCCTTGTTGGCCCAATTCTTGAACATGGGTCTTGCCCGCGAGACCTGTTTCCTCGCCAATGACAATACCAGACGTTATGCATGCAGTTGGGATTGTTGGATGATTCCAAGCTAATCCAAAAGAGTCACACCTTCAGGCTGTAAAAATAATATTCAAATATCTACAAGGGACTCAAGGCTTTGGTCTATGGTATCCAAATAATGTTGATCTCACTCTTCATGCTTACACAGATGCGGACTGGGCTGGAAATGTTGATGATTGAAAAAGAACTAGTGGTGGAGAATTCTATATGGGGTCCCAATTAGTATCTTGGTTCAGAAAGAAACAAATTTCTATTACCTTATCTATAGTAGAAGCAGAATATGTGGCTGTCGCATCATGTTGCACACAACTTCTTTGGATGACACAGACATTACAAGATATTCAAATCAAATGTTCACCTCCCATCTCCATCTTATGTGATAATACAAGTGCCATCAGCATCTCAAAAAATCCTGTTATGCATTCCAAGACCAAGCACATTCCTATCAAGTATCACTTCTTACGTGAACAAGTGCTAGAACAAAAGGTCAAATTGGAGTATGATCCCTCCAAAGAACAAGTTGTTGATATATTTACTAAACCTCTTCCTAGGGAAGCATTCGAATATCTCAGAGATAAGTTGGGAGTTGTCTCTGCCTCACTTATCAAATCTGCTTAATTTCAGAAGATTAAATTCGATACACTGGTTTCATGAAGGGGAGTCACGTATATATGCGATTTTCTTTGAATCAAGCCGCATATGGGTTTTGATGACAGAAAATCTATGGGTCAACTTTCAGAACAATCTGTGGTGTTGATGGGTAAAACTCTGATGTTTTGGTATTCATATTACAATACCTTTATTTAATATTTATCTCCTTGATGAAGATGCTTTGATGAATTGGTTGTTGAAAGTGTTTAGGATGCCAAGGTTTGGGGGGAGCATTTGCCTGGCTGAAGAGGCTGCATTGTTGGCATTATGATTATTTGTTGTGTTATGATATCCTATTTGAGATTCCTTGGTCTTGGTTATACAAATCCATATATGTTATTGGATGAAAAAGGTCATGTTGACACCTATGATGTAAAATCATTATATTCAGTCATGTCAGGACTTGTTCAAATTTGTAAACCCTCTTGGTTGGGTAGTTGTGTCAAAATTTGTAAACCCACTTGGTTGGGTAGTTGAGTCAAATATGTAATTCCACTTGGTTGGATCATTAATGTAAGTATGAGTCCTTGGTTATAGGAAAGTTCATACTCGGTTGAGCTATAGAGTCATGTAATTCATTGAATAATCTATCTGAATATTCAACATGAACTCAGGGGGAGCATGGTCAATACAGTGCACCTGTAGAACTCTTCTTTCTACAAGGAAATAGAAACTTTTTTTCGGTATTGATCCACCCTTTTCCCTTGATGTCAAAGGGGGAGAGTATTTGATGTTTAAATAATGTTTATGATTGATGTGGTGATCAAACACCAACATGGTTGCCATCAAGTCTAAAGGGGGAGATTGTTGGCATTATGCTGTAATATGTTGTCCTTGATGGAAACCTACTCGATGAGGTTGTCCGTAATGGAAACTTACTTGATGATTTGCGTTTTGATAGAAACCTATTTGTTAAAGATGTAAAAATGATGTTTCTACAGGTCAGTTCAGATGTAATAGAGAAAGGAATTCCACTAAGTTCCAGAGAAATGAAAAAGGTAATATTTCACAATGTATATGTAGGTTTGATGAAGGAAACCCGCGTAAATATGCAGGTTTGTATACAAGCAAGCCTTGTATACATCTAGAATGAGTATATACTCATTTTTTATGAAGATAAGTCGTGTATACACGCGGGTATGAAGAAACCAAGTCGCATATGCCTTTTGCGCTCAAAAATTATGATACCAGGGGGCATTACCATGGTATTGGCCCACATTAATGAGCGTTCTGTCGTCTATTTGATTCTGTCCAAGAATACCATCGGAACTTGTGTGGTTTTGGCTCATTGTATTAGGAAAGGCTAAATCTATATAAGGAGAAGAAGGTCATAGTGAAAAGTGTGTATGAATAAGTTCTTAAAACTGAATACTTCTCTCTGAAGAATATCTGCATGAAATGGGTTTTTTTTATATGAAGATCTGAAATTATGATGTAATCATGGACACAATGATGAATCATGATCTCTAGAGCTAAAATGACTATGTATTTACTTGGTCTATTGGTGAGATGTTTGGATCTGTGATCTGGCGCATGTTTTCTAAAGTAACAAGAAGAAATCTAGGTAACTCTATAGATCTGAAACTTTCTGCATAATTAATATTTACAGATCTATATGATGGTTCGTCATGGTGAAAGCTTGTATACACGCAGGTTGGTTTTAGCTAAAGCGCATATGGAAGTCAGGGTTTGTGAAGCTTGATGGAGAGGTTATATGTTTATTGTTATTATATATATATTGTCTGTCAATGAGGTCTTCATGTAGATCTGGGTTGTTTGAATACTGTATATGATGCTAAGTTTAATATGTACAAATATTATCAATGAGTGATTAAGTATGATTTATGATGCTGACTGAGTAAGGGTTCTGCAAATCTGAAAAGATGTATGACTGAAAGACTCATATCTGTTTCTAAGACTGATCAATTTCTGGAAATTTAGTATTCACAGATCTATACGCTGTTTGGTGTGCAGGAAAGAGCGTATATATGGAGGTTCAGTAAAGGGAAGCAGCATATGCATTTAATATAATGAATGATCAGGGTTGAAACTGTTTTTGAATGTTGATTATGAAATCTGGGTTTATTACTGTGTTTTGGTTACAGTGATCTCACTGTTCCGTTTGAAGTTTGGGTTAATTTTATAGGTGTTGGTCTTTATGCTGAGTTGAATTGAAGTTGTTGGATCCAATATGAAAATTTATGAAACGTGGTCTACAGTGGGTCTGAGGGTTGAAGCCTTTCAGTGTGGAAGTAGAAGCTTCCTACCAGTAGAAGCTTGTGTTCTTATCAAGGGGTTGTAGCTCCATTCCAGCAGAGGCTGGTAAACGAGATCATAGGGTTGGAGCTCCCTTCCAGTAGTTGCTGGAGAATGAGAGAAGGTTTCAGCCTTCTACAGGTAGATGCCTGCGTACTGATATGAGTCTGCATCAGTACGATGTTGTAAGCTATTTTCCATAGACAGAGACGAAAATTGTGGTGGTTTTCTCCCAAATTGGGTTTCCACATTAAATCTTGGTGTTCATGTGTGATGATTTATTCTGTTATTACTGCACTTATTTATTTCTTAACTATCTGATGCATAACTGATTGTCTGGGTTAAATATTGCTTCTGAATATTTATCAAAATAATTAAGTTATCAGTGTATACGCTAGTTTCTATTTGGAAATACGTGTACATACGTTAGCTGGGTTAATCAAAGTAGCATATAGAAATCAGTAAAGAGAAAAGAAAAAGATTGTGATTATTGCAAATACTAATTCACTCCCCCCCCCCCTCTCACTATTTTTCCCAACAGAGTCTACCTCGTCAAAACCATTAGGTATAATTTCCTCATGCACTTCCAAATGCTTGTTATCCTGCAAGCTTCACTGAATAATTCCAAATGCTTATCATCCCTCAAGCTTCCCTGAATAATTTCACACTGCTGCTCACCATCTTGAAGATCAATAGAACTAGATATAGAAGACTCCCCATGATCTGAAGGAATCTCCTCTTGTTGTGTCTTTGTTGTCTCCTTCTTATCACCTGGACAAGAATGGTTAAGGGCCCAAGGTCCCCTGCAGATAAAGCATGGTCCTCTCTTCCTTATTTCATTCTTGCTACAGGGTTGGTTCTTGCTTCCTCCATCAATCCTTATCAACTCCTTCCTAGTCAACACCCTTATGAGCTCTTTTATGTTTTTTCTAGTCAACTTCTCGACCAGATCATAGGCAGTTGATGATACCTTTAATTTCCTCCTCAAAATGGACAACAATTTGGATCTTCGTGTCTTGCAAATGTCAGCATCTCCTTCTAAGAATACACAATCTTTTGTATACTTGTTTTCACACAGTCTGAATGAGCTAATGTAATGTTGGCATAAAATATTTGGAGCAACTGAAAGATCAACTTGTCACATTCCAGATTCAGCATGAATGTGCCAAATCTAAACTCTACCATGAGTTTTATATTTTGCACCGCTTCTGATAAGAAGGACACATGATGTTGTTCAACCCATGAAGGGATTCTACTATTAGCTGCAATATCTCCACCATGATATCATTACTGTAGGCAAGTAATGGTGATGTTAGATTTATGACCCGGCTGAGACAAGAAGCAACTGTGAGCTTGAACTCTTCATCAGGATGTTCCCGAAGTTTGGATTGTATTAATGCAAGCATGGATGGCTTGAGAGCCCCACTTAGTTTCTTCCATTCTGGGTGCCCCACCTTGGACAAACATGCGTCTAATTCCTCCAACTTATAAATCTCTATATCTAACTTTTTTTGTTGCAATTAAGATCCAAGTTTGAAGAGATTAACCCCTCTTCCCTATCCTTCCTTCACTTTCCATGGGTACTTCAACTGCAGAATGACATATACTCGTTTTGAAATTGGTCTATTGCTTTGACTATCATTTTGGTCTATGGAGGTATCGTTGTTTAAAGGACCATATATCCTCACTAGTTCATTAAGGATTTTATGGTTGTTCTCCAAGATCTCTTCAAGGCGGCTCATTTTATCACATATGAAAATATGCATAAATACACTACCTTTCAAAATCAATTTCAGGTATCATTGTTTAAAGGACCATTTATCCTCACTAGTTCATCAAGGATTTTCTGGTTGTTCTCCAAGATCTCTTCAAGGCGACTCATTTTCTCGCATATGAAATATGCAGAAATACACTATACCTTTCAAAAACAATTTCAGTTCAAAAACACTATAACCATAGATAATTGTTGAATTTTTACTCAAAATGATTCAACCTGTCTTTTTTTTTTTTTTTTAATTTAACTCAACCACTGCACACTTCCCTTTTTAAACCAAGTTTACCATTCAACCATTTAAAGGTCCCATTGAGTACCCAATTTCTTTAATCGTTGCTTCTCTTTTTGGAATTGGGAGAGAGATAGAGACTTTCCCCACCACCCTTGGTACCTTTCATAAATTAAACTGCACCATAGAGAAATACATAAAATATGGTACCCATTTTCTTTAGTCGTTTCTTCTCTTTCTGGATTTGGGAGAGAGATAGAGACTTTCCCCACCACCCTTGGTGCCTTTCATAAATTAAAGTGCACCGTAGAGAAATACATAAAATCCGACAGACACTGCTAAATCATTGGAAGTGGAAGATTTATTTCTTTTCCTTCTTTGGTGCATGCTCCTATAAGCTTATTGTATCACATGTCATATATTTATACAACGAAATGTTGCCATTGTTTCCAAGTTTCGCTCAGTACGTATGCCCTCCAATCCCTATTGTCAAGGTGTGAATGAGACGCAACGCTGAAAAAAAATTCAATCTTGAACCGTTAGACAATAATCAACTTTTGATCATAATTTGGCCATGGTATGGTATGAATCTGAGGGAAATTAAAGTGCACCATAGAAAAATACATAAAATCCCGTAGACATTGCTAAATCATTAGAAGTGGAAGAGTTCTTTCTTTTCCTTCTTTAGCGCATGCTCCTA